>OW804101.1:19876648-20476648 GCA_942159475.1 Sthenelais limicola
AGAACTTTTGACATACAAAAGTATTGGCGAATTTGTTACGTCATATATTCATAAGTGCCATGAATGATGTATCTTTGATGTCCTGGAGGGAGCACTGTGCGGCGCAGCACATTAGAGTGCAGCACTGTGCTGCGCAGCACTCTAGAGTGCAGCACTGCTCTAGTGTGCAGCACTGTTACATACATACTGTTACATACACACTGTTACATACACACTGTTACATACACTGTTACATACATACACACTGTTACATACACACTGTTACATACACACTGTTACATACACACTGTTACATACACACTGTTACATACATACATACCTTAAAACAGCATATATTTAGAAAAAATACATTTGTTAAAACAGATGCGAACTTCTCATGTTTAAATGATTGTAACCATACTATAGTGTAGCTTTCAATGTATCTATGTAATGTTAACGCTGTAATATCATTAAATATCCAATCTGGTTTCTGCCCTTCATGTATACAAATACAAGAAGACCTGCTACCAACTACTTCTGATCAAGCTGTTAAACTGCCGCCGCTGGTACCACCACCACCACCACCACCACAGTACATGACACATACACCGCTACCCCAACCACCACCACCACACCACCGCGAACAGCAGGGAGCAGGCCAGCCAACCGTGACTAGCTTCCACTGCGCTCACACTCAGACTAAGACGGTGGTGCTCTCATGACGAAGGACGACGATTTTCTTCACAAATGTAGAATTCCAATGGTAACATATACTTAAACACATTTAACTGCCCATTGCAATTAAAAACAATAATAGGCGTACAGATCTTGAAAGTGTCAATCTGGACACCTCTCGTCACCCTCCCATAGACGCCAACGCGCAGAGCTCGTACACCTGTTCACTCCGACGTCCGCGCTTTTGACTCTAGACCTATGAATAGCCGGCTGTTCAGCATTAATTTATCGCCCAGTTGGGAGATCTGGGCATAATGCTCTCCCTTGCTAGACACTGTATGTCACTACGTCTAGCAATAATGTGATGCTTTAGGCACTGCCTGGAGAAACAGCAACTCAAATCTTTTTATTTTTTATTTTTTATTCCCAGTTCAGAAGAAAACGCTCTGTTTCTGAGCGATTTGGGACATTATTTTTTTTATTTATTTATTTTCTGGAAATCTTTTAGTTGCCAAACACTGCAAATCTTTTGCAGCTTGGTCACTTGGCATTGTTTGCTGCTAACTTGCTGCAAATTTCTGCCAACCCTTGGCAATTTGGTAACTGGAAAAAATTATTTTTTGTTGCTGAATCTCAAATGGCAACATGCGAGGGGGCGTGCCCACTTGCCTGTTGTGATATTCTGGCCTGCCTGAGGTGTCATATGGGGGAGATATTGTGCTTAAAACCCATTTTTTTTGTAGGAAGATGAGTGTTTCTGTTCCTTGATGACTTTCAGACTATTTTTCTTCTATAAATCCCACATTGAAGAAATTAATATCAAAATGATTCTAACGTCTGTCAGAATATGCTTAAACATAATTCAGAATGTATATTTCACAAACAAAAAATCTTCTAAACTGAAGTAAGCTACAGTAAACTCATTAGAGGAGGCCTTATCTCATCGATGGGCAGTGGAGGAAAGATAGGGTGATTCTTATCACTTGGCGTGACCCCAAGCCCACTGTGACCACGTTGAGTAATCCCAGCTGTCTTTCAATTCAGTCTGGGAGGAGGAGCAGGAGCAGGAGGGGGTGGTTGTTTTGACGGGGTTGTTATGACGGGGCAGGAGCAGGGCCAGTCACTCACTAGCCAGTCACTAGTCACTCACTAGCCAGTCACTAGTCACAGCCAAGTTGCCTACTAAAGAAAGCCAAGTCGGCTACTAAAATACCCAAGTCAGGTTGAGATAAAGATCTTACTTCAAAGCGTACGAAGGTGGTTTACCGCTTTTGGAAATAACTCTTTTCAGAAAAACGATTTGAAAATTTAAATCACCCTATTCAACTACTATCGGTTTTCCTGAGCCATTTACCAAACATGAAAGAAATAGCTTGAAAAGAAAGGCATCTAGTAGGTGACCAAACCTACGGAATAGGTTATGTTATATTTGTATGTATGTGTGTATGTATGTCACATGGGGGTCAAAGTCATAAGTAAAGTGAGCTTCGCTCACAATAACCCAAAGAGGGGCTAAGTAATAGGAAAGTTTGTGTGTCAGGAAAAAAGGAAGATCTGAGTGTAAAATGCTTAGACTATACAAGTTCTTAGCCTATACACAAGTTCAGAGTCAGTGTGTATACTGTGTCTCAGACCCGAACTTGGAAAACTAGAGTAGTTGAGTATATGCTATCTAAACACACTTTCTTGAAAAAGCTTAAACACTTTCTTGAAAAAGATCTGTCTACAAATGACAAAACAATTGTATACAGTAATGGCCTATAGCCAAGTGTTAATTACTGTTTTGACACCTTAGCTCGCCACCTCCTGTTGAGGAGGTGGCGGCCGACTAGGTGTAAAAGTTTTTTAACACGGGGAGTCGGTGGAAATTAACTTTTTTCTTTACCGATATCATGTATCTTTATCGCCCGCCAACCTGGTGGGTGAAGTAAGACTTCTTTACCTGAAACCATGGAACACAACGAAAATAGAACTAACATAGATATATGGAAAACTATTTTTACCTACATCGGGGCACAGGGTATCTAGCCTACATCGGGGTAGGCTACTTATGATTTTGAAAATCATTGAATGTAAATACAACACAAACGTCATTAATTTTGATTTTGCATTTTTAAAACTAAAAAATTTAGTAATCCCCCCCCCCCCCCCATCATTAAAAACTTTCAGCCAGACCAAAATTCTTTTTTATTAAAAGTCGATCTGAGCCCAGTGAAAGAATAATTTTAGGGGGGGGGGGGGGGGGGGGGGGGGGGCTTCTGTGAAGTTCAGAGTATATTTGTACACTTATTTTTATCGTTTAAATTGATTTATATAGAATTATTGCCATTTTTAGTGAACATTTCGATTTGTGCGTGGTTTGCGAGTCCCTGATTGTGGTGAATAGTTTGGCGTTGATTTGTACATTTATTTTCCATCATTTCTATTGTTTTATAATTATTTATTGGTATTTTTTGGTGATTATTTCGACTTCAAAAGTCTCCCAATTGTACAGTATTTTACACCACCTTGTTAAATGTAGTATAGTAACCTTGTATTTAATTAGACAAGGGCGGATTTAGGGGGGTGGCGCGGGGGCACACGCCCCCTCCTTTTCAAAATCAAGCTAGTGCATTTGTGGCGCAATAGACACCCAGAAAACATTCATATAACACTAACTATAAAATAGGATATATATTATATATACTTTTATGTACAATTTATCAAGTGTATTCCAATAATGGGGCTTCGAAAAGCCTAGACTTAGAGCAAATAAATTCAAGGGTTGAAAAATTAACATATAGGTCGAAGGGTTTGAAATATCATCACATGGCCTTGAATCCTGTTAGAATCTTTTTGCTTTTTTTAAAAAAAAAAAATGCTTTTATTCAGTCAGTCAACAAATTCTCGTCTTCCTTTGGGATCAATAACACTACAGATACATCGTACCCTCTCCATCCTTGAGCAAGATTTAGACATTAAAACAAAGCTTAAATAAAGTTAAATATTTCGTCATGCAAAAATCGCTGTGTTTCCTTATTATATAAAAGGGACTATGAGTGCGTTGTGTGATGAAATTTAGACCCACATTGAAAGAATAAAAACTACCCGGCAAACGCCGTATCCTGATGAGTTAGATATCCAGACACTATTTTTTTAAAACATAACATAAGCATAAAATTCGCTTTAAAGAGAAACACTTTGACAGTCGCCATTTTCATTTAAGCTGTGGCCTCCCTTAAGTATTGTTTGAGCGTTCTCCAGGGATCTTTTGAATGGCTTTGAAATGTTCGGAGATTCTCAGTTTCTTACAGAGGGGTGTGTCAGAGGGGGTGTAAATAAGTTATGAAATAATTTGATTATAGTTGATGACATATGGTCATTATCATATATATGCATCTTCAAGTATCAAAATATATACCTAGAGCACAAACTATTTCATGAAACCTTAACGTACAGAAAGAAAAGTAAAAAACCCAAACCAAGTCAAGTTTAACAAATCATTTCTGGTCAAGTATTCTGCACAGAACGAAAGTTCCATTTGGGTAATTTTAAGGTTAATTAGTACTTTCGTCATGGTCGTTTTTAGGGTTGAAATAAGTGAGAGGCATTGTATATTTAAAGCATTGCAGAACAAAAGCTGAACAATTAATTCAAATATAACATATAAAATTTGAAAGCGAGCCCCCTCCTTTTAAAAATCCTGGATCCGCCCCTGTTAGATATACCGAATATAGGTTTTAATATATTTCCATATAATGTTCTTTGTGTATAATGATATAGGCCTAAGTAATTATTACACTCTTTAGGCATATTTCTACCAAGAAATATTAATTTTAACAATGTTCATATTGTGAAATCGTTCTCAAATATTAAGGAATCAATCCCAAGACGTGAGGAAAGTTCATTTTTGCATAGGAATAGTATGCCATAAATATTATATTGAGTTACCGTACTATGTTGTCTGAGAAATAGCATAGACCAATATCATTTCTATTCTATATTTTAATACTTTTTTGGGTTATGAGATAACGGTGATTAATAATATGTTTATTTTACCAATGGTACAATATGGAATTCCTGCATGAAGGAGCTAAAGAATTAGCCTAACCCAGCGCTAAGCCTCTGGGTAATACATATGTGATCCTGTTGATGTTTCATAAAAAGTGACCATATATATGTATTATTATATTAGATTGGGACGATGTGTGTTCCCTGATTGCGCTACCACAACTGAATCTGCGCGGATTCAGATCGAACATTCCACCTGTCCTCCCCTGGCAACAACCAGGGTAACGTGCGGCAACATTAGCAACAGTATCCATGTACTTGCTACCCTCCAATCTATGTGTTTATTTATGTCTCTGGGACTAATTATTTCAACACAAGAGGGACAAAGATTAAAATAAAGTCTTAAATTATGAGATTTACCCATTTGCTTTATTATTCTCTGTAGTTTGGCTAATGTTATTGTGGTTTCGGCCCTAAGGGCCTCATCAGGCGCTAGCTTGGTCACTTTGGTCACATACAGAGTGTGACACTGGACCCACAAAAATTAGGGTTATCCCCAGTAAGAACATTTTGTATTTGAAACTATTTTAGGGTTAAATACTACTGGTAGCTACTAATTGTGAACACTATTAAGTGAGAAAGGCGTGTAGCAATATTTTGTTTAAGGTTATCCGGTTTTAGGCCGGGTGTTCCCATCCCATTCACATGAATGGGGGCCCTAGTCGGCGTACCCACCAAGGGGCGTCGATCGGGTGTTGGGATATGGTGGAAAAGGGTGGTAGGACCATGGTCCTTGACACCCCATATGGGTGTCAGTAGCCTGAATGGGGCATAGAGAGATAAAATCAGATCAATTTTGTAAACGTGTGGTTTCTCAATATCCCCAGACGGATGTTTTAGTCCAATATATTTAGACCGCGTGGAACGAGGGTTTTAAGGCGAGAGATCCATCGGCTCTCGTGACAATCTCGGTTTTGTTTAGCTGCCTGGCTCCATGGTGGAGCTTTTTCTAAGTGCAGGATCGAGATGTTGATGTTATCCCATTTTTGGAGTACGTCAGGGTGGTCTGAGTGTAGATGTCTGGCCACCGTGGTATCGTAATTGTTTTTAATGGCATCCTTATGTGCTCCAAACCGAGTAACAATTGTGTTCTTGGTTTGGCCCACATATTGGATTTGGCAAGTTTGGCAAGTGATGAGATAAATCAGGTTTGTGCTCTGGCAGTTTACATAAACATGGCAGGGTACGTCCTGGTTTATCTCTCTACACCAAATTCTCCCCTCTGTGTTAATGCGAGGGCAATATTTGCAAGTGTTGGGACGTTTGCAAGGATGTGTTTCGCACCTATGAGGTTGGAGGGATTCTGGTATGGTGGATGCTTGTACCAAGATGTCTTTGAGATTTTGATTCCTTCTGAGGCCAAAAGTGATCTTGGCTTCTTTGAGGAATCTGATGTTCTTGGCTTTTTCCACGTAAGCCCAGTTTTTCTTTACTAACGACTTAAGGTCCGGGTATTATTATATTATATATGGTATCGTATTGTACACTATATATTGCCCATAATGATTTCCTTTTTGTTAGGTCAAACAAGGGTTTTTAAGTTATTTCGAAAAACAAAACTGGACGCATAAACAGAGCGTATCGGTAACCTATGTAGGCCTAAACAACGTTCCCAGTGCGGTACTTAGGGCAGGGGCGCTCAGAGCGCCACCCCGCGGAATCTGTGGGCTACCACAACCCCATTACCTTTACCATATTATACATAAGTCGTCCCCTAAAAAGGCCTCATGAGAAACACGACTTGCCATTAAGACAATGTAATGGTGGGCATTTACATGGGAAGACATAGAAAACAAGGCCATACATACAGGTCTCAGTATATAGAGAAAAGACGCGGATTGTTGGGGCAACGGGAGGTGGTGTTGAGAAGGGCTGATTCGCCCTCTAGAGGGCGTGTCGGGTTGCTCAGGAGTCCAGCTCTCTGTGATTACGCCTGTTAACAAGTTTAAATCAATATGAATTGTTTTCCCCAGACCCTAACATGAGTGAGTGATAATTATGACTTATGTCAGTTCAGACGTCACTGACACTGACACCGACTGTCAGTACGACAGTAGTTCTAGTACTAGTAGGCTCACTGGCTTATTTGTTTGTGGTTTGACCTAGGAAGAAAATCGCAAGCAGCATGCCAGGCCGAAAGAATAACCAGTGAATAAAGTAAAAGACTTACAGGGTCAACTTTATCCCAGTTGTTGTATTTCCCCATGAAATCCAGCGACATGACGTGCCCACAGACGGAGGTGAATTTGAAGCGGCACATCTCGCCGGTCGGTGGGAATCGGCCTGTGTATTCATGGACTGAGCAGGCCCCGTTGGACCCTTTCCTTGAGCCCATTTGCCCATCAGACAAAATTTTTGCCAGTGACTGAGCTAGCGATGGTTTTTCTGCAACCATAAAAACGGTCTTCATGATGAAGGTGTATCTCGCACGACGATAAGATCATAAAATATAGACGATGCTTTGTCAAAACAATCACGCCGCATCAGCCTCCATAACCGGAAGTGGGAGTGGATGGTATAACCGCGCGATACTACTCTTGCTACTTTTATGAGTTACATGATAAATAATGAATGATTATTATTTATATCTTTTATTGTCTTTATTAAAAAGGGGAAATTTGGTGGTAATCTTGTTTATATAAAATTGTGTAAGGAGAGTGTGACTTCACCACGCGTCTGACATTCGCGCTTCCAAGATGGCGGGTGTTTTGACTTTTGGTAGTCTGTGAAGAAAACTTCTATTCAAGAACCTCGTTATATATACGGTTTGCGGTGTAAAAACAGGAAATATGAATTCACAAGATATAAGTGAGGAGGATATCGACGAATGTGATGGTAGATATGTTGTGTCATTGTTTTTAAAGTAGTATAAACCAACGTCCTATACTAAGAAATGGTAATTTCCTACTGTTGCGCGCGTAGCTTCGGATCTTTGTGCTAGTATTGGCAAGTGCTTCGGGACTAGGGTGAATTAGTCGTAGCATACAACACCTATACGAAGTATAGGCTGTCTGCGACAGGCGTATGCCTAGGCAATGTACAGTGTGGGCGTCCAAACTAGGGTGAATATATAGTAATATATTAATATATTAATATATATTAATTTGATGGAGGGCCGAAGTGACAGGATCAGAAAGCCAAGACGATGTCGGGCCCGTAGTAGAGTGTAGCGGGTTAGCGTAGGTGGAGAAGACCTGAGGGGGGACGGTGTAGACAACCGAAGTCGATGTATCCAAGACGGCCGGCTTGACAGGAGTCTGAGTGGTGGACTTGACAGGAGTCTGAATGGCGGAGGTGACAGTGGAAGTAGGAGTAGCGTTAGAACGATCCACCAGAGGCTGGAGGGACAATGACAATTTAGTCATTTTATCAAACATCGCTTCCATCTGTCTACTTTGTTCGTCAAACCTCCGCTGCCATATAGATACCTGATCGGTTTGAGTACGACTAGGAGAGTGCGTAATAAGGTCTTCCTCGTAGGAGCAAAGAGCATCGAGATCCAGGTAAAGTTTCCAGTCTTTCATATCACCTGTAGCAGCCTGGCTTTTGTCGCATGCCTCTCTAAAATATTTACAAGTGGCCTTACTTGGCTCAGCAGTTGCACCATGTTTATGATTATAACCGCAAGCAGTACAGAGACCCATCTTGTAGAAAAAATTATTCGCCAGGTAAAAATTTTTCCTGAACCGTAGCGTTCGGCGCCAGGTGAGAGAGTGCCTGGTTGCCGGGAACGCGAACTGGGGTTGCTAGGCAAACAATACAATCAGGTGTTAGCACGATGAATATATATATGTTATATATTAGGAAACATATAAAGATACATATTTAGCCAGACGCTATAGGCATTCTAGGTTAGTCGGTGTTCTATGTATTAGGCTTCCTAGAGAGGTCGGACCACTCTGATGTCGGACCCTCCTATACTCGGACCGCCGTATACTCGGACCGGGTATGGTCGGACCAGGGGGTTAGTGGACTCGGACCAAGGGGTTAGTGGAGTCGGACCGGGCAGAGCTCGGACCAAGGTATTCTCGGACCAGGTCCAGGGGTTAGTAAACTGGGACCATGGATAGCTATGGGAATATTACCGAGAATAACGGGAGTTTTCCGAACTTCTTACATTAAAAATATGTACCTAACAATAATCCATACTAAACTAACCCTAACCCTAACCTTAAATTGGTTGTCCTAAGTCAGTAAAGGCAGTTGTGGACTGTCCCTACTAAAATATCTGGTCCGAGTTGACAGTGGTCCGAGTCCACTAACCCTGTGGTCCGAGTCTACCAACCCGGTGGTCCGAGTCCACTAACCCCATGGTCCGACTCCACTAACCCCCCGGTCCGACTCCACTAAGCCGCCCGGTCCGACATCACGGCGGTCCGACTTCACCAGTCACCTGTATTAGTCCTCATGATGTTCCCGTGCCTCGCAATATCGGTGAATAGATAGCTATATCATGTAGAGAGACATTGTAGTAGTTGCATTTGTATGATTGTATGACTGTGACAGCAGCACATTACTTCTCTAGCAGGGTTTTCCACAGGTTTTGGGAGGTCTCCGGTGGTATGAGATGAAATTCGGAGGTTTAGCGGCATAGCCGCTACCCTGGGCCGCTTCTGCGGTCCGGGGGGAGTTTTTTAGAAGGAAATTTAGAAAAATTAGAAGCAAATTGTTGAAGTTTAAAGCCAATTTCAATTACTTTTGAGCTGATTATTGCTGTAAGATTGGTCAGAAAAGTATACATAATTTCCTGAAAAGAGTTGTAAATAATCTGCCAATTGATTATGATAGTATATTTGCACTTTTTCAAACTATTTGTCACCTGTTTAAACTTAAGGGCAAACATAAGTCAAAATATAATGTTTCTGAAACTTTAGTATATGGACTGTTTCTGGTCATAGAAATGGGAAAAAAATCCTTGAGTCACACATTCTTGTGTTTAAGATATGGGCCTTTATCAGCTATTAGGAAATAGTAATCTCCGTCACTTTTGGTGAAAATATAATTAAAATGAAAAGTCCTGGAATAATGAGGTATTATGTTGCTTGATATTTGAATGGATAGAAAAGATAATATCTTCCAAATACTACCATAAATCTTTCTGTAATATAAATTTTAAAAGCAAATGTCATCAAAATATGGCTGCCATTTTGACAACGACCCATCATGCCTCCACTGTAAGTTGCTAAATCGATATTAAAAATTCTTATACAATGAAGAAAATACCACATCAATATGAAGTAATTTTGTTGCTTCAATATAATGATTTTAATCATTTATTTGCTCCCATTTAAATATGAAGTATTTACATTTGAAATTATGTGTGACGGAGATTACTGTGTCAGTCAAAAAAATATGTATTTTCATAGCAAGTCAAAACATTAAATAAAAAGGATATTTTACATCTCAATGCATTAATTAACAGCAGACAAATCTCATGAAGAGCATAGAAGGAGTGATTTCTTTCTCAGATAATGCTGTTAAAAGATATTCACTATCAAACTTTGGTTCTCAAATGTCGGTCAAATACATAATCTCCGTCACATAGCCTCCTGACGCCACAAGAAAAGATTTGGAGGGCTGTCAATTAGTCAGAAATGTACAACGACACAATCTGCATTGGCCTACGTTGTCAGTGTGACGTCTTCTGTGAAGGGGAAGGCAGCACAGGCCCATGTTCATTGTCTGTCAAACATTTGAGATGCGTTATCTACGTCACGTTTCTCCGTCACTTTGTTTCATTTTTTGCAAACTAGCAACGGTATATGCTTATAAATAGCTTTCAGATGCTAAGTAAGTTAAAATGTGATAGTATAATAGCTAAACGCAATCCTAGCCAGCTATTTACTACCTTTTTGGGAGTTTTATTGGTCGGAGATAACGTTTGACATAATGTGACGGGGATTACTTTTGACTTGTCAATTTTATTTCTGTGATCTCCGTCACTTTTTTCGTAATCTCCGTCACTTTTTTTTACATTGGCAAAAGAAAAGTACACATGTTTAACTTCCTGGGAATATAGTTTTGTTTGTAGTAACTGGCCAGTATGTTAGCCAAATGAGGAGAAACCAATTGTCAAAAGTGATCGGTGTCACATTTTGTTTGTCAAAAGTAATCTCTGTCACATTTTGGTACACTTATTTAAAAGCTAAATATCACAAGAGTTTAGGCAAATTTTATCTTTTTCTTCATATAATTCGAAACATTAAGCTGTCCTTATAATTTTCCAATAAAAATAAAGTAATTCGAGTAAGATTTATTTTGTCCACCAAAATTTCCTAATACCTGATAAAGGCCCATATACTACCTCAAAACAAGGATATATCAAAATGGCCTATCAAAACAAGGCCAACATCGAAAGTTTCCAATTCAATTTTACCATATAAATAAAAAATGTGATGTGTTCAGGAAAATGAGTCACAAGTCACAAAATTGATATTTTTCAGTGTTTTTTCCCAAGATGTCTTTGCAGGAATGTTTTCATTTTTGGGGTGCTTAACACTTTTTTTCGTAGCATGCATAAAGTTACTAAATTTCAAGATAGTGTATTAAATATATCATTGCATTTCAATGGTAATTTTATAGAGTATATTTAGCCAATTTACTAGTAAATATCCACCCAGAGATATTGCAAACTTTTTCAAAAATAAAAATATCAAACTTGAAATATAGAAATACTTATTAGCTATAATCATGATGTTTACTATCATCAGAGTCTGCTTGATCTCATTTTTTCAAATATAATATCTTAAAAAACAATTGTTTTGCGACTTGTGACTCATTTTCCTGTGACACATCACAAATGTCATTATATCCTAAATTCAGGAAACTTTTAGAGTAATATACAACTGGAAACATGAAGAATAGGGGCCCCCTGTGAAAATATAAAAAAATATACATGAAATCGGAATCAGGAATTCAAAAGCCTAGAAGATGGGCCATTTTTGGCCGAATGGCCTGGAGAATCTTTTTTTAAGCCTTGAATACTGTTGGAATCTATTGAATGGCCTTGAAAATTCAAAACTGGTTTCCTTATTGATGAAAAATATTTGATCCAATGCTGTGACAGCATAACATATTTGGAATAAATTTCCCAGTCCCATATTTCCCAATCTATTTTTTTTTTTTTTAATTTAAATTTTTTTTTTTTTTTTTTTTTTTAAATTTTTTTTTTGGCTTTTGTTTAACGGCGGGCCTTATTGAGTCTCCGGCGGCCGTCATAACGTCTCCGGCGGTGCGCCGGAGACTTGTCTATGTAGGGAAAACCCTGTCTAGTCTAGGACTACTCTATCGAAGCCCAGGAAGCGCAGAAGAAAACAATATAGCCCTAAATAAGCTCACTGACGAGATCTGCAGTCTAGAGTATGTGTGGCACCAGGAATCGGAAGGATATCGTCACAACAGGAGAAGTCTTGGGCTATTTACTTTACTAAACATTGAATTATTTGTACATGGGAGGCACGAAAAGACAGACGCACCCGTATGCACCCGGATGCACCCGTATCCACCGCCATACACTTACACACGCAATTATATACATCTCTAATACTTCTAATATTGTTTATCTTCTTAAATATATATAAATCACTCTCACATACTAAATGAAGCCAATATTATTGTCTAATCGGCTGTTCGAACTGAAAAAGGAAGAAAAGGAATAATATAGTGGATTGTACGACGGAGGCGCCCCGAGATCGAGGCGCCCCGAGGTTGAGGCGCCCTGTCCGAGACCCAAGCGCCCCGGCTAAGATCGAGGCGCCCACCGCATACATCGAAGCGCCCTGCCGCCCGTAGACCGAGGCGCCCGGGCTTAGATCGAAGCGCCCCAGCTATAAGTAGGGACAGCGCAAGTACGCCGATATCTATTTGACGCTCACTCGGCGGGCGTTTTTTACGTGTAGGCGCTCCGTTTTAAAATCGCCATATCATCGTCAGTTTTGAATATTTGAACAAATCCTTTTGGAATCCTCAAGAACTACTTACTGACATTATGTGTATGAAACGGCATGATTTTAATGCAAGTAGTTTTTGAATAAATCGTGTCCGAAGTTGCGTCGCACCATGATTTTCGCTCGGCGTGGGCAGAGTATATTATAAGGGTAGGGACGGCTGCTTTTTTACGTGTCGTTATAAAATCGCCATATCTTGGTCAATATTGAATATTTGAACAAATCCTTTTAATAACCCTAACCCTAACCCTAACCCTAACCTTAAATTGGTTGTCCTAAGTCAGTAAAGGCAGTAGTGGAGTATATAGCGGAGCCATGCTTGGCTTGCCGTGGGCGCCTCAATCTTAGACCGGGGCGTTTCGATCTAACACCGGCAGGGCACCTCGATGTAAGCGGTGGGCGCCTCGATCTTCGACCGGGGCGCTTGGGTCCTGGCGCTTGCCGCTTCGATCTGGGCGCCTCGATCTCCGGGCGCCTCCGTCGCAACCCCATATAGATTGTACGACGGAGGCGCCCCGAGATCGAGGCGCCCCGAGGTTGAGGCGCCCTGTCCGAGACCCAAGCGCCCCGGCTAAGATCGAGGCGCCCACCGCATACATCGAAGCGCCCTGCCGCCCGTAGACCAAGGCGCCCGGGCTTAGATCGAAGCGCCCCAGCTATAAGTAGGGACAGCGCAAGTACGCCGATATCTATTTGACGCTCACTCGGCGGGCGTTTTTTACGTGTAGGCGCTCCGTTTTAAAATCGCCATATCATCGTCAGTTTTGAATATTTGAACAAATCCTTTTGGAATCCTCAAGAACTACTTACTGACATTATGTGTATGAAACGGCATGATTTTAATGCAAGTAGTTTTTGAATAAATCGTGTCCGAAGTTGCGTCGCACCATGATTTTCGCTCGGCGTGGGCAGAGTATATTATAAGGGTAGGGACGGCTGCTTTTTTACGTGTCGTTATAAAATCGCCATATCTTGGTCAATATTGAATATTTGAACAAATCCTTTTAATAACCCTAACCCTAACCCTAACCCTAACCCTAACCTTAAATTGGTTGTCCTAAGTCAGTAAAGGCAGTAGTGGAGTATATAGCGGAGCCATGCTTGGCTTGCCGTGGGCGCCTCAATCTTAGACCGGGGCGTTTCGATCTAACACCGGCAGGGCACCTCGATGTAAGCGGTGGGCGCCTCGATCTTCGACCGGGGCGCTTGGGTCCTGGCGCTTGCCGCTTCGATCTGGGCGCCTCGATCTCCGGGCGCCTCCGTCGCAACCCCATATAGTGTATGGTAGAGACATGTAGCGGTAGTAAAAGGCATATGTATAATGCAACGTTTGGTGTGGGGCGCCATCTCGTGTTTAATGTGTTTCAGTGCGTACGGGAGTACAGAAAATGAAAATAATAAGGTTATTTAAGAATGTACGTACTAAATTTTAAGATAAATATGGGAAGAAGGAAAAAAAAGAGGGGCCACACGCGCGAGAAAGATGGCGCCCCCATTTACTGTAGTGAGTACGGGTGAGTACGGGTGCATCTGCCTTTTAGTTACTGCCTTTGTACATTGACATTGCCCACCATCCCGCCCACCTCCCTCCTATGGCGTCTCCCGACGCCTTCCAAATCGTTTCGTTTCTTAGCTTTAATCATCGCCGATCATGAATGCACATGATACGGCGATTCCCCGCTGCTATGACGTCATTACATGGGCCTCGTTCTGGGTAGGGTTCCGGTGGGGAATCCCCGCGCCTATGACGTCATTACACGAAGCTCACCGAATGTGGCCGAGCGTGAGCCGAGTAATGTCGGCAACGAGGAGAAACAGAGATACATAGGCATAAGCATGTAATGCTGGAACTGCGTAATTATACGAGTAAGACCTTAAATTTTTTGCTGAAATGTCTCTTAAAATCAATAAGCTTGAGACTGGGACAGGTTTGAAGTGTGTGTACATATGGGAACGTAGGGATTTTTGGAAATTATTTGCAGATTTGCGTAATAGGTGCTGGCCAATGAGCTTGGGTCGAATTGCTGAGCTGAGGTTTTTATGCATGGCATGGCCACTTGGCGACTTCTCGTCAAGGTAGAAGCAAGATAATTCTAGTAGGAGATTTCAACTTCCCCAAGATCGACTGGAATAATATCGCCACTGAAAACAACGCAACCCAGAAGGAATTCAACTTTATAGAGAATATCCGAGATTTTTTTTTTTTTTTTTTTTAAAATGTTTATTCGACAAGATTTCACATGATGTGATACATTTCAATCGCGTTAGATAATTTTCTAACGCAGCATATAAAAGAGCACACACGCTGTCGAGGAGGAAATAACCCATCCACGCTTGACCTGATCCTCTCAAATGAAAAAGAATTAGTGAAGCACCCCTAGGAAAAAGTGACCATGCCCTAATTACAGCTAAAGTAGTGATCACCCAAGAAGCTAACAGCAGTGAATCAGCGAGATACATGTATGACAGGGGAAACTACGAAACAATGAGAACAATGATGACTAGGGACTGGGCGGAAGAACTCAACAGATACGATAGTATCAATGATAAATGGAAATACTTCTGTGACAGATATAATAAAGCTGTGGAAACCTCCATACCCAAATGGACTGCACCAAAACAAGGTCGGAAGCCGTGCGGACCACCAATCGACAAAAAGACCCTGAAGAAGCTGAAATCTCTTGTAAACCGGAAGAATAAACTCTGGGCCAAGAAGAGGCAGAGACTCAGTATAACAGAACCAGAAACCAAGTGCGTGCCCTAACAAGAAAGATAGAAAAACCGCATGAAAAGGGCATAGTAAGCACCATCAAAGGAAATCCCAAGTAATTCTGGCTACATGTCAAAAGGAAAATGGGACAAGCCCCATCCATCCCGGATCTGAACATGGACGAGTCAGGCAATATGACAAGTAACGATGCAGAAAAGGCTGAGGTCCTTTCCACCTACTTTAGCTCAGTTTTTACAAGGGAACCAAATGGAATCATTCCAGAACTTCCAGTGCTGTAAGCATTTGTCCCAATTCCCTTCCCGTAGGTAGGTTTAGGTGCACTAGGAAGTTAGTGAGGCTTTCTCCTGAAAAGTTTCCCACTGGTATTCCAAAGCTTTTTGCGAAGGCTAGATTGAAGCCATGCGCCACCGAGACCTCTACCCTGCTTAACTCTCTACATGTTAAAGCTGCATTCCCAGCTAATTTCTATATAAATCTCAAATTTCACTTATTTAGAGCAGACATACCCTATTCCACATTTCCCCAAGAGTTGGGTCTCTGTCTTAATGTTGAAGTTCAATATTTGAGTCTAAATAATCAAATAAATGCACTGGTGGACACGGGTATACACCCATGTCACTGAATGATTCCAAAGAGACCTGTGTAGATGGCAGTCTAAGCGTTTAGCGCATGGGCAAGTCAGCTCGCGCAGGCGCACTTAGTGTATTACAGGCTGACAGACTGGGTTCATCTCAAGATAGTGTCTACCCCTAGTGTCTACTGAACGCATCTACACTACTATGGCCGCACTCGGCCGCACTTATTCTTGTATGTCTGTGATGGTAAAATCATGGAATACAGACATTTATTGAACTTTTCAATAAGTAACAGATCGATAATAGTGAGTTTGGGAACTAATTTGAATGTAATTTCAACAGAACCATTCAATATCATTACTAGGCAAAGCAGCTTTAATTCTTTGGGTCTTAATCTATGGTGGTTTATCTGCAGGATGCATCCGCAAGACACCTCGAACACAGAGATCCCTACTATATTGACCTCCCTTGTTTCATTATTGCATGTCATCATTCCTTTAGGCCCCTTGTTTATGAGCAAGTACGTTGATCCGGCCACATTTTTAACAATGTCTGGCACCATTTTCTCTAAGTATATGTCAAACATGCAATACCTAAGAATATTAGCGCTATTGTCTCTAAAAAGAGCAATCATGCAGTCCTCTTCTATTCCTGAGTTGTCTATAAAGTTAAATGGACATATGTAGCTATCTTTTTTAGTACATTGCGTTAGTTCAATTGCATCCACTTCCATTAGTTCTCCTGACCTCCATTTTGCTATGATGCATTGTGTGGCCGATCTCAAGCGTGTGCAACCTTCTCGTGAGGCATTGTGCACATGTAATGGTGTATCAAATATTTCCATCTCATATAACTGGAGAGTTTCTGATTCCTCAGCCAGAAAAATCGGCACCAATACCTCGATTGTGTCATTAGCCCCAAACTGCACCCCAACGTTCTTATTCCAGTCTATGTATTCTTCTAAAATGCCCAAAGTACTATTATCTCCCAATGCCTGTCTTATTCTCTCCTCCCACCCACTTTCCATAAATACCTTGGCAACTGACTCGTGTAGTTTTCCTCCTCTTAGTGTTTCCAAAACATTGCCTATTACTGTTATATCCTCAATGTAGTTTCCTATTGTAAGACACCCCAATATAGACCTCTGGAGGAGTTGTTGAACTATCCCCTGTAATTCTATATCCCCATGCATTATGTCTGATAATTGCCGTTTTATTGGCAAACTGCAACCATCTCCCTTCCAATTCGTCCATTGCACTGATTGATTCGTTTACATGTGATCTCAAGAACTTAAATATAATGTTGGAATTGGCCACCAACTTCATTAGAGCCTCATCCCGTAAGTGTGGGTTTCTTATAACCCCTGGTGCGAGCCTGTGAAGAATGTGTCTTTCTACTTGTCTTAGGTCTGAGTTGCTGGGAATATCTAGCAAATTTCCTAGAGCTTGCCCAAAAGGACTTAATATATTTCTTTTATTTCTTTTTGAGCGCAGCAAAATCAATTTTAAATGTTTGGCTCGCTCGTACTCCCTCTCCGCGCGTAAGAGCAGCTCCTTTTTATATTCTGCTAGAGACTTTCCCACCTCCCTATATCCCTCTGGCCAATCCCCATTTTCTAACTGTACAGGCCCTGGAGGCCGAATTTGCAACTTAGAGCAAAATCCCAAATTCATTGTTTCCACTCCCGCCAAAAGTGTACCACGACTTGCGATCACCACTCCATAATTATGTCTGAGAACCGCTGCTGCCATGCAACTACATTGCATGCTAAGGATGATCCTAAAGAAAAAGATGTTAGCTTATTGGTAAAGGTACTAATTACCAAGAAATTCATACTGCTTGCTTTCTGGCCCTTCATGGGTGAAATTGCGATTCCCAAGTGTTTTGTTATCCCAATAAGTTACAAGTCCCGAAAGCACAAGTGAATATACATAAAGTTCTTCACAGAAGTGTAACTTACCCTATCACAAAGCCAATCATTGTCAAGTTTTCGTCAGTATCTTTCAAGTCCTATATGCAAGTGTATGTTCCCTATCCACTGGTTACAAGCGAAGTGTTGCCTTTGCCCTTGTCGTGCTGAGCTTAAGTGTGAAATCAGACCAGTCCAAGACCTTTGGGCTTCTTCCGTCCCCCCTCCCTCTTCAAGCTTTGCTCATCCCACTTTGTGTTAGGGTATGATTGTCCCAGCTCCTGACTTGCCCCCGCTAGAGGAGATTCTGCATAATCACCAACTAGCCCCCTTATGCGCATGGGGCCTGCCTTGCAATTTTTAGAACACCCCCCCAACCGTGTGCACACCTCTCGTGGGTGCAAAATGCTTGAGCCCAATTGTTGCGTCTATTTTTTCTACTGTCTGCCTTCATTAGCTCCACACCCCAGGCATTCCAGACCTGTACATTAATATCTTGGTTCACATTACACCTTCTCATACTTGCTATGTCTAGAGCGGCATTTTCCGCTCCCCCCCCCCCCCCCCCCCATATGTTTCTATTACTATAATTCTGTCGTCACCCCTAGTTACCAAGCCTTGATATGTGTCCCCCAATATACCTTGCTTCTAAACCATCCAGACCCCTCACGACGTATTGTGCGTTCATTTCATGGCCTGCAAAGCATTCATTGTTTTAAATCGTAGTTATTTTTAAGAACTCTATCTACTTCGCCCGAAATCACAGTGAAAATGACATCCTATCCCGGAGTTCCCAGACGTTGATGTGACAAGCGTCCTCCCAACCAGAAACTGAATACGCTTACTTAGCAGATAACGCCTTCCCTCCCCCATATTACATGAAAACAACATATAGCGCCTGATTTGTTTTTTCAATCTCAATCATCCTCGCAACAATACAATATCACATATCGCTGTTCCTTCGCCTGTTCACTCCCACATTCTATAGGGGAGTTATACAATGAGCCCTGCAACACCTGATGACTAGATTTTACAATTAATTTTTATACTAAATTGTTTTTGGGCAGCAAGCTGCACCGAATCATCTACGAATTATAATGTATGTCTCACCTTTATTCCTGCAGGCATACAGGAAAGTGGGATAGATTGTTCAATTCGCCATACATCCACGGGCAAGCATAAGTGGTACCTGATAGTTGCTTCTGACATTTCTGTCAGTCTGTCTAAAAATTGTACCGCCTCCTCCAGTGTTTCTGGAAATAGTCCTTATTCGCGGGCGAAACATATTTAATGTTTCATACAGCAAATCCGTTATGATGCTTACTGAATCCTGCAGTCGCCTCAACGGCGTGAGGGTATGTCGCTCTGCCATATTGACTCTTAAGGTGCGAATTGGCTCATAGCGCAATCCTCTCAAGAAATCGAACCCAGCCTTTCGCAACCTAACAATGTGCGTTTCTTTTTGCAGCCTCCTGATCGGCTCAAACTCCGGGTATCGTTCTTGTGGGGGAAGCATGTAGAACTTCAGGACCCCCATCAATAACCAATTCGCCTTAACCTGCTGGTTTAGAATGGCAGTCAGTCTCGCTGCCCTGTCATTTCTTCTAACAATCTCCGCGCTAATTCTCTCATCCCCTCTTATCATGTTCATTTTGTCTAAAGATGCTCAAAGTATTAACACCGATGTCAATGGAAACTCCGCTATAGGTCTCCCTACCCGTCAGCTTCACTTATTATACTGCATACTCATACCACTCCCTGTTTCTCCCCCCCCCCCCCCCCTCCCACCCAGACATTCCTACTATACCTCTTGTTGTATTAGATCGGCTTATTTTTGTCCCTCACAGTATCCCCCCCCCCTCCAGCTGTCTAATCGTCCATAACATACATAGACAGTGTGTATTACATGGGAATGTCCCGCTCGTTCACGGTTCTGTCAGACCCTAATAACTCACCTCTCACACTCATATATTCGGCAGGAATTCTTCTGGAGGTATATCCTTAATTTTAGTCCATTTTTGAGTTCATACATGAAAAAACAAGTCCTCTTGGCAAGCCTGACCTTTCTTGCAAGTATGGTATCAATTTATGCTCCCTTCCATCTTTCACACACTCCAACCTATAATTTTCTGCACAATATACTGCCAAGATATCCATTAAGATTTCTGCCGTCGCCTTCATTAGTTGTGTTAACTTCTCCGATACCGTTATAGCTGATTGTGCTTCAATAATGCTTCTCATGCGGCCTCCGCTTGTTGTTACCCTCACAATCGGCTGACAACCCCTACTTTCTGCATAAATCTTACATCGCTCTTTTAAAATATAAATATACATGTCCCGTTCTAACCGCTTCTCAGGGTGTAAACACGTTGTACCGCCCCTTTCTCTTGGGCCGGCTATGAAATACCACATTGCTCTGACCAGCATAATTCCTGCTTTTTTCTTTTGTCTTCTCAATATCCTCATTTTTTCTGCTCCTAACCTTTCCTTTTCTAGGCGACATTTCTCTCTTGCTAACTCTTTTGTATCCATGATGAAATCCCCTGTAATATTGCGCGTGTCCAGTGCGCTACAAACTCCGACAGACTTTCTAGTGTCCTGGTAGACCAGGCATCCTCTTTTTTATTCTGTTCTCATTATCTTTTATTACCCCATAAACCCTTCTCTAGCCATCACCACTCATTTTGTTCAAAACTCTATGAAATTTCTCCCATAATTTTGTTATGAGTTGGTCTATCTCTCCCCAGTCATATCCATAAAGAGCGGCGCGTTCCTCCCTCTTTCTCTGCTGGTCACGTGACCTGCTCACCCCATGACAAGATCAGGTTGAACTGCGTGCACTTTCTATTATATTATATGGGCTTCTTATTTTCATTTTTCGTAAGTAATCATAGCTGAATATTATTCCCTGCATCCCTTTTGACAACACCATGGATTAGCGATCAAATTTCTCGTTGTCTTAACCTTTCTCCTTTGACAAGTGCTAGCGTGGTCTCCAGCGCAAAATGTTATGTTCTTTCCTCCAACAATCATAACTCACACCAACATTTTCGCCTATTCACATTCTAACAATTGTTTGAAGGCATATCTGTGGAGCATCAATCACATGACGTGTCAGTACTAACCCACAACAATCACCTATGTGAGACAAGCCGGCCCGCTATCAGTAATAGGTCCCGCCTAATCACATCCACGCATCAGGTTTCTTGAATTACTGAATTTCTACAAGATTATACATTTCATTTCATCATTTTCACAATGGCCCAATCACGCCTATGCATCAAGTTTCTCGAATTACTGAATCATTTATCATAGATTACACTCTCTATTTCGCCATATCCCACGATCCCATTCAAGCCTTCCCGTGACGTCACCCATCGCATTAATAGTTTGTGTATCTGACTCCAATGTATTGTATTACCCTTTCTACTGACAGCAAGTTATGCCATCTTCGTTATAAATTTCTATTTCATACTTACTGGAACAATTAACCATTGGGCATCCGACCACGTGACCGCACTTCCAATTTTAATTCCTTCCTTTAATGACGTTTTCACCTTTTTTTGAGAGAAACCGGACATAGCCATGATCCTCCCGATATCACATTCCTGGCGATTTCTTCTCTGCCAGAATCTTCTCCTTAAGTAATTGGTTGAGTAGTGGTTTAGCACCACCGTCAACATCCTGTGGATTTGGTGTGTAATTGCCTCCAATATTTTTCTAATATTCATTTTTTCCAGACTTCTATTAGAAAATAACTTCCCAGGTTTCTCCCCTAGTTGTTGTAGGAATCTTTCACAGCTCTCATAGATAACTAGCAAGTGCCATTCCACCTCCAGTCTATGTTCAGGCAGTTGATCGGGGTATTTTATTGCTGATGGCAACAACATGAACTTATATATTTTAATATATAATATTGACGCGTCATTGACAGTCTTCCTATTGTATGTAACCATTATTCCCCTTCCAGAGCGTACTTGCGTTTGTCATGAGACAGCACACAGCTCCCCTCCTTTGTCGGCCAGTCAAAATCATCTATTTCCAGCTCCCTATCCCCCACCTTTCATGCCCATCCGATCAACCACTCATACCCACTGTCCTTCATTGCATATTTTTCCATGTTTACTCCTGCCAAATCGCCGCCCCTCCCCCCCCCCCCCCCCCCCACACACACACTCGTCGCGTTCTATAACCAACCAGGCCATATTGCTATGGAAACGCTCATCCAGGCCATCACCTGGCCCCTTATATACGTTCTTATAGTTTTACTCATACCTTTCTATTCATAGCTTCGTACCATGTCCCAAAAGACATCCTGGCAGTCTACTAATTATCCTTCAGCTGCTAACCCTCTTGTTCTCATGTTTCTATTTTTCCCTATACATGTTATAAGATAGTGACTATTAACTCCATTATTCAAAACCTCACAGCTTTTTAAAAGAACAACTTTTCTTTTTTCAGAACTCTTACTGCGTATATAGTTTTGCCAATAGCAGGTCCATTCCTGCTTTTTCATTCCAAGTTTTCAAATGATTAATTTTTTCTGTACCCGAATGTACCCAAGTTACACGCGATAACTCCTTCCGACCCAGCGCGGATCGCTGCCTTGTTTATACTTTCTATGGCCGGTTTCATGCGAAACCGATACCACTTCTTTCCTACTCCGAGTCACCTTGTTACTTATTTCCTCGTAATCCCTATATTATTGGCCTGTAAAAGTTCTACCCTACCGTACCCCTCTTTTCCTTCTGGAGACACATATCATCCTAGTTCCCATTATTTTTTATCCCTTTCCCCAACTGCCTTCCTTTATCACTTCCCTTTTCCCCGTATTACCCTCCTTCTCCCTTGCGTGCGACAGACTATACATCCTGCGCGCTCCATGGTTATAGCTCTACAACCACAACAGCTGTTCAACAGTCTGTTCGCTCAAGCTCGATACATTATATATTGTTAACTCGTCCTCTTGCCAAGGCATTATGTACTACAACTTTTCTTTTAACCTGACAATGTTACTCACCCTATTATAGATCCTCCTCTATTTCATCTCCAGGCCAATGATGGCCTATTTCCTCTGTGCAGGCGATATCCTGCCACCCTCCTTCTTCCACGGGGCCCTCTTCTTCGTATTCGTGTAATGGTACCAAATCTGGGGACAGCAATCTCTCCATAAAATGGCTTGTCCTAGATATACTTATTGGCTTCAGGTGAGAGACATGCAACGGTCTCGGCAGTGTTATTCCAGTGTCCATTCTTCTTAGTTTAGCTGTGCACCCTGTGGGCCTAGCACAAACGACAAATAGGCCACAGAAATTTTTCTGCAGCTTGTATGCAGTGCCGGGCTGGAGGAGCCGATGAACCCTCATATATACCAACGACCCCGGCTTCAATTTATGCGCACTAGCCTGCCTGTCATAGTATTCTTTCATCTTAGCCTGAGAAGTTAGCAGCGCCTCCTGAGCGAGGTCCCCATAGACCTCCTGTTTTTCCACGACCTTGCCCAACTGCTCTAAAAGGGGTCTCATTTCTCCCTCATATTCTTTCAACACATTCTCGTGGGGCAGTCGCGGGAACCTTCCATACATAAGGAGATATGCTGGGTAATTCGTTGTGCTAGAGTCGGACGCATTTATTGCAAACACCACTGGCGCCACAAAGTGGCACCAATTCTTTTGTGCTTTATCTACGTACGCCCTCAGGGCTGTCTTCAGAACCCTATTAAGGCGTTCTATCTGACCTTGTGAGCGGGGATAATATGCGGAACCGAATACCTGTCTAATTCCCATCACAGTGCAGAAGTTCCTAAATAATTTGCTCGTAATTGACGAACCGTTATCGCTGAAAAGGGTGCAAGGTACCCCCAAGACCGCCACCACATGCTCAAAGAATTCAGCTATCAAGGTCTCAGATCTTATATCCTTTGTCGGCCAAGCCACACAGAATCTTGTAGCCACGTCACAGACCGTATGCACGTATTTATACCCCCTGTCTGATTCAGGTAGTGGGCCTATAGTGTCAATCTCGATGGCTTCCCATGGCACCTGTGATAGTTCCTTCACAGTCATTGGCACTCTGATAGGATTATGATTTGGTTTCACCTCCAAACACTTCCTACAAGACCCAATATATTCGCTTATATCTCTAGCCATAGAGGGCCAGTAATATCTTGGCGACGCTATGCTGAGCATCTTTTTTATCCCCAGATGTGCGCCTAAACTGACGTCGTGTATCTGGTGCAGCAATTTTTCCACCATTGACTGGGGAACCACTAGCTGGGCTCTCTCCTCTATCTGGGCCTTTTTTGTTTTTGGAGGCACTCTGTACAATATTCCTTTCGATAGCAAAAAGCAATCATGTTGCAGCAACACCCCTCTGGCCCTTGTATTGTCCCTGGGGAGTTTCTCCCTTTCTATGTAATTTGTCATATCACTGCAAAATTCGTCAGTGATCTGTTCTTTCTCAAATACTTCTCTCGTTCCCAACGCCCCATATTCTGTGATGAGTTTCTCATAAAAGGCGGTCTCGGTGATCTGCACTTCTCGTGCCCTCACCCCTTTTCTCCTTCTTTCCTTTTGATACTTACCAACAAGCGATGGGACACCAAGAGTTTTTCTTTTTCTAGAGACACCTTTACCAATAAGGGTATCCCCCCCTTGTGTCTCCTCCTCCCTTATTTCAGGCAGTGGCACCCCCGGGTCATTGTCTGTTGCGCTCTCCTCACTTGCGGAGTCATTGTCGGCCGAATTTTTACCTCTGTTCCTCTCCTCGATCCACAGAGCCATTTTTCTTGTAACAGGTCAGTTCCTTCTCAATGTAACAGCCATTAGCCGCTCTTCCTGCGCTCCCAACTGCATCACCACTGTGTCGCTGTCGCTCTGGTATGGGGAGTCATTATCACTCTTTTCACCTTCCTCTATCCTTTCCTCTGGCTTAGCTTTACTTACCTGAATAATGGGAGTGTCATCGGTCTCGTCCCGTCGTTTGTTTCTAAGGCGTCCATTCTTCAGGATTGACGGTCTCCTATATTTTCTAATAGGCGAGGCCTCTAGTATCTCCTCTTCATTGTAGAATCTGATGTGATTCACTGCTTTAAACCTCACCTGTCTTTGTTGTGCCCCGTGTTCCTCCCTAGCCGTTATTCCTTCCCCAAAATATGGCATTCTCGACAAAACATCGGCCGTGATGTTACATCTCCCTTTGATATGTTTCATTGTGAAGTCATAATTGCTAAACCAGTCGATCCATCGCGCCATTCTTCCTGTGAGATCCTGTTTAGCGTTTAGTGCCAACAGTGCCGCGTGATCAGTGTATTGTAAAGAATTGCAATTCTTGCGAGCGGAATTTACCCATAGAGTGGCCGTCCCCCTCTCCCCCCCCCCTCCCCTCCGCCTGGGCCTCGACCGCCACGCGGGACCTGGGTGGAGCGGGGGAGAGCGGGGCACTGGACATCTGTTGTTATGTGTCTACCTGTTTGATTGTCTTAGCAACCGAAATAGCATTAGCTGAATTGTCACCTTTCCTGTGTTACTATCTTGGAGTACCAGCTGCGAGGAATGATCCCCGCCCCCCCTCTGATTCCCCATTGTCATCTTGTGTCACCTCTATGTTTCTTTCAAAGGACATTAATTCCTCACTATCAAGCGTCTGAAGTTCCGATATCCTCTCTGATTTTTCCTCTTCATTCTTTCTTTTCTTTTCTTCTTGTATCTTCCACCTTCTTCTTTTTTGGCTCCATTTCTTCTTTAATGCTCTTGCTATATTCTTCTCTCTTGAGGCCATCTCCTGCTCCTCCATCATTCCCTTCTCCTCTTCGCTTCCAGAATCAGTAGCATTCATTGCATCATTCTTATTTACTTCAGACCTCTCAACCACTTGCGCCGGTGTGGCTGACGACATGCCAACCGGCTGCCCTATTGAAAATTCTGGCGATAAATTCCGTCCTTGACATTACCTGTTGCTCTGGGCGGCTGGACTCGTGCCTTCTTATTCATGTCCCTCTCCTGACGTCGCTCCCCTTCCTCCCTTCTCGGCGTCCACTCTCTTTCATTAGAAGATTGATTATCCTGGACACTAGAACGCGCACCGACATTATTACTTTCACTGGGAGTAATATCATAACCTTTCATTGCTAGGGAGGCTATCATTGATTGCGTGGGTCCAAATGAAGTCTTAGAGCTTTTTCATTCTGTACATCTAGCAGCTCATGTTTAATTGCTGCCCTTCTAGCCTCTTCACAAGTACGTGGAGCCTCTGTTAGAACCCTTTCTGCCAATCCATCTTTGAGGCCTGCTATGAATGCTTTCAATTTCTCATCTTCTTGCAGAAATGTTCTTGCCAACAACACCAACATAGCATCCGCATATTTTTCCACACTTTCACCCGCCTCCTGTCGCCGACGTGAATAGTCATCCTTCACTTCACTATATGGCATCTCCTGAAATTTACTCAGGAATTTAGCCTTAATGTCTGCATATGACACAGCCCCCCTTTTTCTAGCTGATACAGAGGCGACCTGCTGGTAATAAGCCTTGGCCGATCCTTCTAGCCTTCCTGCCAGCCCTTGAAGCCAGTACTCCTCGGGTATGCCTAGGGCACTTGCATAGTCCTCATATTCAGTAAGGAATTCGGACACATTCCTAGTAGCTGTTGAGTGGCAAAAATGCTCAGGTCCAATAATGAAATGCCGCATTGCTGCCCCCCCCCCCCCCCTCCCCCATTTGACCTTGCCGACCACCTTCCCGTTGCTGCTGATGCTAATGTCGGGTGTATATTAGGCAGTCTATACATCTCAGTTATGGCGCCTGAATCCAAGGAGCAGACCGTGCTTCCAGCCACCGGTTTCGCTGGTTGTTGGGCTGGTGTCCGAGGTGTATTTGGCATTCTATTTTGGTGCTGCTGTTCCCCTTTCATATCAGTCAGAGTTCTGACCAGGTCTGTCAGATGTCTCTGGTCCTGTTTATACCGCATAGACGCATCTCTAAATTGGACGCTCTTCTCCTCATTCTCCGCTTTCAGCTTATCCATTTCTGATGCTAGCCAGTCGGCTCTTGCTTCCCTCATAAGGTTTTCTCTTCCATATCCTCACACCCCTCTCTATTTCTGGCCTCTTTCTCCTCCTCCATCTCCTGCCTTGCTATTTCTGCTCTCTCCCATTCCTCTCTGTCACTCTCCTCTTTTCTGCCTGCTCGGGCTCTAGCCCGTCTCTCTTCCTCCAATTCCCTTTTTAGATCATTAAGCTCCTGGTTATGCCTTTCTCTTTCCTTCACCATACATTCAGTCCTCTGCTGATCCCTTTTTTCCATGTTTTTCTGCGCATTCCTCCAATCGTTTTGTAATGCTATAATCGTATTCTTGTTCTCTGTTTCGGCCGCCTTTACCCTCTGTCTTGTGCCGTCTTCCCATGCTGCTTTTAATGCATCAATTTTAGCCTCATATCTGTCTTCTGCATCTTTTAGCATTTTGTCGTTGGTTCGCTCCCAATCGCTTCTCATATCGCTAACTGCTCGTAATGTGTCATCTTCCGCCGTTTTAAGGGCGGCCTGTGTTCTTTACTAACTATGTCCACACTTTGCCTAAGCAATTCTTCTTTAGCTCCTTGTGGACTCAAATAATCAAAATTGGGATTGAAAGGAAGCGGCACCAAGGGTTCTGAATAATAGGGTGGTTTTTCAGCTCCCCACGCCATTTCTGGTAATAAAGGTGCTCTAGGGTCATCACAGTAATCATTTGCAAAGGGATTATTGTGTTTTGGCTTAGCGCCCCCTACCGTTCTGCTTTCTGTGTTTAAGTTGGCGTAACTTGGCGGTTCATGAACAGAAGAGTCTGGTGACGAGTCTTCTGTCGAACTTTCCTGTTCTGTTTTCACCTCCCTATTGACATGAACCCCCACACTAGGTTTTGCCGATGCCCTCATTCTTGCCAGTCTTTTTTCCATCAATTTCGCAAGATTTTTGATTCCATCCTTAATTATGGACACCTTTTTCCTCTCTACTTTGTCAATCCTTCCTGTTGTTTCAACAAAAATTTTAGCAGTTTGTGTTATCCGATCATTATTTTTTTGTATTTCCTTCACCAGTTCCGCTACAGAAGACTTATTCTCCGACATTTAACCAACCTGTATACTCACCCCAATCCTCTGCACAATTAATCCAATCCTGTGGTTCTCCAACCAGTGTTGCGCGCATAGCTTCGGATCTTTGTGCTATTGGCAAGTGCTTCGGGACCAGGCTGAATATATTTAGCCAGATGCTATAGGCATTCTAGGTTAGTCGGTGTTCTATGTATTAGTCCTCATGATGTTCCCGTGCCTCGCAATATCGGTGAATAGATAGCTATATCATGTAGAGAGACATTGTAGTAGTTGCATTTGTATGATAGTGTTACTTGGCATATCGGGTAAGCAGCGTATAGGGTTCCAGTATAGATAACACAACACGAAGAGTTTAGTTACGCCACTACTTGTATATTGTACTAGTTCCTGTACATAGATCTTATTGTATCATCAAGGGTGTTTCGGTATATATACTCAGGTGAGGAGTGTCGGGTGTCCTCATTGGTGGGCCCTTACCCTATAATATCTCCCTTCCCCCTAGCCCCTCCCATCCCACGGCGCATGCCTTGCTCAAAGTTAAATATCCTACCCTACTACCCATCCCTGCTGCCCCCTCGTGTTAACCACGGTTACTACACTACACTAACAAAATTTAGAACTGGCAAAGTCAGATAAGTTAATAGACTGGAGACGGGTGGGCCAACTCTGAGTTTCCATATAATATAAATCCAACGTTTAACGAATGTCTGAACATTATTCATTGAAACTTATCGA
Source organism: Sthenelais limicola (assembly GCA_942159475.1). NCBI lineage: Eukaryota > Metazoa > Annelida > Polychaeta > Phyllodocida > Sigalionidae > Sthenelais > Sthenelais limicola. The sequence goes on from OW804101.1 coordinate 19,905,339, forward strand.
TGACCTTAGTCACATACATATATATAGCTCGATCTGTGAGAGAAACCTAAATTGAGACTAAAACTAGTTAATAAATTATATGACTTGTCGTGGAGAAAAATTAATAAATTGCTTGAATTGACTATTGTGCCAACTTTTGTCGTTTGTGCTGAAGCTAGCCTAGCCCTAGAATAAATAAGATACTATCAGAGCTAGGCTGGAGCCTAGACCTGCCATTGGTAGCGCGTCTATTGTGCCATTTTATTGCATTTCCTTTACTAATATCTTGCCTGTCTTTCAACCCAAAACAGAACTCCTGAAGGGCTTCATTCTCGAGCGTTTGCGATTAGAGCTCATTGACATTTTGAAACAACCTGACCCGTTGGACCATTATGGGGTCACCATTAAGTGAGTACAGTATACATTTAATCAATATTCATAGGGTGCACCCATCATATTTATATTATTGCAATCCAGATCTTATAACTAGTGGTGATAGTTTGTAGATGTCAGAGGAAGGACAAGACAACGAATGTGTTACAACTGTATCCTTTTAATGCTCCATTCCAGATGTTGGTCAGTCTCTTGCTCTCCATACACTACCCGTCCATATATACCCACTGTGAGTCAGTATGCAACATAGTGAATTTGGAGATGAGAGACCGTTGGTCTCTGCCAAATTGTAACAGTGGAGACATTTTATCACTTGGATATTTCATTGGAGACTGTCGGGCCCTGACAATTATCAATTTCAGAGACCAACGAAAATTCAACGGAGACCTGGGCGTCGGTCTCTTGGTTATGTTGCACACTCACTGAGTGTGCATGACCCCCTCCCGCTAGACACTGTCTAGACATAGCTTGGACTCTATCCCATTATAAGGGTCACATCCACTATGGGACTCCACTGACCACTGACCATGTGTATGGATAAATCGTATCCATCACACTATGCATGTTATATGAAACAAGTGACGGGGGTTACCAGATTCACTTGTCTTTTCTCTGAAGATTACCGTTGCCCATAGTTTAGCTGGGAGGAAGTTTGCCCAAATTCATAAAAATCGGGCACTTTGTGACAAGTCTGTGTAATTTGATACAGTGGTAGATATAGGTCTAAAGTTTTCAAAAACCACCGCAAACAAATTGGGGTGGCCCCCTGGCGGCCATTATGCACAAAACCAATATGGCTGCCACCAGGAAACAAGAATGTCATATCTCAGCTCCTGATTGCACTAGATTCATAAGATAAGATAAGATAAGATACTACTTTATTTATCGAGATTCACATAGTACATGATTATAAACAGACAATGTAAATATAAAGGATAAAAATGACAAACAGGTAGGCAGACATCTAGATAAAATCCAGCTCTCCCAGCCGCTACCATGACTCAGTACAGAGTATATGAATTTAGAAAAGATATAACATAATGTAACACAATATAACACAAGTGCAGGTAACACAGCAGTAAACATTAAGAATAAGGTAATGTACTAATACCGGATTCATTCATTTTCACTATTAGATTGATTTCCTAACCGAGCAATCTGGCAAGGGATCAATTTATATATTTGGTTTTCATTTTTGAATTATTATTACACAGCGTCAATAATGATATTATATTGTTCTAGGTAGGTTCTAAGTTCTGATTTATTTTCGAGCTTATGTGCAGCAGTTGGAAGGGAATTCCAAGCCGATGAGACTTTAAAAATAAAGCTGTTTTTATAGAAGGTGGTTTTCGGTGTATAAATCAACATATTCTTTCTGTCTTTGGCATGACTTCTAGTAGCCAGTGGTTTTTGATCAAGGTTAGTATTTGTTTGCGCAAGGTAGAATGCAGCTTCTAGCATATGTTTATTAGTTCTTTTATTATTATTTAGTATTCCTAGTTCAGTGTATCTATTGTCAACGTTTGTTCTTTTTTCTAACTTCAATACATAACGTATTGATGAGTTCAGAAGTGTGTGAAGCCTTCTTGTCAACTTCTGACAGGCAGATGAGTAGAAGATGTCACCATGATCAATTAATGGAATGATGAGCATCTTTACTATGTCTGTTTTGATTTTTTTATTTAGTATATAGCTAGACTTTCGCAATAGGTTAACTTTCCATTTCACCTTATTTATGACTGCTTGGAGATGGGTTTGAAAAGTTAGTTTCTCGTCTATGATAAGACCGAGGTACTTATATTGGTTTACTTGTGTTAATTTCTCATTTCCCAATATGAGATTAAATTTGTCTTCCTCCTCTATTCTTTTTTTGCGACTTATATTAAATTGTACATACTGTGTTTTCGAGACATTCATGGAGATCTTGTTAATTTTGCACCAAGTATCTATTCGATTCAAGTTTTCCTGAAGTTGTTGGTACATTTCTTTTTCATTTTTGTTATTATTAATGAGGACCGTATCATCGGCATAATGTTGTATTACAGAGTTTTCAATTGTTTTGTTTAGATCATTGATATATATGGAAAATAGGATTGGCCCTAGAATGGTTCCTTGGGGTACGCCGAAGGTAATTGACTCTTGCTTAGAGGTGCAACCATTTACTTTTACAGCTTGTTTTCTATTTGATAAGTAATTTTTGAACCAGGTATTTGTGATTCCAGTTATATTATAATTTTCTAATTTTGTTAATAATCGACCATGGTGGACCGTATCGAATGCTTTCTTAAAATCTAAGAAAACTGCCGATGTGAATTTTGTTTCGTTGAGGCTATTGTAAATGTTTTGAAGGAGGTCTATATGGGCATGATTTACAGATCTGCCTTTCCTAAATCCATATTGTTTATCGTAATAATAGTTGTTATTCTCTAAATGTTCAGATAATTGGTTTTGAACTACTTTCTCAAGTATTTTTGCTGGCATTGGTATGCCAGAGATAGGTCGATAATTATTTGTGAGACCCCTAGAGCCAGCCTTATAAAGAGGCGTTACAATGGCTGATTTGAAGGCCTCAGGGACTATGCTTGTGCTAAGCGACAGATTAACAATGTGTGCGAATTGGAACCCCAAAGAGGTAATACAAGATTTCAGCACTTTTCCAGGCATATTTTCGACTCCAGAGCTCTTATGTGAGTCAATTTTTTTCAGAATATTCATTATATCTTTGGGGGAGATTAATCTAAATTCCATATTTTTATTATTGTTGTTAACCGTGGTAGATGGAATTGAATTTTTCATCGTGGTAGTTAATAGATTCTCTTTTTCTTTAGCTGACGGTTCGTCAATTTTCTTTGCTAGAGTAGGTCCAATGTTGGCAAAGAAATCGTTAAAAGTATCTGGAACCAGGTCTGGATCGACTTGATTTCCAGTTTCGTTTGAAAGCTGAATTACTGAACTCTTTTTGGACTTTTCTGGACAAATAACATTGTTAATAGTTTTCCATAAGGCTCTGGGGTCATTTTTGTTTAACTCAAGTTTGCTAGATATCAACAAATTTTTTCTACTTCTACACATAGTATTTACTTTGTTTCTTAAACACTTTGCACGAATAAGTAGTTCTCTGTCATTTTTGGTTTTAGCCAGTCTAAAGAGTTTGTCGCGCTCATTCATCAAAGAGGTAATCTCTTTTGTGAGCCATTCTGGTTTCTTTCTTATGTTGCTAAATTGCTTCATGGGACACATTCATGTATAATACCTTTTGATTTTTCAATTCAATTCAATTCAAGAATTCTTTATTGCTGATGTTAATACAATAAGGTAGATACTCTAATCTTGGTACGATTTCTAATTCTAACATGGAGGTTTTGATGAGATGATACAATACAATGGTTTTCTGGTGTGAAACATTGATGGGAGCTTTACAATGACAATCTGGTGATATGCAAGAGTTTTACATGTTGTAACATCGGTAGAGGTTATATATTGTTCTGACAGGTGACATTGTTCTAAGAGACAGTAGCATTTGCAGGCAGGGTATAGCTTATAATACTTGGGTCGGAAGTTTGTATATAGGGGGGGGGGTGGCTGCGGCAGGGTAGGGCACTCAGACAAGTTACCCTCCCATGTTCGCAGTCACCCCCAGTGGGCACAGTCACCAAGCGCAGACAGTTACTAGTTTTTGTTTTATTTATGTAGGCCTAAAGGGTGATAGGCTCTTTTCCGTGTATTTTTTGAAAGTATGTTTGTCTAGAATTTTGTGGGCATCAGTGTGCAGTTCATTCCACCTTTTTTGACATTTGTGGATCATTGAGTTGTTAACTTTTGTTAATTTTGAAGAGAGGACCGAGAGGTTTTTCCTGCCAGGGGCATGGCTCCTGGTGGAGAGATTTCTGTTATCGAGATTCTGTGGATTTTGAGCTAGGTAGAAAGACATGTCCAATATATGTTTGTCCCTACGTGCCTGAAGGGGCCAGATATTTAATGTTTTATGTTCTTGATCTACGTTTTCGTATTTTGATTTGTTGAAGATTATTCTAAGGGCTCTATTTTGTTGTGATTGCAATTTCTGTAACATTGATTTGGGGGCAGAGTCATATATAAAATCACAGAAGTCTAGATTTGGAAGAATGGTCATTTTATATAAGTCGTGCTTGGCTTTGGTCGCTAGTGATTCTCTGGCCCTGTAGAGCAGCCTGATTTTGGCATTGACTAGATTTAGTGTGTTTTGAGTGTGAGTTTTAAAGGTAAGAAAGTTGTCTAGTGTGAAGCCTAGGTATTTGTATTCATTTACCTGTTCTAGGATTGTGTGGCCTAAATTTAGGTCTCGGTTGAGGGTTATTTGTTTTTTCAGTGCTGCAGGGGTGAGAGCGAAAGTCATGATTTTACATTTTTTGGTATTGAGAGATAATTTATTCGCTGTGCACCATGAGTGGACATCGTTCAGGTCTTGTTGTAGGTTAGTGTGTAAGTCATGGGTGTCTCTGTTGTTGTAGAATAGTACTGTATCGTCTGCATAGTGTTGGATATGTGCATGTTTGACTACTGAATGTAGGTCATTTATGTAGATTGTGAATAGTATCGGGCCTAGTATTGTGCCCTGGGGCACTCCGTAGGTGACCGTGCCCTCCTCTGATTTTAGACCATTAAGCTGGACTACCTGCCTCCTGTCCGCTAGATAGTTCTTAAACCAGAGCTGTTCCATACCCTGTATTCCATATACTGCCAGTTTGTCCAAGAGTGTTTGGTGGTGAACCGTGTCGAATGCTTTACTGAAATCTAAAAATACTTTCTTATTCATAGAGTTGTTATTTAGGTCTGCGTAAAAATTTTGTGCAAAAAGTCAGTTTGGGCTTGTATTATAGAGTTGTTATTTAGGTCTGCGATTCATGTTTTCAGGTGTGAGGAATCCATTTCTGACCTTACATTTCGGTTTCAAGGTCATTTTCAAGGTCAAAATCCAATATGGCTGCCCCAGCATAACGAATGTCATATCTCAGCTTCTGTTAGAACTATATCCATGTATAATACCTATTCTCCTGTTTTAATGTATGAGGAATCCAATTCAGCAGTTACTTTTCTCTTTCAAGTTCATATAAGTCATTTAAGATCATTTTCAAGGTCAAAATCCAATATGGCCGCCACTGGGATACAAGAATGTCATGTAGCTCAGCTCCCTTAATCACTCTATCCAAGTGTAATACCACTTAGTCCATGTTTTAAGGTGTGAGGAATCCATTTCAGTTTCAAGGTCATTTTCAAGGTCAAATTACAATATGGTCACTACAAGGATAAATAATGTCCTATCTTGGCTCCCATTAGCACTATATCCAAGTGTAATACCAGTTTGACTATGTTTTTAGGTATGAAGAATCCATTTCCGGAGTCATCTTTCTGTTTCTAGGTCATTTAAGACAATTTTCAAGGTACAAATCCTTAATGGCATCTGCCACTATATACAGGATAACTAACGAGTTGGTTGAAGGATTGTGAATATTGCACGAGTTGCGCAGCAACGAGTGCAATATTCACAATCCTTCAACCAACGAGTTAGTTATCTGATTTATTATATATGCTTTACATAAGATTAAAGAATGTATATTTTGTAGAAATATTATCAAATTACAACCTTATATGGTACTTGATCATGTATTTTTGTGTATAGGCCTATAATTATGCATCACGCTGTTCTACCGGGCATCAAGGCGAGGGAGACCCAGTTGAGAAAAATACCGTAGCTTTTACGAGTCAATTTTAGACTCTTTGACAGCTTTAGATTTAAAAAAGAATAAAGTAATACTTCGATAAAGAGTAGACATTGATAAAGCTGAAAAGATTTTAGTTTATTAATTCTATTGAATGAACCTCGACCTGGGTTGAAAGTTACGACAATCTGCAGATCATGTTGTCATTTGGCCACTGCGGGAAAATCGCTCACATTTTCGAATCAATTTATAACCTTTTCACAGCTTTAAATGTTTTTAAGAACACAGTAATGCTTTAACCAAGGATATACTTGAATAAAGTTGAAAGTGTTCTAGTTTATTTTCTTCATTTTGATCAAATTTCACCGTTCTAGCCTACCTCCCGTTCCGTCTGCGTTAGGCCTACTGTGCGTTGACAACGGTGGCGTGATTCCTCTCAGGTGGGCCTACACGCTGTCATAGGCGCCTTCAGAGCGTGGAGTTGTATACGGCACAACTCAGAGCGTGGAGTTGTATACGGACACAACGTATACAACTCTACAATACGTTGTTTCAACAGCAACGCGTATATAATAAAATAGAATATCATATCTCAGCTAGTGTTGTCACTATATCCATGTATGATTCCTGTTTGTATATGTTTAAATCTCAAAGAAGCTCACTCTGGGATCTAGATACTGTGCACAATATTTTATTTAGTTATTTAGTTTTCTAGATCTTAGCCTTAATATAACACTCAGTACACAAATGTATAACAATTATTCTGGGACATGATAAAATCATAATGAAAAACTGCACTCTTAGATAGATGTTATTTAAAAACTCACAGAATACAGAATAAGAACCCCTTAAGGTTGACTAAAAAAATGGACTAATGAGTGTTGGGGTATTATTTATTTCCATCTTCTTATACACAACTTAAAGCACCTAGAAGATCGGTCCTGGGAAGTGCCTTTCCTTCTCTTTTTCTCTGTCTCTCTCCCTTCTTCTCTATCTCTATTTCCTGGGTATGATCATAAACTGCCTCCCTCATAACTCTCCCCCTACCTTGATATAACCTTCAATGTGTTGATAAGGGCGTAAATCAATTGATCCCACTCAATCACTCCCCCCCCCCCCCCTCCCCGATACAAGCCAGCTGACAAGGACAAAAGGGTGCTTCCTCCAATGGCTGCAAGAATGGCCAAAATCCCTATACAAAGGTCTGTTTGATACCTGATAAATATGGTGGTAGACCAAACCAGCTTAGATTTTCTGTCTCTATTATCTGAACTTGAAGCACTACAGGTTCTATCTTAGATATTGAATCAGTTGTTTTGTAGAGACTGTTGATAGAAACTGTCAGGCATACCTTATGCATACCTGCTCAGTCTGCCCTGCCTCTACATACTCAAAGTGCAGGCGTTATACATAATGATAGTATTGCTGCATCAGTTATGGGCATCATGAACCAACCCACTGAGATGTGGAAGTGACTGTGGTCATGGTCATTTTGATGCACAAATGAATTTTGCCTGCTGTATGCCTGTCTTCTCAAAAGACATAGTAGTACTAGAGACCCACTCAGTCAACTATGATGTTTTCATGGAATGGAAGTTTGTTGTACAATGGGGACAAGAAGTATAGAATGATGGCCCTTGGACTGAGTCAGGAGTCCAGCATCAAGTTTCTAAAGGAAGATAGTTGGCAAAAAGGACTGCATCATAAACAACAGGAGTAGGAGGGAATGGTTTTCTAAAACTGAATTGCAGAGGGTCATTAATTAGTTTGGGAGTGAGTTTTTTATTCCTCAAAAAACAGATCAGCCAATGTCTTTAACTGCTGAACAGAATCAATTTCTCAATACTTCTTGTCAAAGAGGGCACAGTTGTCAAACCCAAAGTCCAGAACTCATCACATTAGATGGTGGTGAGGTCATGCACCATCAAATGATGAGATGCTGGCCAACAATCTCTTTCCTGAGCTTGGCCTCTCAGAGCTGTGGATCAGATTTTGATCAGGAAAAAACACAGTAAGATACACCAATCCCCCACATGTTCCAAATAATTTGACCTTAATATTGCCTAGCTGCTCTCCCTTTCTTCCCTACATTCTCACAGTGCAATGTTTAGGATTGGTGAAAAGACTGCATGAAATGCATGTCCCAACTTTCCTAGGGAAACAAACGTCTTCAGTGTACCCTAAGCCCCAAACATGGGTTGACATGTGACATCTCAGAACTGTGGTGCAGACTCCCTGAATGAAGCAACGAAGCTCATATTCAACATGCTTTCATAATGCTTTATTAAAGCATGCCTTGCTCACTGCAAACTTCAGTAAATTGGGCTGGAATGGAATGCCAGAACCAAAGAGTGGGTACCATATTGAATAGATCAGATAAATGCCGCTTGGTCTTTCAATTTTCTCAATGACTGGTTTTTATAATATAACAGATACATCATTTAGAGTGATGCAATGTTATATTGTAACTTTTAACACCATTGATGGGTAATAGAAAGTTATTAAGGAGAATTGAAATAAAAATTATGGTTCTTTTAATGGGGACAGAAAGCTTAAGAGATAAACCATTGACATTGATAATTCTTTAGAAACAGGAATATAAGAACAGGAATGAAATAGCTTAAATCATGGATGAAGTGGTATTATACTGGATTTATTGCTAATGGGAGCCATATGATATGACATTCTTATTGGATTTTGACCTTGAAATGACCTTGAAATAGGGAAATAACTTCAGAAATGGATTTCTCATGCCTTAAAACATAGACAAACTGGTATAACACTTGGATGTGATACTAACCGATGGTGGCCATATTGGATTTGACCTTGAAAGTGACCTTGAATAACATTGAAGTAGATAATTAATTTCTAAAATGGATTCCTCACACCTTAAAACATGGACTAAGTGGTATTACACTTGGATAGAGTGCTAAAGGGAGCTGAGCTATACATGACATTCTTGTATCCCAGTGGCGGCCATATTGGATTTTGACCTTGAAAATGACCTTAAATGATTTATATGAACTTGAAAGAGAAAAGTAACTTCTGAATTGGATTCCTCATACCTTAAAACATGGGAGAATAGGTATTATACATGGATATAGTCCTAATAGAAGCTGTGATATGACATTCATTACCCTGGGGGCAGCCATATTGGATTTTGACCTTGAAAATGACCTTGAAACCGAAATGTAAGGTCAGATATGGATTCCTCACACCTGAAAACATGAACAAAGATGTATTATACATGAATCTAGTGCAATCAGGAGCTGAGATATGATATTCTTGTTTCCTGGTGGCAGCCATATTGATTTTGTGCATAATGCTCGCCAGGGGGCCACCCCAATTTGTTTGCGGTGGTTTTTGAAAACCTTAGACCTATATCTACCACTGTACCAAATTTCACAGACTTGTCACAAAGTGCCCGATTTTTATGAACTTCTTCCCAGCTATTGGGGTTTTCACTACTTTACTGACTTTGTCCGTTGATTTGTACGATTAACTTAGAGAAGGAGACTGTTGAATATGGCAGGTTTTATTCACATTTGGTATAAAAATAATAAGTTATGTATATATATTCTTTATTACTGTAAACGTAATTATTTTCGCGCAGATAATTTTTCGCGCACTAAGTATTTTGACACCTTTTCGCGCAAATTTAAATTCGCCCAGCAAGGAAGTCTCACCCCTTGTTTTTGAAATAATTATAGAACTTTCGCGCAGGATTTATTTTCGCGCACAAGGGTGGGTGCGCTAAAATAGCGAAAAATGAATACTGCGCAAATAATACCTTTACGGTACTAGTATTTGTTCTGTAATATTTATGTACTTACTCACAAGTTTTCCTTCACATTTAGTGCGCTCACTATGTTTGAAGTGTCGACAATGTTAGGGAACATATTGGTCTCCACACCTTCCCGCCTCTTACCCAAGTTTGATGAAGCATTGAAAGGTTCACAAAATATAATGCTAAGGGAGCTTTCCCCTGAGGATAGGGAGGATCTCGTAAGTGACATTTATCAGTATTATTTATTGAATCGTCCGTTTCGTCATTTAATAATAATAATAATAAAATTCTTTATTTCATGACTAGGTTACAGAAAATACAGGTAGTACATGTCAGGTCTAGACCTGGTCTTCCCATGTATGCCTAAAACAACTGGTTTAATTATAATAGAATAGAATTTAACAATGGATAATGAAATGGAATGTTCGTCACTATACACATGGTACCCGCGGGTCATTAAAATTTAGGTTTACCTTTTTAATGATCATTAAAAGTCATTAAATTTCGTATTTCTTCCTTAAAAGTCATTAAGAATTGGACACCTAGCTTGGGGAATCAAAGCAGGGATGCACGTTCTCAGATTATCGTCTGAATTCAGATACTTTGGGAAAACTTGAGAATTGACAAATGTCCCCCAAAATACTACATTTTACACCTATATGTTCCAAAATTTTCTGAGAAAAAGGTTATGTATAAAGTAAATATGAAACACATTAAAAGCAATTGTAATTTCCCTTACTTTGTCTCTAAGAAGTCATGATAAAGTCATTACAAATCATGTAAATTAGTCATTAAATTCGAAGTGTTCTGGGCCACGGGAACCAAGATACATATATACAGGTTAACTAATGAGATGGTTGAAGGAGCGTGAATATTGCACGAGTTGCATATATATGCGTTATTATATGAACCAACAAGTTAGTTAACAGAGTTATTATACATGCTTTCAACCATGAAAATAGAAACAAATCCAGAGAAGTTTAGCCGCCAGAATCATTGAGAATATTTGTTTCCTGTGATAAATTAGTTGCTTATAGTTAACCTTATAAATTGTTGACTGACAGCATTGATATGTGGCCACCGTCCCACCGCCATCACCACCCGGGAGACCCGCGGTCACTAAACTATGAGGCGCCAAGTGTCAAGTTAACAATTTTGTTAGCTAATCACCCTTTTCGTTAACAAAATGTTCATTTAAGAACGAAATTGTAGTTTTGTTCATTTACAAATTCATTTCGTCAACGGAATAGTTAATTTGTCCATTCATCTTCAATTTCGTGTACGAAATGAAGTTTGTGCAGTCCCAAATTCAATTTCGTCTACGAAATGAATTTTGTGCAGTTACAAAATCCATTTCGTAGACGAAATGGATTTTGTACTGTCACAAAACCAATTTCGTAGACGAAATGAATTTTGTGCAGTTACAAAATCAATTTCGTCTACGAAATTGATTTTGTGCAGTCACAAAATCAAACTCGTAGACGAAATGAATTTTGTGTAGTCACAAAATCAATTTTGTAGACGAAATGGATTTTGTACTGTCACAAAATCAATTTCGTAGACGAAATGAATTTTGTGCAGTTACAAAATCAACTTCGTCTACGTAATGGATTTTGTGCAGTCACAAAATCAATTTCGTAGACGAAATGGATTTTGTACTGTCACAAAATCAATTTCGTAGACGAAATGAATTTTGTGTAGTCACAAAATCAATTTTGTAGACGAAATGGATTTTGTACTGTCACAAAATCAATTTCGTAGACGAAATGGATTTTGTACTGTCACAAAATCAATTGCGTTGACGAAATGCATTTTGTGCCTTCACAAAGTCGATTTTGTCTACGAAATGAATTATGTGCAGTCCCAAAGTCAATTTCGTCTACGAAATGATTTTTGGGAAATGATTGTTGTGCTATCTCAAAGCCAATTTTGTGTATGAAATGAATTTTGACAAATTGATACATGTACAAAATGAAATTGGCGAAACTGACGAAATTGGCGAAACTGACTAAATTGGCGAAACTGACTAAATTGGCGAAACCAACAAAATTGGCGAAACAGACGAAATTGGCAAAATTGGCGAAACTGACGAAAATTACTTTGGCACTGCACCAAACCCATTGGCGAAATTGGCGAAACTGACTAAATTGGCGAAACCAACGAAATTGGCGAAACAGACGAAATTGGCAAAATTGGCGAAACTGACGAAAATGACTTTGGCACTGCACCAAACCCATTGGCGAAATTGGCGAAACTGACTAAATTGGCGAAACTGACTAAATTGGCGAAACTGACTAAATTGGCAAAATTGGCGAAACTGACGAATTTGGTGAAACTGACGAAATTGGTGAAACTGACTAAATTGGCGAAACTGATGAAATTGGCAAAACTGACAAAATTGGCGAAACAGACGAAAATGACTTTGGCACTGCACCAAACCCATTGGCGAAACTGACTAAATTGGCAAAACTGACTCAATTGGCGAAACTGACGAAATTGGCGAAACTGACGAAATTGGCAAAACCAACGAAATTGGCGAAACTGACGAAAATGACTTTGGCACTGCACCAAACCCATTGGCAAAATTGGCGAAACTGACTAAATTGACGAAACTGACGAAATTGACGAAACTGGCGAAATTGACTTTGGCACTGCACAAAACCTATTGACAAAATTGACGAATGGACTCTACAAAATTCGTTTCGTAGACAGAATTGACTTTGGCACTGCCCAAAATCCATTTTGTAGACGAAATTGACTTTGGCAACTCCATCCATCCAAAATCCATTTCGTGAAATTGATTTTGAGACATCACAAAATTCATTTCGTAGCCAAAATTGACTTTGGCACTGCACAAAATCCATTTCGTAGACGAAATTGACTTTGGCACTGCACAAAATCCATTTGGCACTGCACAAAATCCATTTCGTAGACGAAATTGACTGTGGCTTTGCACAATTTTCATTTCGTAGACGAAATCTACTTTGCAACTGCACAAAATCCATTTCGTAGACGAAATCTACTTTGCAACTGCACAAAATCCATTTCGTAGACGAAATCTACTTTGCAACTGCACAAAATTCATTTCGTTCACAAAATTCATTGCTGAATGAACAAAATAGTTATTTCATTGACAAAATTCATTTGTAAATGAACAAAATTACAATTTCGTTCTTAAATGCCCATTTTGTTAACGAAAAAGGTTAGTAATGAACGAAATTATGAGGTTGACACTTGGCGCCCCATACTAAACGTGTTGCTGCTCAGAAAGAAGGGTCGTCAAGTGTTTTGCCTGGTCAAGTCTGCTGCCATTCTTATGGTATATCACCATAAGATGGCGCAGACAATTAGATTATATATTTTGTTAAATATTTGTACTGATACTGATTTGTCCTGTTCGTAGCGATTTGGGGGGCTTTCCTCACTCCAACGTTATGACATCATTGACTAGTGCCTCTTTTTGAGCTGCTGGCGCGATGACGTTGCGCTATGTGATTGGCCAGAGCGCTGACCCAGTGCTCAGTCAGTTCTATGAGAAGCCTTACGTACAGTTCCCATGCATTTCGGGCGGTTTGAATCATTTAACAGATCGTTGGTCGTAATTTTCCAAGATTTTTACACCGTGCTGTTGAGTAATTCTGACGGGCTTGATCGGTATAGGTAGTTAAAAGATATGTGTTCTGGCAGGCGGTGGCTGACAAACCCGGGGAAAAAATCGAAGAAAAGTTGAATATAGGCGAGTCCAGGTCTATGTGGAGTTGGAAGTGGTGTATGGGGCGCCGTATGTTATGTTTTAGAAGAAGCTACGCTTTTGCCTACAAAAGGCGGAATTCGCGCGATTGGTTCCTTATAGTTATCCATGAGTCATGAAATCTTAGTAAAAAAGACAGATTGGTCGCCATGACAACCCCATGTAAATCACTAGTGAAATAAGCTCTATGCGTAAATCACTCTATAGACCGATTCGGATAGAGTCGCGTCACCATCGGTAGAATTAGGAACTAACTTGTTAGGATAGAAAGCTAGAAGTATATGGTTATACATGGGAGAAGTCAACTTTTCAAGACGTCTGTAAGGTCGATTTGCCTCATAGAAATGTATCAGGATTTCTGTGAGTTAATGGCCAAGTGTTCTTTTTCCATACTGTTCAAATACATTAGCATGTCACATCGGCAAGAAGTTGAAATAGTTGTTTAAATTCTATGTAACAAACAGTGAATGAAGTATGCTTGGGGATAGCCAGCGGATTGGGTTACACCACTGGGACATGGGGAGATTTGCACGGACAGGTCATTCCCACTAACCTGGGGGTATGCCAACGAAATATTCCAATAGTTTAGCATTTCTAAAACGGGGTATATGAGAGAAAACTAATATGAACACACTAGATAAATCCAGGGAACCCTCAATCTGTTGTATTTCATGCAACAAATAGAAGTTCTGCCTCTGCCCCTGTAGAAACATATAACTCACCCCTAGTTATAGGGACTGGCCAATCCCCCTTAAACCACAGATGCCCGCTCGCTCCATGTGAGGTCACTCAAGAAAAGTGCACACACCAACAACATGCTAATGCAACAACTTCAAACTCATCTAAATTCTTCATTAAGTATTGCAAAAGTAGTTCATTTTACCAGATCGATTATTCATATATCCCTTTTGGGTTTATGAGAAAAGGAATTACTCGTCCTTCCCTGATATGTGAGTTTTGTGAGTAAATGTAATGTGGTGTGTGCGAGCTTCAGGCTTAATCCTATGAGCGGTCAGTGTGGCCTAGTTTATTTTATCCTAACGTTTGCTTGTCCGGGTCAAGCGAACCTGACTGCGCATGATCGCCGAAAGGGTGTATAGATACATTGTTTTAGAGCAATGCGTGTATAATAAAAGATGTACTACAGCTAAGAATGCAATGTTATGTAGAGATACCGCCCCCCCCCCCATTAGTACAAACCATTGCTCATGAAGTTTCATGTTACCCTAAAAGGCTACTTTTTTTATGTTTGATCGTTTTTAGATATTCAAACCAAGCATCCATGCTAGAGTGACGGGGCTGCCCCAGTGTCCAGAATTGACCCGAGACATGCTGCCAAAGACAGGAGATATTGGTGCATTCTTATCTGTGACAGGTAGCATTTCATTCTCAATTAATTCTCACTGACATTCAAATTAGTACATGGGTCAGATCATCAGAAAATATACATTCTGCAGCTCAACACATTGTTTAAATTCTGATAAATTAGGCTGAAAAATTATAAATACTATGTATATGTGAAAATAATCAATACTAATTTGAGTATAGTTGGTATTGCGCTGATTCAATGTATCAGTTTGCTTAATTTGAATTGAATTTTGAAACTCATTTCTGCTTTAAATTTTGGTCTTAGAGTGGATTGGTGAAGGCGAATTGTACATTTTCTGACGATTTCACCCATTTGCTCATTGTATCGACCATTATTGATCACAGCAGTGGGCAGAACACCATGGTTATTCTATTTTTTCTTTTTGATTTCACCCATAAACATTACGAATGATAAAAAAAATTATAAAGTCTTTCGATCATAGCTTATTGATATGTTGTCTCTTCTAAGGTACTGTGATTCGATTGACAACTGTGAAAATGCTGGAATACGAAAAGGAATTCATGTGTAATAAATGCAAACACATGTTCAAGGTCCAGGTAAGATGATTTAGTCTATCTAAAAAATAAATACCAAATATTGAGAATGATTGACTGAGATTGAGATTGAAAATTGGTGTTTCGCTGCAAATATTAGGGTCAGATCTTCATGAAATGTACACTTGGCAGCTGTACACATTTAGTAAATTCTGCTAAATTAAGCTGCAATTTGGTCAATACTAGGTAAATTCGGGTATATTCGTCATTGCATTGATTCTAGCAATCTGTTTGCTTAGGTTGAACTGCATTTTGAATTGCATTTTCGTCTGACAGTTGGGTTATTTGAGAGGATTGGTGAAGTTGAATTGTACATTTTCTGGCAACTTCATCCATTACATTGTCTAATTAAAGTGTTATTTTTCAGGCTGACTTTGAGCAATATTTCCAGTCGTGCCGTCCGTCCGGCTGTCCTAATGTGGACGAATGTACCAATAAAACACAGTTTACCTGCATGTCGGAAACAGGTGACGTCTTACATGTATATTCACTGTATTTACATCTTGACACACACACATTATCTTTTTTTATGTATGTATCATTTTTATTTCCAGTAATAAATAGATACAATTCTCCGGAAAAAGGGATAAAGACAAACTTTTTAGTACAATCAGAACCTTCTGCGAGAACGCAGGTCACCCTGAAATATTCGCAAGGTTGATGTTATATTATACTGTAAATTAGAGGTAGTCATTTGACCCGAGCTCCAATAGGTTTGTAGAGAGAGAAGAGACTAAGATTCATCAGAGGTGTTGATTTCTTCTATTATAATAAACATATACATATTATTATCTATATAATAACTGAGTTGTCAGTACAACTATGTAACAGTCATTTGTATATTCAATTGTATCAATATATCTACCATGCGGACCTACATAACATTTATTCGGTAGAAACAAATAAATAATTACATTTTTGAAAGATCAAAGAAATGATTATTTATTTATTCCAATACAAAGTAACAACCTGACAGTCCATAAAATACTTCGCCCAATGTGGGGCTCGAACCCACGACCCCGAGATTAAGAGTCTCGTGCTCTACCGACTGAGCTAACCGGGCTGGTTAAGATATACTCGACACTATTTATCATATTCTCCTCGTTATTATACACGCATTGCTCTGGAAACAACGTATCTAGAGTGAGTTACACATAGTGCGTATTTCACTAGTGATTTTTATGTGGGGTTGTCATGGCAACCAATCTGTTTGTCTACTAAGATTACCGCTGAAATTCAAATTTATGACTTGATCCTTTTCTTTTTTCATGATTGAAAGCATATATATAATAAATCTGTTAACTAACTCATTAGCTTCAATAACTTAGAATATAGAATATTCACGTTCCTTCAACCCACTCGTTAGTTAACCTGTATTTAAACAGTAGGCCTACAGTAGAGCCCTGCATAATGACGATCTCGACATTTTTTTAAACAATTTTATTTATATTTATCAGGGGTTTTCACTTGCTCCCCTTATTTACAGACACATTTCACGTGGATTGACATATCATCCGCTGGAGGAATTTACAGTAGAAAAATAGAGAAATATTGGAGATCGTATACATATAAGAATGAAGTTGTTGAAGAGTCTATTAAAATACATTATGTATACAGTTATATTATAACTTAGATAAATCTCTAGCTATTTGTTTTTAATATCCATATTAAGATAAGAGAATATAGCCGATAAAGCGACCATTCCGCTATGCAACCAAAAATCGCCCAGTCCCTAAGATGGTCGCCTAAGCGAGGGTCTAGACTAGAAACTCTACTCTGTACTAGAGTTTATGGTACTATTTTTTTAAAACCAATCCACCCCCTCCGAAACTCTCACAAGTGTGATAAGTTTCAATCCGAGAATGAAGGTTATAAAACAGGTTCAAGTCATCCATCGAAATCAAAGTTTACAAACATCTGAATAAGTAAAGTCAACAAGACAGGGTCGAGGTGAAAATCAGGGATATTTACATATTTCCTGATCCTCGATTAGTACAGGGGTGGGGCAAAGGCCAAACCCTAATGTAATCACCTGGATAAATAAAGAACACAAAAAAACAAGGAAATTTTAACGTTAAGCATTTACATTATGGTATAGGCCGGAAGACCTGATTTTTATCCAGAGGCCAGTATACCTTTTTTGTCGATCTCTTTGTAAAACCAAGACAAAATAAAGTATTCAGCAATCAATCAATCAATAGGGGATTTGCACAGCCGCCATTTTGAATCTTAATCCGCATGGAATTATGGGACTAGTGGTACAGTATAAAATCTATAGAAAACATGTCATGTTCAGCATGGACTATTTACTAATGCTTCAATGTCAATATCCATGTGTTATACCTGTTTCCATGACAAAAGTCCCCCGCTTTCCCATCATGCCTTTGGTTTTTCATGAATCATTATTACAAGCTATGATATTGGTGAAAACATCCTTGCAATTTTCGATAAAAATGTTGCCAAATATGTGTATGTCATACTTCAACAGAATCCACCCCAGCATGCACTGCAGTAGACATGCGAAGTGAGACATGCAAATCCCCTATTAATCAATTAATTATAATTAATTAGTATAATGACCTGGGTATTTTCTCATTGACAGGAGCTGCTCCAGAGAGTTGTCGCAACTACCAGGAGCTCAAGCTACAGGAGCAGGTGCAGCGTTTAGCCATCGGCACCATTCCACGCGCCATGTGGGTGGTACTCATGGACGACCTGGTCGACAACTGTAAACCTGGAGACGATGTCACTGTATGGTCGGTATGATACCCTAATGGGTCAGATCGTCAGAAAATGTACAATTGGCAGCTGTACACATTTAGTAAATTCTGCTAAATTTGGCTGCTATTTTGTCAATACTAGGTAAATTCGGGTATATTTGGCATTGGATTGATTCTAGCAATCTGTTTGGTTAGGTTGGACTGTGTTTGAACTTTATTTCTGTCTTAAATTTGGGTTATTTGAGAGGATTAGTGAAGACGAATTGTACATTTTCTGGGGATTTCACCCATATATTATATAAGAATTTTCATTTCTCTTTTGACATATACAATACACATTCGAGAGAAAAATGGTGTGACCTGTCAACACAATGTTGAAATTACATCATGTAACGATAAACTTGTAAAAATGAAGTTTCTCCGTAAAAACAAACAACTTCCGTTGATTCCTTCATGATGTTGCTGTAGATTTGCTGTAGAGAAGGGCTTATCCCTACGCGTGTCGGTGGTCTTCTTTAGGGGAATGATTATAATAATAATAACATTGCTTATATGGGTTTGACAATTGGCACAGTTTGACACATTTTACACTTTTGACTATTACTAACAATAAACTTCCTTATTACAAAACTGAATTTGAACTTCATAACATCCTTCAGGAGTCATCTTTTAAACCTTTTGTTATAAGATAATAAAAAGCAATAATATATTATTTCATTTCTTGTTAGATGGATAATATGAATCCTTGAAAGTGATTTTCACTGTGAAAAACTAATCTTATCCTTAAGTGAATACGATGTTTACATATTATGGGTTCTAGACCTACTATCTATCTAAATCATCCATATAAGCTGCTGGCATTTCAACTACTAAGTCATCCGATTATAGTTTTCTGTATAATTTTCTATAAGCTTGTAACATAAGTTCTCAAGAAAATGTGTGTTTCTGTTACTCCCGCAACCCTATGTGTTGCTCATAAAAATCTAAATTCTGATTCAACTTCCCTACGGTAAGTATCTAAAATTTATAAAAGTTCAATTCATGTTATAAGACTCTTTTTTGTTGTAGAAAGTGTTCAGAATTGTGGCATGACCTGACTGATTGTTGATGAAGCTAATATTACAGCGGGATTTCTTTGCAGTGGTATAGTGCGACAAAGATGGCGCTCGACCAATACGGATGCGAGATGTGATATAGAACTAGTGCTTGAAGCCAATCATGTCCAGGTCACAAATGAACAACGAGCGAATGTCCTCCTCACCCAGGAACTGGTCAGTAAACTGTTCAAAATTATGTTTGAAAAATGAAAAATGATGATTGGTATAACATATGCATATAAAACTTGTTAAATACATCATTGGCCAATTAAAAACCATAATTAAGGTTCTAAAAAGTCAATAATTAAGGTTCTAAAAAATCAATAATTAAGGTTCTAAAAAATCAGTGAAATCGGCCTGGAAAGTCACTAAAATGGGCCTGGAAAGGCCTTGAAAAGCCTTGGAAATTGTTTAGTCCCAAGGCGCGGAGATCCTGGCTGTGACTAAGTCTTCTATACTCACTGTGAATAATCTTGAGACAGGGATGCGTGTATTTCTACTGAAATCAGTATTTTTGAAAACTTATCAAAATTATAAGATTTCGCCAAAATTGCAAGTGTAGTGGGTCCCCCACCCGGAATACATCGAGGCTGTCGACCATCGCCAAACACCAACCAGGCTACGACAGCGAGGGCACTTCTACCGGAGCCGGAGACGACCATCAGTTCCGGCCACTTCCGTCAGAGGGCGACATTCACCACAGCGCAGACGACACTGCAGACACCCTCTGACGGGCGGTAGGCGGAGGATACTACTACCTCCGCAAGGGGATCCAGGCTTTGCTTAACACTACAGACTCGAGCCGCGCCGCGGACCGAGATATTTCTGTTGTTCAAATTAAGCACCCTTGTTCAGTGACAATACCTTTGTAACTGTATACCTTTGGGAAATAAAACCAGGTTCAAACGAATCTCCTCGTATTCGTGATTCTTTCCGGAATTTCGTAAACTCGTGCCCACAAATCTGCGGTTCACTACATTGGTGCTGTGAGCCTAGGGCCGAGTAGGGAAGTTCCCGAAAGGATCCCCGATGGTAAGAGTCAGGCGATGACTCCTGCCTAGGAAGCAGCCGCGGCGGAAACCAAGGCTGATGCCGAGCAGCAGGCTTGCAAGGCTCTTGCTCAGATGTTGACGAAACATCAGGGTGATGCGCAAGCTTTTGCGAACGACTCTTTGGCTCAACTAGAGCAAGTAGTCGCACACGTAGACGATATATGCGTGCAAAAGGATTGGCCGTCAATCCGGAGACACAAAGCTTGGTTGAGAAACTAGTAGCTGCGGTGTTAGGATTGCGCTCGTATTACAGCGAGGACGATCTTCGACGGGCAAGGGAGAAAATCCTAAACCTAAAAATCTCAAACCTTTCCGTAACGGAGAAGATTGGGAGGAGTTCCTCGCATCAGCGATAAACTACGCCAAACTTTGCGGTTGGCCAGAAGAAACGCTTATATGCGAACTGATAAGGCAAAAAAAAAATAGGTGTGTTTCCGATTTACCCCCCTACCTAGAAAAACCTTACCCTACCTAAATTTTTTTTACCATACCTGATTTTTTTCCCCATCATGTCTTACTATTTTTGGATTTTTTGACAAAAAAAGCTTATAAAAGCAGGAAAACGGGTTTTCCTAACTCGGAACTGTCAAAAGGCACATTTCCCATGTTCAAAACAACTATTGTTATGAAAAAGACATTTTTTTCAGTTCCTGGGAGGTGGTTTCCAAACAAAAAAAAAAAGTTACCCCAACCTAGTTTTCAGCCAGATAAATCGGAAACACACCTATTTTTTTTTTGGCCTAATGGCGACTTCACGACATGTGAACCAGTCAACTTGGGGAGATTCACGATCCCTAACATTAAGTGACGTCGTTACGAGGCTTCGTGTCATCTTGGACACAAAGACCGAAGAACAACGCCTGGAAGAGTACCATGGACGTATTCGACAGCCAGGTAAATCACTTCAACACTATGGTGAGACACTGCTTACTTTGTGTAAACGTGCGTACGAGGGCCAGTACCTCGAGCATATGAAGAAGGAGTCAATCCGTATCTTCTGCACGGGCTTGGAAGATAAGTTCCTTGGCATGTGGGTGCAAACTAATCGCCCAAGGTTATGCAAGACTCCAAGATCTCGCAACGGATTTTGTGCGAGCAGGTGGCCCGGCAGCATATCAGCGTGTCTTGGGTTCCACGCCGGGGCAGTCCTCTAAATTCAAATCAACAGGATATAAGAAGAAAGACAAGGGGCAAAAAGCTTCTTATGCAGCTGTGGAAGCAGAGGCACAGTCTGGATCTGAGGACCAAACTTCGGAGGCAACTACCGCACAGGAAGTTTCTGACTCTGATTCGGAATTGGATTTGGTAGCTGATTTTGCGGCCTTCCAGGCATTGCGGAAGGATGTGCGAAAGGGAGACGGGAAAAAGTCTGACCAGAGCACGAAAAAGTTGTGGGATAAATCCAAGACTTTGTCTAAATCTTCCAAGAAGACGGTCACTAAGACTGACTACCGGAAGAAAGACACAAAGGCAACTCGTCCAGAGCCTGCCTGTTGGCTTTGCAGGAAGACAACCCACTTGCAAGCCAATTGCAATCACCTCAAAAAGTTTCGCGCTTTCATCGCGAAAGAAAAGGGTGAGGAAGACAATTCCATGGAGCAAAACAAACCGCCTAAGGGAAATTGAGGTGGGTCTCGCAAGGAAGCGGTAACGAGACCCACAAGTTTGACGGAACTCTTGACGGGGGGAATCCTTCCGTAGCCCGCTTGGGCAAGAAAACTCCATATGGGTCGTACGATCTGAGGAGGTCAGGTAGGCAGGCAGAACGAAACAGAGAGGAAACTGTCGTGGTGGAGGGTAAGGACCCGTCGAAGCCCACAGATACGAAACTTTGGTCGAAGGAGTCGGTTAGTAACGTTCGGGCCATCCCACACGATCGTGGAATGTGTTCGGATAGTCGCTGTACTGACGCTGGCACGGCGCTGCTCGCGGTTAGCTCTACTGTGGGTGGGGAACGCTGTGTTAAAAATTTGACTAGTTCTGCGTCCAGCCGTGATCTCTCTATTCCTATCGACGTGGTAGCGATAGTGGATAAATGGTATGTGCCTGTCAGGGTGGGTACTAGGCGAATTTTTATACGACGCGGGTGCAATTACCTCACTAGTGTCTAAACAGTTCTATGAATCGCTGGCCCACAAGCCTGACCTGCTCGCTTCACGGGTCCAGGTCAAACCACTTGCAGGTGGTACTCCAGAGACGATGGGGTATGCGGTCTTTGACTTTGAGATCGCAGGGCGTTCGTATCTGAATGCTTGTCTGGTAGTCAGTGGTCTAGGCTGCGGGGAGGAGGCTGTTCTGGGCCAAGACTTCATGTGGCGCTATGATACTAGCATGACGGGGCCTGGGAAGATGCTCCTGGAAGGAGGCAAGAATCACGTATTCTGTCGACGGAAAGGTGCGATATCGATCGCATTCCTACGGGAGGATGTGCGGTTGGCCGCATTCGAGGTGAAGGTCGCGTCTGTGGACGTGTCACTACCCGAGAACAACGTTGGGTATATCATGGAGGCGGATGAAGGGTTACAAATAGATGGTTTCGTGGAGGGCTGCGATACATATGTATCGTCTGCTCACTGCCACAAACTTCCTATTATGAACTCTACGGGACTTCCAATAGTCATGCCATGCGGGACGCCCGTGGCATCCGCATACGAGGTCGCGGCAAATTTCACGGGTGACTACTCACATTTGGCGTGTGCGAGACCCGAGTCCGTGAGCGAGTCCAGCACAGGGGGAAGCGGAAGCTGACCCCTGGTAGCTGTTCAATTACTAGCATCTCTGAACTGGAATCTATCATAGAGGGCGCTGAAGTAGCAGATACTGAAACCTTGAAAAAGGTGCGCGAGTTGGTATATGCGAAAAAGCGGGTGTTCAGATTGCAAGGCGAGCAATTGGGGTTTACGAACAGGGTTCTACACTCCATCGACACGGGTGACACTAAGCCTATAAAGTTACCTTTTGGACTCCCAGGTCAGTAAGATGCTAGCAGAGGATAAGATCGAGGAGGGAAACGGCCCGTGGGCCTTCCCCACTGTTCTTGTTCCATAACCGGATGGTTCAACTAGGGTTTGCGTTGACTTCAGGAGACTGAATAACGTGACATGAAAAGACTCGTATCCACTGCCGCGAATAGACGACTGTCTAGACGCGCTTGGTGGCAATGCATGGTTTTGTACCCTAGATCTGGAAAGTGGCTATTGGCAAATAGCTATGGATCCGGACAGCAAGGAAAAAACGGCTTTCACGACTTCTACAGGTTTATACCAGTTTAAGGTGATGCCGTTCGGCCTTTGCAACGCCCCGGCCACGTTTCAGAAAATGATGACCGAGGTTCTCCGGGGGCTTAATGGCAAGATCTGTGTCGTCTATCTCGACGATGTGATCATTTATGGCGCAACGGTCCATGAGGCTATTACAAACACGGGTTTGGTGTTTGACAGGTTAATGGCGTATGGCCTAAAGTTGAAACCGAAGAAGTGTAGCCTCTTTCGTAAGGAGGTACAGTACCTAGGTCGCATCGTATCTAAGGAGGGGATACGGGCAGATCCGGAGAAGACGCGAGCGGTGGTGACTTGGCCTATTTCGTTGACAGTGAAGGATATCCGGTCTTTTCTGGGTTTCGCTTCATATTACTGTCAGTTCATTCCGAGTTTTAATGATCTCGTACGGCCATTGCAGGAAACTGCAACGGCCAGACAAAAGGTACTACGGTATAAGCTTACTTGGAATAGTGAGCTCGATGATGCATTCGAGGCTACGAAAAAAGCCTTGCTTTCCACAACCGGCCAGTTCATTCTGGATACGGACGCGAGTGGTACGGCCATGGGGGCCGTCCTATCGCAGGTTCAGGACGAGCAAGAGCGAGTGATCGCATATGCTAGTAATTCGCTCTCGAAATCGCAGAAGAACTACTGTACTACGTACAGAGAGCTATTGGCAGTCGTATATTATGTGCCGAAGTTCAAACATTATTTATACGGCGCTGATTTCATAGTCCGTACGGACCACTCGTCCCTTACGTGGCTTATGACTTTTAAGGAGCCAGAGAATATGCTGGCGCGTTGGCTGCTGGACTTACAGCAGTATGGGGTTACCAATAAGAGTGTTATTCAGCACCGCCTGGGCAAGAAGCATGAAAATGCTGATGGCCTCTCCCGTAGACCTTACAGTCATTGTAAACGTACAGATTGCGATGATTGTGGGGCCCATGATGGATGCTATTGCGAGTCTCGTGGGGGAGGGGGTAGGCACAGACGACAATCCCGTATCTGTAAACCAGACTATCCGTGAGCAACAGTGCACGGATGATACGACCTACCGTATCATTGGTTTCCTGGAACGCAACCAGGAGCCCACAAATCTGACTAGTGAAAGTGACGAATTCAGAACAATCTGGAGTCACAAGACGGATTTGTGTTTGGAGGAAGGGGTACTCATGTTCAAGTGGAGAAAACCTTCTACTGGACATGTTTTCCCGAGGATCGTGTTACCGTTTGACCAACGCCGATCCATGTTCAGGCGATATCACGGCCCGGCCTCAGCGGGACATTTTGGGCACGCCAGAACGAAAGACGCGGAGAAGGTTCTTCTGGCCGGCTCAGTCCGGGGACATAAAAAGATGGATTCAACTATGCCCCGAGTGTAATGTGCGAAAGACACAAAAAGGTGTAAATAAATCGCCATTGCAAAAGGAACTCACGGGAGAGAGATTCAGCAGAATCTCGATGGACATCCTGAGTGGCTTTAAGACTAGTACGAGAGGAAATACTTGTGTATTGGTCATCGTGGATTACTTTTCTAAATGGTCAGAAGCATACTGCTTACCTAACCATAAGGCGACAACAGTCGCCTGGACAGTATTTCGCAATTGGATCCTAAGGTTTGGCGCGCCCAGTGCTATACAAACTGATGGGGGGCCCGAGTTTGATGGAGAATTATTCTGAGAACTCTGTAATCTCTACGACGCGAAGAAACAGACAACCCTCCCGTATAGGCCACAGGCCAACGGGCAGGCGGTTTAATCGTGTTCTCGTGGAACAGCTCTCGTGTTATGCGGATTATGGCGCGGATGATTGGGATACGTATATCCCGTGCATCATGGCTGCCTATAATAATACGATTAACCATTCTGTTTGGAGGTATCGGTTGTGGCACTCCAACCCACACCCCAGCCCGCACTTCAACTCGTGTCACTTCTACGATTGTGACACCGGCCGCTGGCGGGTCCGCTCCTGCTGAAGCGACTCCTCTCCGTAACACGGAAACGGTGATGGAGGTAGACTCACATGAGGAGTCGGCTGTTCAAAGAGAAGAAGAAGAGGCTGCGCTGCTGCTGAAGCTCCGTATCGAACGGGAAGCTACTCTGACAGAGACACAATTGGTGAAGAGGCCTTGGAACGGAGACTCTGTGAAGAGGAAACTCAATAGGGCTAGGGATTCGCACCGCGATTCCCCGAGGCGGCAGTCTCGTGTAGGTTCAACTCACATTGGGGGGAGGGCTCTCCTCCTCGCAGGTGGTAGTTTTATCCGCAAGATCAGTATAGTTCGCTGGTCTCGCTTTTAACAATAAAGCTCGTGCACAAAATTCTTTTTTTCTGCTCTAGTGTACGCTTCCAATTGTACCGCACCGCGAGATCGGGACGGACAGGCATGTCCGGTGGCCTCTTTAGGCCTATGAAGGCTTCGAACCTTGGGGGCAAGTGTAAGCCTGGCTCTAGGATCCGTGCAGCGTAGTGGCATTACGTATGCCCCGCTGCACACAAGGGTCTAGAGCCACGAGGATCTCCTTGGTGCCACGGCGGACCCTACGTAACTAGTTATCGTGGACCTCTTCAACTCCAACTAGTGAGGGGGCAGTGTAGTGGGTCCGCCACCCGGAATACATCGAGGCTGTCGACCATCGCCAAACACCAGCCAGGCTACGACAGCGAGGGCACTTCTACCGGAGCCAGAGACGACCATCAGTTCTGGCCATTTCCGTCAGAGGGCGACATTCACCACTGCACAGACGACGGGCGGTAGGCGGAGGATACTACTACCTCCGCAAGGGGATCCAGGCTTTGCTTAACACTACGGACTCGAGCCGCGCCGCGGACCGAGATACTTCTGTTGTTCAAATTAAGCACCCTTGTTCAGTGACAATACCTTTGTAACTGTATACCTTTGGGAAATAAAACCAGGTTCAAACGAATCTCCTCGTATTCGTGATTCTTTCCGGAATTTCGTAAACTCGTGCCCACGAATCTGCGGTTAACTACACATGGTTTTTAACCTAAAATTTTCTATAAAAATATTCTCAAATTTTGAAGAATACTAGAGAAAATTTGATTTACCACATTTCGTTGTAAGTATCAAAAGTTTGAATGCACTGTTTTGAGGGTGTTTAAACAAATTCCTGATGGCAATTTACCTCCTATGGGCGCGCGGAGAACCTGTTATCGGGTAAATGGGTCAGATCTTCGGATTATGCACAATCACTGGGTCCACACATTTAGTCAATTTTGCTAAATTAGACTGAAAAATGGTCAATACTGTGTATATCTGGGTATATCTGATATTGCCTTGATTCAAACAATCTGTTTGGTTATGTTGAACTGAATTTTGATCCTCACCTTTGTCTTAATTTCAGGTTATTTGAGAAGATTTGTGAAGGTGAATTGTACATTTTGTGGAGTATTTCACCCAAATGTGTTTTCTGCCATTCTAGAGGGAGGAGTTCAGTACGTTCTGGAACGAGCACAAGTACAACCCTCTGTCTGCCAGGAACCACATCCTCGCCAGTCTCTGTCCACAAGTCTATGGCCTCTATGTGGTCAAGCTTGCCGTCGCCCTTGTCTTAGTCGGTGGTGTCAGGGTAGGTTTTGTTTATTATTTGATTTTTTTTTATTAAAATCTTTGCCTTATCACCCCTTACATCACTTTGTTCACCTTTTTTCCCACTTAGTGCTGATCAAGTAGTAAAAGATTAACATGGATATTCATTAGAATTAGACACAGCAGTGGGCGGAAGACCATGGTTATTCCCTAGCGAATTATGTCCCCGAGCCCACTCTCTCATAAGTGTACTGTAAAGAACTGGAATCTTTAGGTCCAAGATCCGACCTATTTAGCCCTGATCATGGTCAGGGCATGCACGCCACACGTGGCCTGGCCAGGAGGGAGGGGGAGATGAGCTACTCCGAGCTCACCCCGCCCCCCCCCCAGCCCGACCTAATTACTGTATCCACTGCTCTGGGTTGATCAAGAGGGGGGAAGGGCTAAGAGGGAGGGGGGCAGGCACGAGCCTTGGGATCTATGAGTAAGGGGTGGGAGGGGGAAGGCTGAGGAGAGGGATCCAACTTGCATGCACTCCATTTATGGTCTCTGCATGGGGAGCAGAGGTCGGCGTGTGGGCAAGGAAGATCCTCTCTCCCTCAACCAATTAGAGGGAAGGGGAAGAGCCAGTGGAATATTTCCTGGGTTTGATTATATGAATGATTCATGATTTTGGAGTATAAATAAAGTGAAAGACTAGGACCTAGGTACTCGCTGAGTCACCACCGCCTAGGCCGAATCCAGACGAACTACAACCTCGGACTTCTTGTCTCACTTCTTCATCTTACTGAACCTATGGGCTAAAACCCTTAGACTTCTTTACAGTACACTGCTGTATGTGCCTTATGTGTATATATATATATAAAGCTCTCAAGAAAATGTGTGTTTCTGTTACTCCCGCATATATATATATATATATATATATATATATATATATATATATATATATATACATACATATATATACATACAGACATATATATATATATATATATACCCAATGGCACATATATTATATATATATATATATATATATATATATATATATATATACATACATACAGACATATATATATATATATATATATATATATATATATATATATATATATATATATATATATATATATATAAAATATATGCACAGACATGGCAAAACCTGCCGGATCGTGGGCCTTGACCGTTGAAAGACATGTGGGACCGTGAAACTGAAGTTTCTCCGACTGTCTGGTGAAAAATTTGTATGAAACTTTGGAGTGGACCCGTCCTCCTGTCCAGTGAAAGTTCTAAAGTTTTCGAGTATTATATGTCGTCGGAGTAAGAGGCACAACCACTTCGTTTGCAATTTTTGAATTTTATTTGCATAGATTACTATGCTTCACTAGGGATATTAATAATGCCCTTTATACCGTAGTTACCATTGGTTGCTAACTTTCTTGCCGTAGATGGAGAGATCTTTTTTAGAACAAGATATTTCAGTTATCCGCACTGAGAAAAAAACAGTTCGTTTGGTACGATAATATTACTGGTACTGTTGTTCAAGCATACCACAAGTTTTCTGTTTAAATAATTAATCAAAACCTGGATATAATGTATGTATTATATGTATGTATGCCAAAAAACCATTGCTAACAGTCTATCAAGGTATTGGCAACCTTCGTTCGATTTATGACGTCACCACCCATGACGTAAATAAACATATTCACTGTAGCAACACAATAACAGAAGTTTTTGGCATACCATGAAACAAGATGTTCTGATGCACAAATTGGTATTGGTAAATTGAGATGGGCCAAAAGAAGCCCAAGGTAAGCATACCGTGAGTATGCCATATGATTTATTCCAATTCTTCCCAATTCTACTGAACATGTCTACACATATTTTGGTTTCTTTCTCCATAAAAAGGTAAATATATGTATATTTATCTGCCTCAGACTCACAGATGTTTGATTAAATTTTTTTTTTGTAAATAATGATGGATTCGAAATCTGCTATATATGTATCTCTTTATTTCAGCGTCTGGATGAATCAGGCACCAAGGTACGGGGCGAGTCTCATTTGCTCCTGGTTGGAGATCCAGGTACTTCCATTTCTCAATGATTGACATATAAATACAGATTTAATCAGAACATAATTTGCTTTTAAAGCAATAATTCACCAAAAAAAAGTTCAATTAATTGCGAGAATAGGACTATAACCAGTTATTTATTCATGGATTCATTTCTAGGCACAGGGAAATCTCAGTTCTTAAAGTATGCGTCTAAAGTGATGCCGCGTTCAGTGCTGACTACAGGTATTGGCAGTACAAGCGCTGGTCTCACCGTCACCGCTGTCAAGGTAACCACTGTTGCTATCTTTACGATTTCTATCTGGGTGAAGTCGCCAGAAAATGCACAATTCACCTTCACCAATCCTCTCAAATAACACAAATTTCAGACCAGAATAAAGTTCAAAATACAGTTCAACCTAACCAGACAGATTGCTAGAATCAACGCAATGCCAAATATACTTGAATTTACCTAGTATTGACCAAATTGCAGCCTAATTTAGCAGAATTTACTAAATGTGTACAGTTGCCAATTGTGCATTTAACGAAAATGTGACCCTGTTATCTTTACCATTTCTATCTGAAACGTCTTTGAATTAACCTTAGCGAGAGTGCCATGTGCCCTGAGTAATAGACAATAGACAATCTTTGCAGACCTGTATTTATTTTTATTCAGAAATAGAACATTTTTTCAAAACATAAGAGAAGGTGTAACATACATCACTCCCCGAAACAAAAAAAAATGAAATCAATTCTGTACAATTTTGATTTGAAAAAAAAAATTACAATACTGTACTTTACTAATTGACAGCAGCGCCATACCAAGAGCGGCGGAAAACGGCCTGAACTATGAGCTACGCGGGCAGGTCACAGAAGCCTTATGTATTAACCATAGGCTTCTAACTTTCTCCTTTGTCTCCCAGAATTTGAGTTGTTGTGTAATAATGTAAGCTATCCAATATTATGAAACAACATGTTAAGATTAGTCATGCTTGCAGGACATTTTATCCGCTAGATTTTAGTATATGGCAACTTTCGTAACAGTGTATCAACAAAAACAAGTAAGCATAGGTGTACGGGTTGCAGGGGGTCAGCGGCTGTGTAGTCAGGGGCACACACACACCCCTGCACGTTCACCGGGAGCCCGGGTGGAGGCTGCCCACATAGCCAGGTAGGTCAGCTGGACTGGGCATGTGCACAGTGGTGAAAGTTAATCCCGCAGTCACTGGTACGCATTGGTGACGGAATTTGTAAAGTCCGCTATTGAACAATAGCAAAGAATAGATATAAACTATAATAACTTTTGTTATTATTATTCATAAGAGACCAATATAATATTTAAATATAATGATATTAGAGCTGACAATCCATTCAGTTAATATGGATGTTAAAAAGTAAATTTAACTTGTTTAGCCTAAATTTTTGCTCTAGGAACCTCAATTCACTGCAACTTGTAGGGGACAACGTCATCTGTAACAGGTTTGTAGGTCAGGCCTACGCGGCGCCAATGAGATCGCATCATTAAGGCATGTGTAACCATGGAAGCCCGAACTGTTCACGTGAACAGTTCGGACCAGCCAAACTGTACCCCCAAACTGCACCTTT
Organism: Sthenelais limicola; assembly: GCA_942159475.1. Lineage (NCBI taxonomy): Eukaryota > Metazoa > Annelida > Polychaeta > Phyllodocida > Sigalionidae > Sthenelais > Sthenelais limicola. The sequence continues at coordinate 19,936,205 of OW804101.1, forward strand.
CTAACTACTCATGTGTGTAATAAATATACCCAATGGCACAATGGAGGTTTGTCCATTATTGGAGACGAGACGTCGAGATCAATTATGCTATGAATAGATTATACCTCACATTATTTGATTACTTATTTATAATATACTACTGTATATGTGTATATTGTGTAGTAACCCCCTCCCCCACAGTGTGTGACTGGCCTGCATGCCTGGTCACGTGGGTGACCACCGCGTCCCAACTACTGTACTGAATAAATCTCGTTTACAATGAAGTCCTTGCTTTGACCAGACTTCCACAAACTTCCACAAACTCCCTATAATATAACAATTACAAACCAAACAGAGTGCTATTGGGTATTTATTACATACTTAATCAACAAGAGAATTCGATTTTAATAGCATTTTACCTTGGTTTCCATCGATCTTGTGGATATTCGGTTCAAATAGCACATGTATAGGTGCTATTTGGCTTTTCATATAGCACCCCTGAATCACACCCTTGAAATCTTGAAATCACATATGTATGTAATAAAGTCTAAACGTGTTCTCATCATTTCTGTCAGGATGGCGGTGAGTGGCAGTTGGAGGCAGGTGCCCTAGTGTTGGCGGATGGAGGCATCTGCTGTATCGATGAGTTCAACAGTATCCGTGAGACAGACAAGACGTCCATACACGAGGCCATGGAACAGCAGAGCATCAGTGTGGCCAAGGCTGGGCTGGTGTGTAAACTCAACACCCGCACCTCCATACTAGCAGCCACCAACCCCAAGGGTAGATATGATCCTGAGCAGGTACGTCCATGTCCACTCCCTATTTTTTTATTTAATAAATTTTATTGACAAAGTTTCACAATGTGATAGTTCTCATTCGTCGAAAAGGTTTGATACAAAAGTAAAGTTTGTTTAATATTAAATTTCATGACAGATACACAATAAGTGATAAGTTTTAGTTCGTTTAAATTCATTACATAACACCAACTAAATAATTACATACACTTCTCACATTCGTTTTTCTACATTTTTTGTGCCAAATTAAAACAGTTCCAATACATTTTCCGCTTTAACTAAATAAAAATATACATCATTCTCTATCCCATTTACAAGTGTCGTTCTACTTAGACCGAATTACCTCTACAGTACAGCAATATGGCTGTGACTAGTCAGATTACTTTCTATACATTCGCCTCTTGTACATCTCAATCAAGTGCAGGCTTTCTCTATCTCTATGATTACATTTATTTATGTATGACTTTATCTAATACTGCCAGCTTGCAGCTCATTTAAATTTTATACTTGTATCAACAGAGGTAATCTATGTAATTAATTCCTAAGTTGAACCTGGGTACGTTAGAAAAACGGGAAATGATATCTCCCAGGCGAAATAAAATCTTCAAAAAAAAATGATATAGTGACACCATTATATTTGAAAAGATGAGATCAAGCGGATTCCAATGATAGTAAACATTAGGACATTTAATAAGTATTTCTATATTTTAAGTTTGATATCTTTATTTTTGGAAGAAATGTTTGCCATATTTCTGGGTGGACTAGTAAAGTAGCTAAATATACTCTTTAAGATGATCTAAGAAATGCATGGCTATATTAAATATGCTGTCTTGAAATTTGGTAAATGCAGTCATGATACCAGCAGCGTTAAGCCCCCTAGAAATTAAAACACTCCCCCTAGAAATTAAAACACTCCCACAAAGAATCTCTAAATAAATCACTTTGAAAAATATCAATTTTGTGACTCATTTCTCTGTAACATATCGCAATAGAGGTGTTGCATAGCCGCCATTTTGAATCATGATTCGCATGGAAATATGGGACTAATGGTACAGTATAAAATCTATAGAAAACATGTCGTCTTCAGCATGGAATATATATCAATGTTCTAATGTCAATATCCATGTGTTATACTTGTTTCCATGCCACAAGTTTTCCCATCATGCATTTAGTTATCAGAGATCATTTTTCAAGCTAATCTTTGGGGATATCTGCCGTAGAAGAAAATTTATGAACGATACGATTTGTTGTCAGATCATGAAGACATACGTCTTGCCAATTTTGGAATTTTCCAATTTTTTAATCCTGAACCTCGGTAAAGAAATGAGGAAGAAAATTTTAAAAATCTGGAACAAGGCTCTTAGAGTTTCCTTTGGTCATGACAAATCTAATCATGAACTGGTAAAGCTCTCAGGGCTCTTGCCCCTTGAAAAGAGAGCAGAAATTACATCTCTCAAACTGATTTTCGACAGACAAGATAACTATGAAATTCTGGAAGCTGGTGATAGGCCCCTCCGAAATAGGCAAGACAAAATGTTTAAATTGAGAAGGGTGAGGAGTGAAAAGGCTAGGATGAGCGTTTTTTACAAAGGTAAACAAGTATGGAATAACCTTCCCCAACAGCTAAGGTTGGAACAAGATAGAGGGACCTTTATTAAAGAAGTGAAAAAGAAATACTGGGAGAATTATAACACTGATAACCCTGGTTGAAAGTATCCCAACTCTAACCAACCTTGAATGACCTTGATATCCAATTGTATGTTTTTTATGTTGTACACGTCTAACATAAGTTGCACCAACCCTCTAATGGAGGCTATAATTCTTCATATAATTATCCAGTATATGATTATTGTGATGCTCTTACCTCACCAGAAAATGAATTATAAGTATATAATGTGAAAAGAGTAAGTCAATGTTTGATGGACTGGATTGTTTTATTTTATTTTTTTATTTTCTTTACCGACTGAGTCACATTTCGGTGATTGTAAAACTTGTTCGACCCCTATGGTCTCCTAAGGCAAAGCACTAAGACACCCGGGTAGGGCTCACTTGCGTCTTTTCTTTATAGATACATCTTATTTCATTTTTGGTATAAATACGATATTTACCCACCTTGATACATCTTATTTCAATTTAATGTAACTGGCCTTCCAAATGAAATTAAAAAAAAAAAAAATATAGGTGGAAATATTTATGCATTTTCTATAAAAATATTGCCAAATATTTTTTTTTTTTTTAACATATTTTATTTCGAGAGACACATTCCATATAGTTTATGGTACGTTTCATGTTCACGATGCGATTTGTATGTCACATTTCAACAAAATCCATCCCAGGATACACTATATCAGAAAAAGTACAATTCACCTTCACCAATGCTCTCAAATAACCCACATTTTAGATCAGAATAAAGTTCAAAATACAGATCAACCTCACCAGACACATTGCCAGAATCAACGCAATGCCAAATATACTCGAATTTACCTAGTATTGGCCAATTTGCAGCCTAATTTAGCAGAATTTACTGAATGTGTACAGCTGCCAATTGTACATTTTATGAAAATCTGACCCACATGCGCAGTGGCACATGCAAATCCCATATTGAGGCTTGAATGGTTGTGTTTTTGTACCTAGTCGCTGAGTGTGAACATCGCCCTTGCCAGTCCACTGCTCAGTCGCTTTGACCTTGTGCTGGTCCTGCTGGACACACAGAACGATGAATGGGACGAAGTCGTCTCCTCCTACATCCTCCATGGCAAACACCCTGCTGGTAAAGTTCTAATATTCATTATTACTTCTGATTGTTTCATGAATCAAAGGCCAATGTTACCAAATTTACTCATATTATGACTTATAAGACTGAATTAATCAATATTCTGCTGCTATTACATGTTTATACAAGAATTTGAAGTAGAATCGGTGGTGCAAAAACAGTCGCCAGTGAGCTATAATAAGTGAAGCCATCATAGGGAAGTATTGAGGCGGGTCCTCCAAATACAAATAAGGACGTTTTAGAAGCTGTTTAGCAAAAACACCCAGGCAGAATCTTCCCAAATTTCAAAATGACTATATGGTTTGAAAAAGAATGGAACAAGAAGTAGAAGAGGGTCCTGTCGGAAGACAGACCCATTCTCCATGTAGACCATATATGTATATAATGATTGATAGTAAAAGAATGGGGAGTTTTCACTACTAACTGGTGGAAATAGAGGGGCCACGTGAATTTTCGGTAGATTCCAGAAGAATGAAGATTTTTTTAATGTTTGATGTTCCGTTTTATTGATTCCCAACGTTTCGAGAGCTTTGCTCTCTTCTTCAGGGGTGAAGGTGGTACAATGATTTGGTATTGGTTTGGGGGTCCTTATATACATGTGCAAAAATAGTGCATTCTGGGTAGTCTTATACATGGTGCATTATGGGATATGCTAAGTTAGACAATCAGCTGGTACAATTTAGTTTGGTATTCAGAGAGTATCGATTTGAGAAGGTAAACATTCTCTGGTGTTAATATATTATTTTTTGAAAACAATTCATATGTTGATCAAAGTTAATTTTTTGACATTTTCAATAAAGTTCACGAATAGAAATTCGTTGGTTTTATGTACTTTTCTAAAAAAAATAGTAATAGTAAAAGTTTCAATAATAATAAATAAAATAGTCTCCAAAGCTTGGTTGTGTCAATGCTACTGTAAATTGCAAGCCCTATATGAAAGCGCTTACTACCATCAGAGCTATTGTAGTATATAATAGCACTGCTTCCATCGTTGTGCAGATTGCTCAGTGTTTCATGTGTTACTAATCTTGTTCCCCGATAATACTGTGCGTATGTTATTTGTATTCATTTTATTTCCTCATTTCCACGTTTAAATATGCCTCTGGTTCTGGGCCTCCCTGTGTAAACTTGACGATTTAGAGTTAACAGTGAATAGATAAAATGTTCGTCGTGAGTTCGTAGTGGGAAACGTTATACCTTTATCAATATACTAGCAAAGTACCCGTCCTCCGGACGGTCACCCTCTCTCCCCCTCCCCCCCCCCCACACACACACACTTCCCCTCCCCCTCTGTTCCCTCCCCCTCTTTTCTGACTTTCATACCTGTTTTTCTCTCCCAACCCTATCTCCGATTCCCCCCTCTCTCCCTCCCCTCTTCCTCATGCTCCCCCTCCCCATTTTCTCTCACTTCCCCTACATCCTCTCCCTTCTCTCTTTCCACCCCCCCCCCCCCACCGTCTTCTTTCCCTCCCTCTCCACCTTTCCTATCCTTACACCCTCTTCTTCACTCTATTCAGCCATCTTGAACCAAAAACGTTATTCATTTACATTTACTTCACATTCACATGAAGACCATTGTCAATTCGTCGATTTGACAATGTATTGTTAACCTCACTATATTCTTGTATTTCTATCATATTCTGGTAGGGCTTGAAATCGGACCCCCCACCCCCTCACCGGGAAGCTTAGACCCACTGATGATATCGCAATAGATCAATAAATGTCACAACAACAACTCTCCCACTCCTCTGCATGTAGTTAGGTCTCCCACCCTCTCCTTCTGCTTCATCGCTCTCCCTTGTCTCTTTCTCCACTCACCTCCCCCTCTCTTTTTCCTCGCTCTCCCCCTCCCCCTCTAATCACTCTCCCTCTCTTTCCTGTTGCCAGGGACTCTCACAGGACACTTTGCTAGGGAATTCCACATTGCCGAGGACTGTGGAACTTTAAGAGACATAGTAGGTTGTGGGAAATGACGTAGTATCTCACAGGGGCTTTCCCAGGCTATAAATAGAGTGTAGAGATCGAAATTTTGAAAAGGCTTCAAAATCACATTTTCACCCCAAATATCTTCACAAACTACATACGACGACATCCAGAGAGGGGGGACAGACCTCTACAGATGAGTAAATGGGTTTGTAATACAACAAATTCCGAGAACATTCTGGACAAAGAAAACCTTCTTTCTACCATTTCTTTTCTACCTCCTTTCCTAGAAATCGCTCTAGCTTGATATTATATGGATTTTCTTAAGAATCATACAGAATTCCTTAAATTACTCTGGTACATATTTTCAAAAACATCAACCATCACTTAAATACGTTCAGGTATTGACCCTATTGGTCCATTACATTTTTGCAAATTTACAACTTTTACATAACATTCATTCATTCATTGTGTGGGGAACGTTATACCATTATATTATCAATATATTTTCTTATAACACTTTATTCATACAAAATTTCTTCAATTACTCTGGTACATATTTTCAGAATGTCTCGAATTACTTTGTTACATATTTAAGTACAGCTTACAACCTTTTTCTTTTTTTTGCCACAGACCAGGCGAGCCAGTTGTGGGGCATGGACAAGATGCAGGCCTACCTGTGTCTCGTTAAAACTAATGATGCAGCACTAACCGAGGATGCGGCCAGGCAAGACAATCTTTCAATAATTATTAACTTTTGAAAGAGATTATCATTCAATCAGTCCAAATAATGTTATATAGGCATATAAGCCTCTCCACACCTCCCATTGAGGTGTAGGGTTACCAACGTTCATTAATATGTATAGCATCCTACCAGGAGCGCCCAAGCTTCGATACCATTAAACACTCATACAAACACTACCATCGTGTGAGGGTCATTCTTACCTTTTCTCTATATTATCATTACAATAGCTCTTTAGGACTATATAACATATTGGTGGAGATACCCTTTAAGATCCTTTATGGAACACCGCTCTCATCTAAATAGAAAATCAAAAACCATATAGTGGAAGACTAAAAACGGAAACATGGAGGAAGATGTTAATAATCGTGTGGGGAAGGCTATAAATGTAGCCTAAGGATGGAACCCACGGTGGACTGGACAGAAGACTAAAGGCAAACCAGTGTATTACTGGTACACTGTACACTGTACAGTTCGCATGTACACATGCATGTTCACATGTACACTGGTACATTATTAATTAATTACACATTTGACTATTACGAAGGTCTTGTGGATACTTTATAACCTTGCCTCGGATCAAAACACAGCTATGTCTGACAGACAGAGGGTGTTTAGAGAATCCAGGACGGAGATGGTTTGTGAGCTATCCATTAGGAAGACAAGGAAAAACAGGTCCAGCAGCCGAAATAGAATGGACAGCAAGGAACTATGTAATATGCTAATAGAATTGATCTTTTACTCGATCTCTGGAGCTGCGCAACAAGTGGAATTCTTATTCAATTTTGGGACTATGATATGCATACATCGCCGCTCAATTTCCTCACATAAATTCGTGGATTCTACTGCGGTGAAAAGATATTATCTTCTCTTCTGAAACTTTTCAAACCGACCAGTGTACTCTATGGATGTTTTGCGGCGTTTTCCCAGTTCTGCATTAAATGTGTGTACTTCCTCCTCTGAATTAATTGATATAGAGATGGGGGCAAGGCTGTGTGGGATGTGCGCATACATTAACACAAGCCTCAACATGTATCCTATACACATACACAAAGAGGACCTAAGGCAAAACTATCTATTGCAGAATTTCTGGACAGTACAATGTCTTCAAATTTTCAGCAATATTATGAACACTACAGGGAACACCCTACGAGTTCATGTCGAATTTTGAAGTCGATGTGAAGCCTAGGAAGAAAATCACAAACTCTAATGCACTCTACTCTATATTGCATAGACTTCTCACCTCTCTTTTTACACATACATTTGTCAATTCTATTGTGTATAAACGAACATTTTGGACAGACCCAGGAGGAGAATATTGTGCTGACATTGACTCCGGGTAAGGGAGATCCTATTTCTATTGGTTTAGATAAGGGCTGTATTGTGTTGAAACTGAGTCATTACAAAATACCAACTTTAGGAAAAGCATACGATTACCAGAATATTTTAGGGAAGAATGTGAGTGGAATGTTAATCAGTAAATTTAAATCTAATCGCTTTGACCCATTCCAATGGGGGAGAGGAATATATAAGCTATTATTCCAATTTCACTAAATATTCATTGCCTTTGTGTGGGGAAAAGTTTGGTCATCGAGGGCTGTATCACATGCAATGTCATGATCTGTTCTCAGTAGGGAAAAGGGGTGGTCCACGCACTCAGAATTAAAATCAGGCAACAGGTGGGTACAGGAAGAGTTTGTGAAATCCACACACATGGGGGTGACATCTGACTTTAGATTAATATTAATGAGACCTGGAGAGGACATCATCAGCTATGGAATCTCCTGGGAAAAGTCAAAATGTTGTCACTGTATAAGAGCCCTATCCCTCAACTCAGTTACAAAGCTTTTAGGCTTCAGAGGGATAGGACCTACCCGTGGAAATTAGCAAACATCTCTGTAAGGATCCAACCCTCCTGCATCTAGCCTAGGATTAAGCTGGACCAGCCGCAATGCCTGGGACCATTTTAATATGGTAGGTTATTTTCCCTGATATCTGCTCGCCTGAATTGGTATTTATTGCCATTTTTGTTCAGGTTACCAAGCTTTCCCTACTTGTTATATTATATTTGAGGCTTGGTGTTGAGTGAATCGGATAGCAATTGTTTACCTTTATATTTTTTCTCTTTTACCCAATAGGGCTGCGATTGTTTTCATATGTTCACCTTTAGACAGAATTATGGGATCGTTTTCAAAACAATTGCCAGGAAAGCTTAATACTAGAGTGAGCACACACGCCCTGAAGCAATGAAACTTGATATGCTCAGACCAGGCAGCCATAATTTGAAACGTGAGGGGCCCTACGATTTGCTTAATTCAACAAATATAGGGGACCTTGGAGTGGTGACATTACAGACGCTGAAAGGTTTATATCCATTTTTCTACTTCTTTTATACCTTATTTTTAATGTCTAAATAGTTTAAAAGCAACCAACTTTGCTGGCAAAGCTGGTTCGCTAAGTATAAGTCAAGAGACCGACCGGCCGCCCGGTGACGTATCGTGCACGGCACGTAGCCACGCTAGGCCGGGGAAGCCTCCTCGGGAACAAATTGCTGAAAGTTGGCAGTACCATTGAAGTCATGATATATTTTCCCGACGCGAGGTATTGAAATTCACCACCTGTTGCCACTACTCCATAGAGAATACATTGCACGAGTTGTACAGTGCTCCCTCCCACGTTTGATAATATTTTATTTTATTCTTGGTCGGTGAAGAAAACAGGCCTATTCTGAAGCGTTTTTCACCATTTATTTATTTATTTCATTTATTTTCTGAAACTTGTCCGCCTGCAAAGACATGCAAACCTTTTGCAGTTTAGCCTTGCCAGCTGCAAAGCGGCTGAAAGGTTGGCAGCTAGTTGGCATCTTTGCAGCCAACAATTTAGAATTATAGAAATGAGAGTCGTCAGCCATAATATTATAGTCAGGCAGGGGGTGAATGGGAGATTTTTGAGATTTTGAAATATTTTTATTAAGGTATTTGACTCAGTTCTGCTTCACAATTCTTGCCCGGAGACCAATGGGATCTTCCTGCTGTTGTTAATATGTGTGTCCCGTGTATTTTTATTAATTCCACAACTTGCTTTTTGGGATCAAATTTTGACACATACCTAGAAGATATTCTACTTCCAATACATATGTTAGTCATTATATTCCGCTTAGTTTGTATTTAAGCTGATGAGACATGTGCCACATTACATTTCAGAAGAAGGTTACATCTAGAAAACTTGTATCCATAATTATAATCATTTTAAACGATATATTTTAATCAATGATTTAATCAGCATACCTGATGTTCCTTTATGGATAGATTTAAGAATATATTAATGTAGTATTTAGGATAAGAAACAAGTGGTTTCAATAATTCATGTCGCCGACGATATGCATTTCTGATGATTGTTGTATGTATTAATACAAGCGTTGGGTATTACCAAGAAACGATTTGAATATTCTTAATGTTAATTCTTTGATGGTTCATAACAGCTGTTTAAAATTCATCCTTGCTTGATGTGAGATGTGTGTATTACGATATCCTGTCTATTTAAATGACAGCTAAAGTGTTCCATTTACTATTTGAAAATCGAAAAATACTTCATGATGTATTGTATTGACATTGATATTCATTTTTTTTAAATTCACCTTTATTCGTATTTTGCGATTATTTCAGGGGGGAGGAGATTATGTTATATAGGCATATAAGCCTCCCCACACCTCCCATTGAGGTGTAGGGTTACCAACGTTCATTAATATGTATAGCATCCTACCAGGAGCGCCCAAGCTTCGATACCATTAAACACTCATACAAACACTACCATCGTGTGAGGGTCATTCTTACCTTTTCTCTATATTATCATTACAATAGCTCTTTAGGACTATATAACAATAACATATCACTGGTAATACCAGTGGAGGAATTCATAACGTTTATTTTGAAAGTCTGGGAAGGCAGCTTTTCTAGTGATTATAATCCATTTAGTATAAAAAAGATGTCAATGTTATAAATCAGAAAGCAACTGTTTTGTTTTGAGACATAGTAATGGGTCAGGTCATAGGAAATGTACAAATTAATCATTTCAAATAACCGAAATTTAAGGCATATTATTAAGTCGAAAATATGATTGATCATAACCAACAAAATACCACATATTATTTAAATATACCGAGTATATAGTTTATCATTTTTCGGCCAAATTTACCAAATTGTTTTGGTATATTTGGAAGACCTATGTTTAACATAGAAAATATGAACTTTTTCCCAGCAAGACATTGTAAAAGGAAATAAAGTACATTAATAATAATACTGTAGCCAGGGTTACCACAGGACAGGGGAAATGCTCCCAAAAAATTCCCTGCAGGGAAAAATCAGGGAATTGGAAATTTTTGAAAATATCAGGGAAATTGGAAAATTTTGAGAATATCAGGGAAATTGGAAAATTTTGAGAATATCAGGGAAATATCGGGGGATTGGAAAATTCAACAGAATCTTGTTCTGTAAAATTAAGATTTGTAAAGAAAAGTGGAAAATCGAGAAAAATAATTATGCCACACTGCATCCCCTGGCACTAGCTACAGACCTGGCACCCTTTATATTTGTTCTGAATCAGGGGAAAATATAAACACATCAGGGAATTTTACTTTTAGTTTTCTGTGGTAACCCTGCCTAATGTCTTCCTACAGGGTGCTATCTTCATACTACAAGGCGCAGAGGATGGCTGACGGTAGGAATGCAGCTAGAACCACCATGAGACTACTAGAGAGCATGATACGACTCTCTCAGGGTGAGGCAACCACTAAACAATAGGGAGGTTCTGCAAGCAAACCTATCTCACTTACGTAACCGTATCTTTTTTTTTAATTGCAATGGGCAGTTGTATGTGTTTAGGTATAATGTTACCATTGGAATTCTACATTTGTGAAGAACATCGTCGTCCGTCGTCTATGTACCACTTTCGTCTTCGTCTGAGCGCAGTGGTAGTGGTAGTGGTAGTGGTAGTGGTGGCAGTGGTGCTGGTGCTGGTCATGCTATGTCACGGTTCGTTTGCCAGCTGAGTGGGAGCTTGGTGGTAGTGGTGGCAGTGGTGACAGTGGGTGTATGTACTAATGTAGGTATGAATGTACATGTACAAAATGTACATGCAAACATAGTTACACCTTACAACTACAATCTGAGCAGCTATTATTATTGTGGTGACCTAGTATGTAGTATGGTTACAATCATTTAAACATGAAAAGTTTACATCTGTTTTAACAAATGTATAATTTGAATTTTTTTTTTCTAAATATATGCTGTTTTAAGGTATTCTGGTGGGGTTTACTTGGTGTCATTGGGAGAATTCCTTAACATTCACATGCTTACTTGAAATTTAGAATGGTTCTTCTATGTATGTATGTATGTATGTATGTATGTATGTATGTATGTATGTATGTATGTATGTGTACATGTACTTATGTGTACATGTACTTATTTATGTATACATGTAGCCCATTGCAATTATATATGACGTTAGTCATAGCCGTGCATCTTGTTATGAATTACGTGGCATTTTTATGTATGAAAAATAAATTGTAAGATAAAACAGTTTGCTTGATATTTGACAACGTTTTTCCTGCCATGTTTTGATGAACGTCTTTCTTCCTTTTAAATGAGTTTGTATATCAGAGATACAGATACGTTAACGTTTACGTATAGGTTCGACTTGCTGAATCTCCCTAATAACAGAAGCAGACATTCGGTTAATTCGGTCTACAATTGAAAATGTTGTTTGCTATTAGGCTTCGTTCACCAGCACACTCAATGTGTTTTGATTGCCAATACTAGAGAATATGTAATGTAATTTCTATTATGTATATTAAATAAAAAAGAGTTCAAAGTATCATTGGTAGCACACGTTCTGCAATCTCCTTCCCCTATTCACAGGATTTAGTTGTTCTAATAGTGTGTACTCTATTCCCAGCTCATGCTGATGTAGTTGTTCTAATAGTGTGTACTCTATTCCCAGCTCATGTTGATGTAGTTGTTCTAATAGTGTGTACTCTATTCCCAGCTCGTGCTGATTTAGTTGTTCTAATAGTGTGTACTCTATTCCCAGCTCATGCTGATTTAGTTGTTCTAATAGTGTGTACTCTATTCCCAGCTCATGCTGATGTAGTTGTTCTAATAGTGTGTACTCTATTCCCAGCTCATGCTGATGTAGTTGTTCTAATAGTGTGTACTCTATTCCCAGCTCATGCCAGGTTGATGTTTAGAGATGAAGTAGCTGTGCAGGATGCTGTGGTTGCAGTCTCTCTCATGGAGTCATCCATGCAGGTATTATCAACCTTCATCATCTAGTCCCAAATTTGTATGATTAAAATTTAATGAATAAATAAGTTTCAAATATATACAAGTATTTTTATTTCTCATCATCATACAGTTACAAATTTCATAAATAGAGAAAATGGTCCCACTCTCAATATACTGTACATGTTGTAGAGGCCCTTGATAATAAGTATTCAAGCACTCCAAGATTCTTGCTTTAAAATAATATTGAAACTACCAAAACTTTCAAGCAGTAAAAACATTCATATAAAATTAAATACTCCTTCATTGGCAATAAGAAGAGAAAAACATATACTGGATAGAGCCTATAGTAGATCATTAAATGAGACTTATATAGAAAGAAAGGGCGTCAACTTAAGAAGGCTAGCAAAGGGAAAGAAAATGAAAGTTCCTCATCCCAAGAACGAAATTTTCAAAAAATCTTACCTGTATAAAATTGCTACGCTTTGGAATAGTTTACCTGATAAAATACAAACCACTCCACTTAAGGAGTTCAGACTTTACCTAAAGAATATATATCACCACGACTTTGATCAGTTCTTTAATGAATCAACACAATAGGTAAAAATGTGGGGAAGGGAAGAACGTAGGGAAACCTATAAATGGGGTATTCATATCATATCTGTATATATATTCATTTCGATAAGGCTACATTAATATGAAGTAGCAATCTAATTTCGAATGAATTGACATCATCAAAGGCATGTAAGACCTGATATATTAAGACCGATATAACGGTAAACCCAGGATATATAACAAATAATATTTTTACCGAATCAGGAATATGGAAATACTGATTTACACAGTCTTTACTGTAGTATTTTCTCCCAAACATTCGTGAGGGTTTATTTTATTCAACCTTAATAATAATATCAATTTTGAACATTGTGAATTGTTATATCGATAGATTGTTTATGTCATTTGTTGCTACATAAAGCTTTGTCTAACTGTAAAATGGCTAGTTATGAAATGTATAATGTGAATTACAGTTTCCTGTTTAACTAGTACCCTTTGAAAATGTAAAGTCTCCCTAGTAGAAGGGTTTCTAAAAAATAATCATTATATTATAAATACACGTTTATATCTGAACTAGTAAAGTGTGTGGAAGTTAATAATTATATGAGTAGTGTTTAGGGAATTTTTCAATCTAGTATCTGTATCTGTAAATGGAAACGAAAACTCAACATCTTAACCGTAAAGTTAATTTTGTAATATGTCATATTAATTACACTGTCATTTATCACTTTACATTATTTAAATGGAAACGAAAACTCAACATCTTAACCGTAAAGTTAATTTTGTAAAATGTCATATTAATTACACTGTCATTTATTATTATTATTATTATTATTAACAACTTTTATTATGACACGAAGTATACACAATCGGGCAAGACCCTCTAACCCTCTATTTATCTCTTCATATTATTTAAAAGGGATACCAGGAAGACCTCATTGTGAGTGACACTTTGAGAGGGACCATTCCTTTTCGATACTTCATTATATCTGATGTACATGTTTATTGAATAAAAATTGTTATATATATACTGTCTCTTTTCTTGAAAAATGTCAGTATTTCTGCCATTATTGGTGGGTATTTTTTTTCTAAGGAAAAGTGATAATGATTTCAGGGTGCTGCATTGTTGGGAGGCGTCAATGCCCTTCATACGTCCTTCCCTGAAGACCCACAGGAGGAATACAGACTACAAGGTGGGCCAATACTAGATATACCTTTCGGGGAGGAAAGTCTTCAGTATTTCTACTGAAATCAGTATGTGCGAAGTCGCCAGAAAATGTACAATTCACCTTCAACAATCCTCTCAAATAACCCAAATTTCAGACGAAAGTAACTCCCGCAACCCTATGTGTCTGTCGCTCATAAAAATCTAAATTTTAATTCAAGTTCCTACGGCAAGTCTCTAAAAGTTATAAAATTCAATCTAACCAAACAGATTGCTAGAATGAATGCAATGCTGAATATACTTGAATTTACCTAGTATCGACCAAATTGCAGCCTATTTTAGCATAATTTACTAAATTTGTACAGTTGCCAATTGTACATTTTCTGAAAATCTGACCCATTTATGAGAACTTACTTGATTTGTCGAATTTCCACCAAATTCCATTATTTCTAACGAAATTTTACCAAATTCTGACGAATGTTGGTCTCCTTAAAAATACTTATTTTCGTTCTAGCTGATTTGATCTTGTCGCGGCTGGAGCTGACGGACATACTTGCGCAAGAGATGACCAGAGTGGCTGCAGAACACACCATGTTCTCCACGTCCTTCTCCTCCCAACCTCCCCCTGACGGGTCTCCTCGATTCCAAGCTCCTCCTACTCCTCCCCCAAACCACTCCCACTCTCCGCCCAATCATGAGTCTCCCAGGACTCCACCCATTGAAGAAACTGAAGCCACCCATGCCGCAACAGGACCAGTCTCAAGAGGGAGAGATGCTGTTGGAGAGGAGGAACATAGAGTTCGTAGGGATAGAGGAGTATGTGACTTAATTATCTGTATTTAAATAATTGTATTCAGCTGAAACATTATGGGGTACACATATTATTCTCAGTTAAATCTTATGAGTCAGATTTTTAAAAATGCACAATTACAATCCAGTAATGTAGAAAAAAAGAAGAATAGATAGTGTGTAAGAACTTTGGTAAAACTCGATTGTAAGTATTTAGTATTTGTACTCAAATCAGAAAAATTGTCAAATGCCTCCAAATGCCACCATTTATATCCAGAATTTATCAAAATTTTCTATATTAAAATTATCAAAATGTGATTGTTCTGGCCATCAAAATATTCTCTACAATCTAAATGATAAAAAATCACTTTTCTCTTGCAAAATCGGCATTATTTTTGGTATGACCTGACTTTGCTTCCCTGCTTTCAATGCCAACACCGTCAGTTATTATAACAATAATATTTCAAATTATCACAGAATAACCAACAGGTGGAAATTTGTAATAATATAATCTCTTTCCTCCCTTTTAGGAAGCAGCCCAGGGGAATTTCAATCCAGTGACGGTAGTCCCACATTCTAGTAGTACCCCATGTAAACCAGCAGGTGGCCGCACTGGTAGCATGCACGTTGCCATGGAAACCTCAATAAACATTGAGAATATATCTCTATCTGACATGTTCAATGACACAGCAGCAACTGCAGATTACAGTTTGCTGGCTAATGATACTAGCATCATGTCTCCACTGCCCCAAATCTCAGAACATTTCCTTCAGAAGAGGCTGACCAATCCCACAACAGCACCGGGGAAGCTGTCTGCCGCCAGTAAACTCTTCTCCAAAATGTCAGGAGCTGCTCAGGAACCAGGGAATGACTCATCAAAATCTAGCCGCCATGATGATATTAGCCCAAGAGAGGAGAGCCTGGAGAGAAATGGTGCCAATACTGCTAATGGCAGTGTTCAAGCTGGTACGTCATCATCTAAATCAACTGCTTCAGCGAAGGTATCCGGTCCGAGCCGAGCGATTACCCAGATCATTGAAAGCAGACGGTTGATTGAAGAAAAGATTAAAGACGTAGGAGAAAGAGTACAAGTGAGTAATGAAGAGTTTGAAGTTGTGTCTGAACTCAAATTGAATTCTCTCAACCCGAGGAAAAAGGGAGGACCGAGGAAAGCTCGACCCAAGAAACAAACGAGCGAGGCCGGTGTACTGAAGACTCAAGCTAAGAACAAGAAAAAGAAAGCAGCGGTGGAGGAAGTTTCTTCAGATGATCCTGATTTCGAATCCTCAACCACTGGAAAGGAATTGGATAAATCAGAAAATCCCAAGCGGAAAACATTTGTGATCCCTTCAGTAGAAAAGTCTCAGGATAACCCTGGACAATTTTCAAAATTCAAATTCTCTAAAAAGCCTCCAGAAAAACTAAGCCATGATGATCATTCAGAAAAGAATGATTTATCCATCATTGAAGAAATCTCTGATGTTTCAAGCCTTTCCTCGCCCCCAAGCATTGCTTCTGATTCTGATCAAAAGTTAGAACTGACCAAAAGAACTCCTATTGCCAAAAGGACCCTCAAGAAACTAAGTGAATTCAGTTTTCAAGAAAGCCCAATTTTCGAAAAGAAAACAGATAATCAGAAAGGACCTGGTCAGACGATTAGAGCCAAAGATGATAGTTTAAATAGTAAATCCGACCTGCCAACTGATAAGAATATAATTGAGACTGCAGCAAATAACTTTGTTCTCCCTGACACGAGTTTTGGCTCTACCTTGTCTCTTGATACAAGCACTAGTGAGAGTGCAGATGAGAAAAATAGCAATACCGAACTGCCTTGTACGGAAAAACTACCTGCTAGTAATGCCACTACTCTGAGAAATATAACAAGCAATGTTGAGGACAAAGTACCACAACATTCTCTTAAGACAAGAGAAGAACGAATAGGTGCTGGGGGTATGGGGAAAGGTCAAGGTCATTCAAAGCTACTCAGACTCTGTGCTGGCCTTGAAAATAAGAACATGAAGAATAATAACAAAAATAACAGTTCTGAATCGACTTCTCCGGGATCGCTTGGGTTCTTGAGAAAGGTAATGGACAGCAAAATCTCTTCGCCGCGAACTGATTCCTCTTTACACCGTGATATCTCCAAAGGACTGAAGGAGCATAAAATGGCGCCACCGGGACCCACCACTTTGTTTCACAGTTCTGACAAGAGTGGCGCTATGGTCGCTCCTGTTGGTGGGAACAGTATCTTCTCTCTTGGTACTGATGATCTTACTGAAGAAGATCTCGATCTTGACTTTGGATTACCACCACCCGGAAAAAAGCAAAAGCTGTGATGTAATTTTGTTTATATAAGTTTTATTTGCTGAAAGAATTGGTGACTGATGCCACTGCAGGATACTCTGCATTTTAGTCCTATTATTTGACTAAAGAGTGAGACCCTGAATGGGGGAGTTGCATGTCTCACTGCAGTGCATGCTGGGATGCATTCTGTTGAAATCTGACATACAATATTTGGCAACATTTTTATCGAAAATTGCAAGAATGTTTTTACGAATATCAGAGCTTGTATTAATGACCTATAAAAGCCAAATGCATGATGGAAAAGATGGGGACTTTGAAATATGTATAACACATGAATATTGGCATTAGAGCATTGGCAAATAATCGATGCTGAACATGACATGTTATCTATAAATTTTAGACTGTACCATAATTCCCATAATTCCATGCGAAGCAAGATTCAAAATGGTGGCTATGCAAATCCCCTATTAAAAATAAACTTAAGGCTTTGATTACCTGAATATCGTCATTTTTATTTGAGGGCCTTGAGTTAATAAATTGCCCTTGAAATTCCCAAGGGTTCACCACTTCCTTACAGTTTCCCACATACATTTTGAGAGTTAATTTTAAAAGAAAACATAGTAAAACATAAAGCTTTTGGATTTATATTAAATGTAAAAAAAAAGAAAGAAAGAGGCAGGCATCCCATTCTGGAATGATGTAATTTTAATTCAGAATAAAAATACAATATATATATATAAAACTTGCTTAATAGTAATATCATTGGTCTATGTAAAACGGTCCCATATCGGTTGATGTTGGCACATAGCAATAGATTTTAGATTTAGTGCATGGATTATTCGGTTTGTATCAGGATGGCTGCATTGTTGCAAAAACTATGGAAAGCCATTTATACATGTTATAAATTAACCCCAAATCGGGAGAATTAGTAGGCTAACCCGGAAAATGACTGACGATTTCACCATTGAAAATGCATGCAAACTGGGGAATTCTGTTCCGGGTTATTAGCCGAGAATTAGGCACGAAATCGGCAAATTCCTAAAATTCCCAAATTGTGCTCTTTAATATTTAGCTAAGCTTCCCTTTCTGTCATTCCTACTTAGACTTCATCAATTCCTGATTGGGGCATAGCTTTTGTTAATTCACTCCGAGCTCAGATCTAATTCTCTAGACACCCTGCTACTTCGGAAAAGCACTATTTCTCTTTTGCCAGTTCTCAGCTAACCCGGAAAAAATGTCCCCAGTTCGCATGCATTATCAATGGTTAATTTGTCATTCATTTTCCTGGTTAGCCTACTAGTTCTCCCGATTTAGGGTTAATTCATTCCGGGTTGGCCGCCGAGCTGGACCAATTCTCCCGAAATAGGATGCTAGTTCAAAAAGAAAAAGGCTAATCAGGAATATGGTTAGGTAGATTAGGAAAAAGTATTACTAAAATTCTGTACATTTGGGTTATATGTATAAACGGCTTTCCATAAAAAAACATCAAGATGGGCCGGCATTGTATACTATGTTTCTCCCGACCAGATATACGGGTGATGTTCCAAAGTTAGAGGGGTTTCCCCCGGAAAACCTTTTTCCGCATAACCGCTTCACATAATATGCTACAGATAATTCTCACATTAACGACAATTCAACACAATATCAAAGATTTTCAGATATATACAAAGTATCATTTTTCAGCTTAAATTTGCCAAATTTACTAAATGTGTAGATCTATCAATTGTTCAATTTCTGACCTTTTAAATATAGGCTATTGGCCAACTGGCAAATGATATCATACTTCAAAACCAGCCTGAAAACAGAGATGGTAGTGAATGCTAGTCCAGTGGGCCTAGGAGCTTTACTCACCCAAAGCGATGATAAAGAAATATGCAAGCCGCAACTTGAGACGATTTGTCATAGCCACATCCACATTACATGTCTAGCATGTTCAACATGGGTCAGATTTTCAGAAAATGTACAATTCACCTTCACTATTCCACTCAAATAACTCACATTTAAGACAAAAATGAGTTTCAAAATGCTTTTTAACATAAAAGAACTGATACTTTAAATCAATGCGATACCAAATATACCCAGATATACCCAAAATTTATCATTTTTGTAGCAGAATTAAGCAGAAATTACTAAATATGTACAGCTGCCAATTGTACATTTTCTGAAAATCTTATCTATATATGTGATGTGTTATAAGAAAATAAGTCACAAGTCACAAAAACAATGTATTTCAAAGTGTTTTATTCACAATTCTCTTTGTAGGAATGCTCTCATTTTTCGGGTATCCTGTGCCTGAGGTCGTATGGATAAATGTACCAAATGTCAAGATCGTGACTTAAATACCGTATACCGTGTATAAGCCAGACCCCGTGTATTAGCCCACCCCGTTTATAAGCCGGGGGTTCAGATTATTCTAACGTTAATATAAGCCGGGCCCCGTTTATAAGCCCAGTGCCTGTACTGCCATCAGGAAACAACAATATTGAATTTGAGGTATTTATGAAAAGGCTAAAATAAAAGGTTAGAATAATAAGATGCATGTCGCACAAATAAAAACTTCAACGACATTTCTGGTAGTGTTTTTTTGTGTTAAATTGGAGTTTAAAACATGAAAACCAGAGTAATAAATGAAGATAATAATAAACATGAGTTCTAAATCTACTGGTTTTCCGTTATTATAAGCCGGGCACCGAATATAAGCCGAGTCAATTCACCATTTGAAATTAATATAAGCCGGGGCTTATACACGGGTATATCCATGCATTTCTAAGCTCATCCTGTAGAGTATATTATTTACTTTACTAGTAATTGTTCACCCAGAAATATTGCATAATGAACTTCTTTTTATCGAAAATAGAAATATGCAGTTAGCTGTACTGATGGTTAGGTCTACTATCATTAGAATCTGCTTGATCTCATCTTTTCAAATATGATGGTATCTCAAAATCCAATTTTTGCGACCTGTGACTCCTTTTCCTGTGTCGTATCACAAATATATAACGACTTAAAAGCGCATGGAACTGAAAACATCTATAAAAAATTGGTCACTGCTTAGAAGAAGGCTTAGAGGACGTTTTAATGCTTGATTTCGAGGTAGTGAAGATGGATGAAAACCGGCTTTTTACTCTCTGGACGAGAGCTACCGAGTGTTGCCTGAAAACCGAACTGGAGATGAAGCAAATAAAAAAGTTGACCGAGCTATTGACCATATTTGCAAGAATGGTACCATACATGAGCCAATACAAGAATGGTCCCGGTGGCAACAAGGCGTAGAGGAATGGCGTTAGTGAGCTGGGTAAGGATAGGACCAGGTAAACCAGGGCAGTCGCCATTAGGATGACTGTCGCACGTGCCTCCTTGTTGCTGTCTTCTCTTTGTATTGACATTCCTAAGCGCTGCTGTCGCCCCCGGACAAGGGCCACTGCTGTTAATATGTTGCAAATCATTGTTGTTGCCCAGGGCAGTGCAAAGCATGTGATGAATTCTGTTAAAATGCTAACTGCTAGAAAGTTTAGTTTTTCCCTGAGGTTTAGCGTGTATTCCACCATGCACAGCACGTCCAGCGAGTTCAACACGTGTGTCATAAGGTAGTAGATGGAGCTGAGACAGAATGTCATAACCATGCATGTTGCACCAGCCTAAACAAAACCAATTAAAAAACAGTTACCGTTAAAACATTTGCAAACCTGAAACGTTTTAAAAGTGAAATGGAAAATCGAGATGACGTTGCAATGTTGCAAAATCTAGGAATTTTGTACGTTGAAGTCACTATAATGTTGGGGTTTTTTTTACAAATTTATATTCAGGATTTGTACAAATTCGTTGCGCCCTGAGCAATCATACTATGTGTGGTTAACAAACAGTACAATAATGTTGATATAAGTTATGATTATATATAGTATTGAATTTACATGATTTTAGAAAGGATCGACGTGAAGATGAAATGATGTGTGAAGGTTGATAGCTGTTGACGCCTGGTTATGAGTATTCAACATCTTATTGATGTTTTGGTGTGGAAATATGGTTCCCATGATCTATTTGTTGATTTCCTTGAGAGTGTCTTTATATTAACACAAATATGTGATCTTGCATTAAGAGAAATTAGTCATAGGTCGCAAGTATTTCATTTACGAGAACTCTTTGCAAGAATGCTTTCATTTTTGGGTTGATTGACCTTAGTCATCTGAATAGGTGTGCCAAATGTCAAGACTGTACTGAATAGATATATGGGTCAGAGTTTCAGAAAATGTACAATTCGCCTTCAACAATCCTCTCAATTAACCCACATTTAAGACCAAAATAAGCTTTAAAATACAGTTTAACATAACAAAACTCATACTTTAAATCAATGCGATACCAAAAATACTCAGATATACCCGGGATTCATAATTTTTCAGCCTAATTTAGCAGAATTTCCTTAATGTATAGAGCTGCCAATTGTACATTTTCTGAAAACTTGACTCAAAGGATATCCTAAGGGAATATATTTCATTACTTTACTAACTTATATCTTGACACTATATTTACCATGTTATGTAATACCTTTACGTAAAATATGGCGCATGCGCAACCAATAAATATCATGTTAAGTGGCTCCTTGTAAATCTTAATGCAGTATATGTATAACTGCCTGTATACAAATCGAAATACGGAACAAGTAAAGTAAAGTATACTAGCGTTATAATGCAGCAACAGTGTCCTTTACTGGTACGCTGGTAACAGTTTTAACATTGATTCTATATTTTGTATTTTTTGTATTTAAATATTTTTATTCAGCAAATTTACATTATGTAACAGTTACACTATTCTCAGAGTATATATTACAGGAGGTATAACTGACAACTGAGAAATAATGTCCAAGACACAAATTAAATTTATGATGTACGATGCTCTTCAAAATGTATAATGTATTAAACGAGTCTACTATATTATTATGAGAGACAGATTAGCTAGACTGTTAGACTTCATCTGACTAGATCAAACCGGATCTGGACCGAATATTGCCATCTCTAGAAACTGAGGTCTGGTATGGTCGTTCACACATGCGTTTGTTGTCATTTCGGCCCTCCATATATGGCATGCGCCCTCCATATATGGCATGCGGTAGTGACGCGCATGCGCATGAGGCAAAGTAAAACGAACATGGCTGCCGCTCCACGTTTGCTCGAAGCATGTGCGATCGGTGGAATGGTAAAAGATATACTGGTTTGATTATACAAATAAAAAGTTTGGTTAGATTTTATTCGATATGCTTCGTTTCATCCGATTTCAAGCCTATATCTGTTTGCCTCGAGAACATCTCCACGTCTGCCCAGGCTTAGCGAAAACATGGCGGCCACGATACTCGGTACGGTACCTACCAGCCAAAAATGCTTTCTGAGCGCTTCGAATGATTTTACACAATAATCCTGGCATATGAGTTTGAAAACAAGGTTAGATTAGACGTTCATGCATTTATATTCAGTCGATGGTTAATCATTACGGCTTTGGTAGTATCCACGAGTATAGGGGCTCTAATGATCTGAGACACAGTGGACATATATAGGTCCATCGCACAGGCAGCAAGGCCCGCCACGGCGTGTGCAGCTACAAGGCCCGCCAACACAACCGCCTTACCGTAGGTAGACACACACATGCGCATGAGGCTAGGTAAAAAACAATGGCGGCAGAAAGCATGGCTCCCGACAAGGTTGAGGTGGTGAAATCGTGATATTTCCACCAAGAGGAATATCGCCACACTTTAATATGTTCATAAACTATAGTTTGGAATAGTTTTTGAAGTCAACATGATTCATTTATGCAGATTATACGGATATTATTGTGTCAGCGCCCAGAAACAGCTTGGAAACATGGCGGCCGCACCGGGTTCGCTCGAAGCATGTGCGATCGGTGAAATCGTAAAAGATATACAAATAAAAAGGTTGGTTAGATTTAATTCAATTTCCAAGCCTATGTCAGTCCTGTTTGCCTCGAGAATGTCTGTACATGCTCTGGCATAGTGAAAACATGGCGGCCACGTTTCGGTGAAATCGGGCTGTAGACCTACCAGCCAAAAAAATACACTGCGTAATTCTGTTAGGAACATCAACATGTTAAAAAATGAACAAATATGGTTGGAATCGTGAGAAATCTGCTAATGGTAAATATTAATTTGAATATAATTATAAATTGCGAGAAAGGACTTGACTTGGAAATCACTGGCTTGACCCCTTGATGTACGTCAACAGGATGCTTGATGGCTATTGGCCAAAATCTGGACATATTTAAAGAAGGACAGAGAGTCACTGGTCAGTCTAGGCCTGTAGCTTGTAAGCATAAGATCGAGCAGAGAAAAGACATTCTCAGTTGGAAAATTTTTTCTCAACTGAACAAAAAAATAGCAACATATGCCTAGGCTCATATCATGTAAGGGTTGTGGTGAAAGTCATCTCGAACCAAGTTGTCTTCGGAAGAAAGGGTTCGTAAAAGCCAACTTACCTGCTAAAATGTCTGTGTCGAAGGAATTGATCTTCAGGTGGTCGGACATTAAGAATGAAGCCAATATTCCTGTCAGAGGAACGAAAGAGTATGATGATTTGCTGACTGCTATAGTGGTTAGGCAGAAGAAAGATGAGGCTACTGTATAATTATGCGAATACTGTAAAACTGGAGGATGAAGTTTTGGCATTATCAAAGAAATTGTCTGCCGTACGTGTGGATCCTACTCCCGCTGGTGCAACTGGTGGTGGACCTTCGTCTTCGTTGAGATATATCACTTCGGGTGTCAATATGTTGGCCGACTACGACGACGAGATTAGTAAGTTACGTCCAGAATTTTACTGCTTGGCTGCTAAATCTCATGAACAATTGTCTATTACCGAATTGCTGTTCGGTTGTAGTAAGGTGGCCCAACATTTGCTTCGTAGAGGAATCGATGTGAATGGTTATATCGATCACCTCGCCTATGTCAGCTATAAGTCCTCGACTGGCCATTTTGTCAACATGGGAGTGATTATGTACGAGCATACGGTCACTACTAAGGTTATCGAGAACGACAGGTTCGACTGGACGTCTTTGGATTTGGAAGCCAATTCTCTCTATCTTGGTATTGAATTTCAAGTAGTTAACTCTTCCCCTAGACCACGCTATGAAAGCAGATCTCAATCTTATTCCAATGCTTCGACACGAATTACGCCTCGTCACTTGGAGGCGGCCATTTTGGAATCAGGTGGCGCTAAGCAATACCCTTATAATGAACTGTTTGATTTTGGTAAATGGCCTTATGACGTCTGCTGGCAGTGGAATATGCCATCCAGATATAATCGTTGCAGGTATCCATGCTGGAGGCGACACATTTGTGGAATTTGTGCCAAGAACCATCGGGCGGAAGACTTCCACGGACCGAAACAATGACTTGTTAGAGGGGGTTCGACGTCAAATGCGACCATCTAACTGGGTTAAGTGGCTTTTTCATGACAATTGTGGGATTTCGACTCGCATTATTTATTGGACGGAGTCGTGAACGGATTCATGCTGGTCGATCCAGATATTGAACCCTACGCCTGCCTCAACTATCGGTCATGTTTCATCGATGGCGCTGAGAACAAAATCACTACAATATTTAACGATGAATTGCTTCAACAGAAAATTTCAATCGTTTATGCTCAGCCTACTTGTGTCCATGCCCTAGGTGCGGTTAAGAAAAAGAATGGAAAAATCCGCCCAATTACCAATTGCCGTAGACCTTTGTATCGCTCTGTCAATAACTTTACCGATGTTGTTTTTTCATCTTTTTCTTACATTAGCATAGATGATGTGGTCGCTTGTGTCAAACCTGGGAACTACTTAGCAACTCTAGACATCAAGAGTGCATATAGGTCTTTGTGTATTACCCCAGGTAATCGTAAGTTTTTTGGCTTGAAGTGGATCATCGATGACAAGGAGGTTTTTCTGGTGGACAACTGCGTATGCTTCGGAGCCAGGGCTGCTCCTTTTGTGTTTACAAGAGTAACTAATGGTGTGTGCAGAATGCTACATTCACGAGGATATACCTGTTTCTCCTACATTGATTTCTGTTTAATACATACCAACAATGCAATGAAGCCCTCCTTTTTCTGATCAAATGCTTACATGAACTTGGGTTTTACATAGAATGGTCTAAGTTGACCAGTCCGAATACTATATGTCCATACATAGGCTTCTCCATTGACTCATGCAAGATGTCTTTGAGTATTCCAAATTCAAAAATTCATAAGCTGAGAAAGACTGTCGATTTTTTCTGGGGTAGGAAATTTGTCACCAGAAAGCAGATCCAACAATTAACTGGCATTGTTTGTCATTGCTCTAAGGTAATAGCTGGAGGAAGGGAACATAGCTTCAGTTTCTACAAATTGCTTCGATCGATTGGGAACAAATCTTCTGGAAGTGGAGGTATGACTTGGTGTTTAATTTTCTCCATATTTGATTACAGAAAACCTCTCAAGAAGGGTTGAAAACCTGAAACTGGAAGCGTTGGCTGCCAGCACAAGGAAGACAAGGTCCGCCCAATGGTCAAAGTTTTATCAGTTTTGTGCTGATCGAGGACTGCAATCTCTACCAATTGTGCCTGATTATGTCTGTTTATTTATTGCCTATCTTGTGGATTCAATGTGTTACTCTTCCATTAATAATATGGTATCAGCATTGAATTATCTTGCCAAGCTTCATGGTGGTCCTGATCTTCGCCAAGATTTCTCGGTGGGTATCGTTTTGGCAGGAATAAAAAGGAGGTTGGGAGCAAAAGTGTCTCCAAAAGATCCTCTCTTACCTGAGGATTTATCTGCCATTTACAAGCAAGTGGATTTCAAGGAAGATGACGAATTTCTGGTATGGTTGGGAATGATTCTGGCTTTCAGATCATTATTACGGAAGTCTCATATCTTCTCTTCACCACCTGATGCCCATCTATTACTTCGTAGTGATGTTGTTTTCAAGGAATGGGGTGTCATACTGAAGGCGAATTCTTCCAAAACTATCCAATACCAGGAGAGAAAACTAGAGATTCCTGTGGCCAGATCTGGAGGAAATCTTTGTCTTGTTGAAGGCTTGGATCGTCTGTTCTCTAGGTTTCCTGCTTCTTTGGATAGCCCTTTAATTTCTACTAGTGATGGTCGTCCTATATCATACGGATACGCTTTGGGTCTGCTCAAGAAATGGTCTAAGGATGCTGGAATATCGAAGGATGTGGGGATGCACTCGCTTCGACGTGGTGCTGTGACTTATCTTCATGTGATGGGTGTATCTTTGGAGGATATTAAATTTTCTGGAGATTGGCAGTCGCTTTGTGCTCTCAAATACATCTGTCCTCCTATTGACTATCGAATTTCTACAGAAAAGAGAATTGCCTCATCTCTATCCGCCTTCAATTGAAAAAAAAACAAACTAATACAATATTTCCTTGATATCAAATCTGGCTGGGCAAAGGAAATATAAATAAAAAGCAGGGTCAGATAAGCACCCATTGAAGGCAACTATTCTCTCTCTTTATTCTTGCCAGCAATTTATGGTAAATATTAATTTGAATATAATTATAAATTGCGAGAAAGGACTTGACTTGGAAATCACTGGCTTGACCCCTTGATGTACGTCACCAGGATGCTTGATGGCTATTGGCCGAAATCTGGACATATTTAAAGTAGCTCGTAAGCATAAGAGAAAGACATTCTCAGTTGGAAATTTTTTTCTTTATTTGTTTGGGGGCATTCTCTCTCTTTATTCTTGCCAGCAATTTATATATAGGCTAGTATCACACAATATAAACTCTTATGAGCCTCGTTGAATGATATGTCATGTTGATTTGTCTATACATGAACTTAGAATCTGTGATATTGTGTAATTATTGCAAGGTTTGATTCACATATAGGCCTAGGCTATAGCGACGAACATCATGGCTGGCTACAAATGTATATTGAGATTGTTTGTCTGAAATATCAAGAGTCAAAAATGTTTTTCTCTTTGAGAAATTTTGTTCATAAGTTTGGTAGAATTAGATTATATCTGTTAAAAATAATCCTGATGAGCTGTAAATAGCAGTAGGTCATCAAAATTATTCACAGATTCCAGACACAGTGGAGGGGGGATGTTTAAAATGGCTTCCATACAATATTGGATCTTATGTACTGTTTATGAGAATATTATAGTATTTACTTTAATGTTGTCACATTTATATAGCTCAATGAAAGAAAATAAGGTTTGGAAAGCTGTTTGGTCAGCCTGGCGGCCTCGTTCTCTCCTCCCGCCCCCCTCATTGGCTGCGGCCCCCTCTCTCTCCCTGGGTCACTTTATTGTACCAGGAGGGAGGGTAGGCAGGAGACACGTACATTCTTATTAATTATTACGAGTGCCAGACCAGTACAACAATTCCAATTAGCATAATTATCAAGGTAACATCACACACACAAATAGAGCAATAATAATCCTATTAATTAACCTTTGTAATAATTTAATGAAGATGGATCCTAATGACCCTCCCCCACTTGGTTGATTACTCATTAGCAGACCCCCTCCTTATATGGCTTATCAAAACAAGGGTCGCCTCTGACTCTCCCTTGGAGGAGCTGGCCTGGCGGGCAGCTCAGACCCCGCCCCCTCCGCTGGTAGAGTTGCTCCTGGTCTTGCTCTTGACCTAAGACCTAGTATATTTTCTACAATATATTATTATTCAGGAACTAGTTCAAGCATTATAATAAAATTATTATTTTAGTATTCTCCATTGATTTCATGATTCTAGACCTAGTCGATTGACTATTTCCACTTTTCGATTGACTATTTTCACTTTTCGATCTAGTTTTCTGACTTTACGATCGACTGTTCTGACTTTACGATTGACTATTCTGAGTTTACTATTGACTATTCTGACTTTACAATTCTGACTTTACGATTGACTTTTTGATTGACCATTTTGACTTTTTCGATTGACCATTCTGACTTTTTTTATTGCCTTTTCTGACTTAACAATTGACTTTTCGATTGACTATTTTGACTTTTCAATTGACTATTCTGACTTTTCGATTGACTATTTGACTTTTGTGACTTTATGGTTGACTATTTTGACTTTTGTGAGTTTATTATTGACTTTTCTGACTTTTTGATTGACAATTCTGACTTTTTCAAAAAGTCAAAATAGTCAACATTAAAGTCAATCATAAGGTCAGAAAAGTCAATCAGAAAGTCAAAATAGTCAGAATAGTCATTCAGAAAGTCAGAAAAGTAAATCAGAAAGTCAAAATAGTCAATTGAAAAGTCAGAAAAGTAAATCGGAAAGTCAAAATAGTCAATCGAAAAGTCAGAAAAGTCAATCGAAAAGTCAAAATAGTCAATTGGAAAGTCAGAATAGTCAGTCAGAATGTCGAAATAGTAGTCAGAAAGTCGAAATAGTCAATCAAAAGTCAAAATAGTCAATCAAAAAGTCAGAAAAGTCAATCACTGCCCTCCTGCTAAAAAATTAAACTGTTAAACCGTAGCTGATGGCATAAATCTGTCCCAATAGGATCGTGAGATCCAGATAAAACTGTTATAGTTCTGACTGTCAACTTGTTAATTAATAACGGACTAGCTGGAAGATCTATTCGCTTGCGCGTATAGAGGTCCAAGCCCTTTTCATTATTGTAACGGTATATTGATTTGTCTGAATAAAAATTCTTATATATTATATATAATTGTAGTGAGTTTGGTTATATTGCTATTCTATTGCATTGAGGTGCTGTCCGCTGTGGGTTAGTACGCTTGAACTACCCCAGTGGGCAGTACCATTGAACATGACTACATATCAGAATATGTGTAGAGTCTTTTATTAGCAAAACATTCATATTGTTCTTATAAGTTCACCTTACTGCTATAACCATTTACCAACTTATTCTTATGTACTTTATGTACCAACGGGACGTCAGTCCGTGAGTTTGCACCAGCAAGGTGCTTATCAAATCTTATCTTTATTGACTATTCCTTGTATGTTCTTACACCCATTTCATGTGTGTCCCTAAGTAAAGGGAACCCTGACTCGCCTGGTCAATGTTAGGACAGTTGTGTCCCATGTTAGCAATAAAGTCTGTGCAGAAGGTTAACCCTTGTTGTGTCTTATTTGCGTGCAAGCGGATCGGATCCGAAGATCACTACAATTGGTGCCGTGACCAGGATGGTTTAACCTTCAGCACTGAGTAAGAGGAACTTGCTGAATTCGGCCGCAGTTCCTCTCCAGAATGTCAGGAAACAACAGAGGTGGAACAGACCACCCAGTCCGCCGCAGGAGTTGATGCTCGTGCCCCTCAGCCTGCTGCTGTTGCTGGTCCGAGCACAAGCACTGTGGTTTCGAAGTCCGGTGACTCTGTAAGTCTCAGTTTGGACTTGGCACAGTACAATCTACTGTCAAGTTTGGTGGCCATACTGCCCGTGGCAGCTCCACAGACAAATCCTCCACCAGTACGACGGACAACTACAGTGGGGCAGGGTGGCCACGACTCCTTTGGTCTTACTTGATTGTTTGACACACCCGAGAAAGTGGTTTCTCCCTTGCCTAAGGGTGAAGCTGCAAAGGCTGCTGTCCCTGAGGATAAGCAAAATCCTACGGACACGCAGGGAGATGCTGCCGTGGCACTGTGGCTGCTATGTTTGAATAATAGCACAAAATTTGATTTTCTCATAATATTTTGGGGTTTAGTAACCCTTTGAGACTAATTTTTCTGTGACATCACATTTTACAATTACAAATATTATTATACCTTTTACAAAAGGGATAACTTATTAGGAACAATATACGAGTTTTACTTCCAACAAATCAACAACATTACTATAGAATATCATAGGAAATAACAGTGAAAAGTAATAGCTCAGAAGATTCAGAAACGACTTACAACACAATATGACATAAATATTAATTTATTTTCCGATCTTATGTAAACCTCATCAATGTTTAGTTTAAGGACTACCGGGTAGATCTCCAGTGGAGAGGGAGCTATGGCCCTATTCTTTATTAACACTATGTATATGTTTATTGAATAAAAGTTGTATAATAATAATAAATAAACCAAATGTGTTATTATGATAGCCTACCTTCATTGCATGTTCCTTTGTCAGGTATCTGCGGGCAGACAAAGGTCTGGTCGTTGCTATGTAACGCTGTATAGAGAGTGTTGATGTCACCCAGGCAACATTGGCCATCGTCCAGGTTCTGAATATGTACAGCTGCATACATGTATGAAACCTGTAACATATATATATATATATTGAATTTTTCTTCCATAATAATATACAGAACTGGACAAAAGCCTCTAAAAATAGATCTTCCGGCGAGCCCAAAACAATAAAAAGGATGGATAATGTCAAGCTTACATTTTCACATATTACATTCCATTTAACATGTTATAATACAAAAGTAGTCGTTATATTATTTTTCTTTACAATTTTGCTATGTGGTATACATTTTAGACTTCACAATTTTACATCAATCTGTTATTACGATTCAGTATCATTGAGATGTTACGTTCCGTTTATGGTATTTTTAACATTGTGTGGTTTAGATTACAGTTTAAACAATGAGGTACATTCATGTAGTTTCATTAGGTTTAGTCACTGCCCTGAGCAGTTCATGGGGCTATAACAACCATGGGCCAGAGAGGTATAGAGGGAGTAGAAAATGGCCCACTGCTTTAAGCAGCATATGCGTGACCACTATATAATCCAGAGAGGGGCGGCTGCTAGTAAGTGCCTTGCAAATTTTATTTTTTGATTATTATTATTGTTGGCACACGTTAAAACCTTATATGGATATTTTGTTTCTCATTATCGCCTGCCTTCCCCTCACCCCAAACCATGCACAACCCACCCCTGCCATCCCGGCTGTGCAGACCGACAGTGTCTACACTGCCAAATAAGTAGAGGATGGGGAAAAAAGCTGTCTGACCCGACAGAGACTCAAGCTGTCAACTCAGGGGCGGATCCAGGATTTCCTGAAGGGGGGGGGTTCAGGTCTGAGAAAAGGGCACATGTTGGGGACCGAGTGCTGAAGGCATGAAGCGGGTCCGGGAGGAGGGTCCGGGAGGGTTCTCATTCGGGGAATTTTTAAAAACATACACCTTAGATGGTGAATTCTGCTGCATTTTGAGTGGATGAGCATATTTTTTTAGTGTATGTATTTTAACAATATTTTAGCTTTGGAATTGCTGCTTATTACATTACAGATGATGTAGAAATTATAATAGATATTGACAATGATGTGTCAAGGCCTGTAGGGGTCAGTGGGGGGGGGACATTTCTAGGCTGGGTGTAGGCTACCTGGCTGTGCAAGTGCCGAAGGCACGAAAACCACTAGGGGGGTCAGGGGGCATGCCCCCCCTGGAAAAAAATGGAATTTAAGGTGCAATTGTGGGGCATTTGGTGCGTTTGGGAGCACAAAAAATGTATTTAGTCACAGATAAATAGTGAAGAGTCCATAGATATTTCTAATACTTATTAGGCATACAGGCATACAGGGGAGAGATCATCAGAAAATGTTACTTTGATATATCAATAATTCATATCTGTTCAGTCTAATTTAGCAGAAGTTAAAGGACAACACATTGCATGATTGCTAATTGTACAAATTTGTAGACCTGCCTAATGTGCATTTTCTGAAGATCTGACTGACTAGGGGGGTCAGGGGCATGCTCCCCTGGGAAATTTAGAAATTTAAGGTGCCATTTGGAGGCATTTGGCACTTTTTGAAGCACAAAATACAGTATTTAATCACACATGGAAAGTCTTCATTTTATTTCTATCATTTATTTTGACTTCCAAAAACTAGGGATCCAGTTTGCAAGGACCTAAGAAACACAAAACATACAACACACACTGGCAGTTGACGATGTAGGCCTATGCAAATTGTAAGATGTGGAATTATTTTTAAAAACCAGTTATGGCTACATGATGCAAGTGATGTAGGGGTGAAGTAAGGTCTGGGGGCATGTTGCTCCCCAAAATTGTAAAACCTGTGAAGGAGTGAAATGGTGTATTCTGGGAGCATTTTTGGATCATAATTAGCCAGTTTCGTTTGTTTTTAAAGATACAAGAAAATAATTTGGGGAAAATCTCAAAGGCAAATTTAACTAATTCACATGAAATTTAACTAATTCACATGAAATCAAAATACACTTTTTGGTTGTTACACTTACAACAGAAAAGGGGCATATTGGGTTGTAAAAGATGGCACTTTGGGCTATTCAAAAGGGCACTATATTATGAAAATTTTGAGGGGGGATCAGGATGTCGCCGACCCCCCCCCTTCCTTGCCAGTGCACTATATGTGTAGTAAGCTTTGGGACAGTAGCAGTAGCCATTAGTTGTTGGTGTTATGTTGGTTTAATAATAATACGTGAAAAAATGGGCCATTACCTCATAGAGTGCCATAGACTTTGAAATGGGAAAAAGGGCACTTTGGGGCGGGAAAAATTGCACTTTGGGGCGGGAAAACAGGGGACTTTGGGGCAGCTAAAAAGGGCACTTTTGGGCGGGTAAAAAGGGCACTTTTGGGCGGATAAAAAGGGCACTTTTGGGCGGAAAAAGGGCACTTTGGGGAAGGGCAAAAAGGGCATCATGGGGCCCAAGGGGGGGGTTCGAACCCCCCGAACCCCCCCCCCCCCCTGGATCCGCCCCTGTCAACTCATTGCTCTGTAGTCAAGTGCTCTAACCGCTGCGCCACACGGGTTGGTTGGAAATGCAAGGCTTAATTCTGCAACTCATATAAGAGTGGGCAACTGCTGGGTACGGGCAGAAAGTGGCCAAAATCGTTTATTGTACGGTTATGTGAACATCAGCCCTAGATTAGCAGCAGGAGGCTGAATCCAGGACTGGAATTGTTCCTCACATGGGTTTTTTTAAAGTTAAATGCAATAAGGGGGCCATCCGGTACTATCCTTGACTCAACCTTGTGGATGCAGTGTGACTAAGCAAACTCTCAGGAGAGTTACCTCAATGGCAACAAGGGTGCCGCTATCTGGTGTTGCTTAAGTCCAGAGAAGTAAAGCTGCCAGAATATGTATGTTTTTCCTGTGATAAATTAGTTGCTTGTGAAGCTATAGCATCGTTGCTTATAGTTAACCTTATGAATTGTTCAATGACTGCATCGATTTGTGCCCGCCATCCCAAACATTATCCCCATTACAAAGCCGGGAGATCCCCAGCCACTAAACTTGGTCTGGATATTCAGAAAGAAGGGGTTGTCAAGTGTTTTGCCTGGTCATGTCTGCCGCCATTCTTATGGTATATCACCATAAGATGGCGCAGACAATTAGATTATATATTTTGTTACCTTTTTTAATGAGATAATCCTAGATTCTTTACATTTGTTTTGACGCCATTGTGACGAGTGTGGCTGACTGCTTGCCTTCGTAGCGATTTGGAGGGGTTTCCTCACTGCAACCTTATGACTAAAACTCATTGACTAAAGCCTCTTTTTGAGCTGCTGGCGCGATGACGTGGCGCTATGTGATTGGCCAGAGCGCTGACCCAGCGCTCAGTCAGTTTTCTGAGAAGCCTTATGTACAGTTCCCATGCATTTCGGGCGGTTCGAAGCATTTAACGGGTTGTTGGTCGTTGGTCGTAAATTTCTTGGTTTTTTGTACGGCATCGGATAGAAATTCCGACTGGCTTGTTCGGTATAGGTAGGTCCAAATAGAAAGAATCTGTGGGCGGTTGTGGAAGAACCCGGGGGAAATTTCGAACTAAAGTGTTTTCTATGCGCTCCTTATCCTAGTTCCGTTCTTTTGGAGGTATGGAGGGCCTGGTGTAATTTTTGAGAAGACGCTGCGCTTTTGGCAGGCAACAGGCGGAAATGGCCCGATTGGTCTAGCCACTGCATGCCAGGCGATGCTGCAGTACTGTTGTCGGCAATAGTACCACCTATAGCCCAGGTAGTTTGATTGCCCTTTACCAGGGAAGTGCATACTAGTGATACACTTATAAATAGTTGGCGCTTGTAGTAGTAGTGGCATTTACTCCCAACTATATGGTGGATGCGCATAATCCCTGTTTCTACTCCCTCTGTATATGGGTCAAGTCAGCAGAAAATTCACCAATCCTGTGACAATCCAAAATTGTCGTGATATTAGTCGTGATTATTATATTGCAATCCAGATCTTACAATTAGTGGTGATAGTTTGTAGATGTCAAAGGAAGAACAAGACAACGAATGTATTACAAATGTATCTTTTAATGTTCCATTCTAGATGTTGCCCTCTATAGACTACCAGTCCATGTGTATCTCTCAACCGTGAGTGTGCATGGCCCCCTCCCCCTAGACACTGTCTAGATATAGCTTGGCTTTTATCCCATTATAAGGGTCACATCCACTATGGGACTCCACTGACCACTGACCATGTGTATGGATATATCATATCCATCACACTACCCCCCCCCCCTCCCCGTCCCCCCGTAATAACACGGGGATCAACTCCAAATAAATTTATACAATCCAACAGTATAGGTAAAAGAGTTGAATGAAAATGCTCCAATAGGATCAAGTAGAACCAGAATGTCAGTACCCTAGATTGATCTTAAGCATGTTGTTATAAATCTGCTAGAATACACAATTAATTAAGACTCCATTGAATTAACATATTCCTTCCCCATTTAACTTTTTAAAAAAATTCAGAATGCATGAGTAAGGTTTCCACAAACAATTGCTAAAAACAACGACATGGCATAATCAAACTATTTCACTGTCACTTATCTACATTCATAGCCCAATTCCTCTCTTCCTCTGGCTGGAACTTCTTTTGTTTCTCTGCTCTTTCTTTCCCCTCATGGCTGGCACTTCTTCTCCAGTTTCTCTGCTCCTTCTTTCCTCCTTCCTTTCTTCACTTCTGCTTCTCCAAGGCAAACGTACCAGCTCCATCCTTCCTTCTTCTTCTTCTGGCAGATCTTTCCAGCTCCATCCTTCCTTGTTCTTCTTTTCTTCATTCCCCAGTGTGTTTTACATTGTGCCTTGTAATTAGTTGTCCCCCCCAACATCCACGCACCAATCAGCCAACTAATCTGGGTATCTCCACCAATATTGCAGTCCAGATCTTACAATTAGTGGTGGCGGTTTGTAGATGTCAGAGGAAGGACAAGACAATGAATGTATTACAACTGTATCTTTTAATGTTCCATTCTAGATGTTGGTCAGTCTCTTGCCCTCCATAGACTACCAGTCCATGTGTATCTCTCAACCGTGAGTGTGCATGGCCCCCTCCCCCTAGACACTGTCTAGACATAGCTTGGCTTTTATCCCAGTATAAGGGTCACATCCACTATGGGACTCCACTGACCACTGACCATGTGTATAGATATATCATATTCATCACAATTACCAACTGTACCTACAAGTGGCAGCACATAATTATAGTGTAAAGAAGTCTAAGGGTTTTTAGCCCATAGGTTCAGTAAGATGAAGAAGTGAGACAAGAAGTCCGAGGTTGTAGTTCGTCTGGATTCGGCCTAGGCGGTGGTGACTCAGCGAGTACCTAGGTCCGAGTCTTTCACTTTATTTTATACTCCAAAATCATGAATTATTCATATAATCAAACCCAGGAAATATTCCACTGGCTCTTCCCCTTCCCTCTAATTGGTTGAGGGAGAGAGGATCTTCCTTGCCCACACGCCGACCTCTGCTCCCCAGGCAGAGACCATAAATGGAGTGCATGCAAGTTGGATCCCTCTCCTCAGCCTTCCCCCTCCCACCCCTTACTCATAGATCCCAGGGCTCGTGCCAGCCCCCCCCCCCCCCCCTCCCTCCTAGCCCTTCCCCCCTCTTGATAAACCCAGAGCAGTGGATACAGTAATTAGGTCGGGCTGGGGGAGGCGGGGTGAGCCCTGAGTGGCTCATCTCCCCCTCCCTCCTGGCCAGGCCATGTGTGGCGTGCATGCCCCGACCATGATCAGGGCTAAATAGGTCGGATCTTGGGCCTAAAGATTTCAGTTCTTTACATTCGTCCCATATTTTATTTTTGTTGAAAGCTTTCTTTCGAACAAAATATTTAGCCACTGATCAGCCCAGTCCAACCAAACAAGAGAAATAGAAATAAGGTTACATAATTTACACACACAAAATCATAAAAAGGGTAAGGTAAAAGTATTATAAATTATTATATCTGTAGACCTAACGGGTCAAGATGGAAAGTTTCCAAAGGGAGTGGCTCTATTAAAAGGAGTGTTCATTTATATCAGAGACCATCACCCTGCACTAAAAAGTCTTTTAGTCGAATATTATGTAAGAGAAGTCTCTGTGTTTTTAAGTGTGCTTCTGAACACTGTTAAATGTCTTCCTTTGTACGGAGCTAGTACACACAAAGTTCTCAAGTACGGTCGTCACCGCCGTCTCCTCTGCCCGGCCGGTCAGCCGAGGCCCCCGCTGGACCTCGTCGCTGACCGACAGGACGCCCGTCTCTTTCTCTCTCCTCCTTTGGCCATGGAGAGTGAGAGCGGTTGGGTAGTCAACACTACAATATTTCCATTTTTAACCTCAAACACTACAGAACACATGTCGACTTTACTGTAGCATCACGTATAAACTCTTATTACTTGGAAAAATACCTCTTCAAAGCAGAATGGTCGGAGACAAGGTGAGGGCTTCGATTCCATGGTGCTTCCTCTCAGGCTCCTCTGTCTCGACCGATTCTGTTTGTGTAAAAACAACTTCTCACAATGAGAGTTGAAATAAAAATACCTTTTTGGGCTGGATCCTTGTCCACGTATTCCACCATTTCCTCCCGAGAGAGAAAATGGATTTCACCCAGGTATACTACTCTGTGTTCTGTGATCTCCCTCGCACCCGAGAAGAGGACAGAACAAATATTAATAGTAAATATTAAACAAGAGTAAGTTAAAGACAAGTTCAAAAAGTGTTTGTTACCCCAGAGAAACCAAATAAACATTGGTAGACTAATTATTTCATCCTGGTCAGTCCGAAATTGGCAGCGTAATATGGTGAGGCGGGGGAGGGGGCAGGGATATGCTCGAGGGAACGAGAGCCAGTCCTAGCGCCTGGAGTGGCCTCTCCCTCCTCTCAATCTAGGTCTTGGAGGGCTGGGGCTACAGGGTGGTGGGTTGGGGGTCCTATTGGGATATTCTCTCGGGGCTTAAGATTCCTCAGACAACACAAAAGGCTGACTTTACCTCTTGGGGCGAGCCCCTTTCGGCGGAGGTAGATTATTCCCAGGGTCATGACTCCTAGGAGAGTGGGGATGAGAGTGGCTATACCCCAGATAGAACTTTCAGACCAAGGGGTGGAGGAAATCAGGGGGGAAATGGGTTTAGGAAAATCTGTCAGGGCGAGTAAGGGTATTTCAGCTCTTGGCAGGAAAGTCAATTGCTGATCTAAATGGGGGTAAAGGGATAATTTGCCATAAGTCAGATTAAACCCAGGGAGGGGCATAATCTTGGGGATGGGGAGTGTTATATGGGACTCATGGCGTTGGATGCTACTCACACGCCAATCCTTTCCAACCAGGAGACAACCGCCTTCTAAAATCACCCTGACATGCTGGTGATACGTTTGTATCACTGGTTTCTGCCCAGGGCACCTCAAGATTGTTTCCAGAGGTTCATAAATAGCCAGAATTACAGAAGAAATGGACTCTCCCTCTCTAAACACTTGGTTTGTTAAGTTATTCCTTTTTACAATCTGCGCCTTACAAAGGTCTGGCTTTTTACCTAAAATAATATTTGTTTCGCAGGTGGGGGTTAGATGCTCTATTGCAGCTGAGCAAATCTGGGGTTCAAACCCGATATAGTGCTGAGGAAGAAATGACGCGCTGGATATGCTATCTAGGGCCACCTCCTCCTCTCCTACCAACTTTCTCAGGTGGTCAGCACCATATGGGACCGGAAAATACTTTAATCTATAGTGTAAAAATTGAGTGCCTGAAACTGCCGGAATTACTGTCTGGTATATTAGCTCCTGTTCGCCGTCTAATAATAGCCGAACGTTCAGGTGTCTATAATACCAGCGGTTATCTTGTGGGGTGTAATGTTTCCCTTCTTGTAATTTAGACAATATTTCTGATAAGTAGGCCAGTGGTAAAATCTGGTCTGTTAAGAATCCCCTTTCCAGCTGAATGCGCTGGCGATAAAACAATTCGTTTTGACGGTGGTAATTTTCCACCGCCCTACTCACTCGCTGCAATAGAATATCCACTTCCCTTTTCATATGAATCCTGTGAATATCTTTACTGAAACCATTTAACTGTGTTAGAATGTCTGCCACTTGGCGGGAGATGTTACTTGCTGCAGCTTGGAGCTGCGCGATGTCCAAGCGGTTCTCTGTCATGTAGAGCCTTGTCTGATTCAACACCGACACCATCTCTTCCTGACAATGGGCCAATGCGCTCTCGCTAGCCTGAGCTTCTTGTACTGCAGATCTTAATTCGTTCACCTGTCCTACAGTAGCGGTGCCAAACAAGGCACGGCTTAGCGGGCCCACAAAATTGAATAGGCCTCTCTTCCTTCGGGTGTCTTGTTGGACTGGTGTTGGAATCTCTGCCTGGAGGAAACCCATGTGCTCCTCCCAGGCACTGACATCTCTGTCTCCCACAACCTCCGCCTGTCTGAGTTCTCCAATTCGTCTTCTTAGGACGGAGACCCAAGCACTGACAGGAGGGGGCGTGGGGGGGTGTAGGACAATCACTGTTGTCCAAGTCGCGGTCAGGGCTCTGACCTCCCCCTCCTCATACACCAACACCCCTTCCTCCTCAAACAAATCGCCATTAGCCATCATAGCCAGGGTGATTATGAGGAGGGACTGGAAGGTGTAGGTTGAGAGAAGTCCGTCACTGGTGGTGCCCCTGGGTCGAACTCCCATGGTTGGGGCTGTGGTGGAGGTGACGGTGGGGGTGGGGGTGATGGTGGTGGTGATGGTGGGGGTATACAGGGCAGCTTCCTCGGCCTCTGCACGGGTGAAGTGGGTGTGGCTGGGTTTGGTGAGGAGTCAGGCCTTTCCCTCTTAGTAGAGCCTAGAGGGTGGAACACTTTGATCCTCTTTTCAGTGCATTCAGAGGTGGTGGTTAATGCCTTGGGTTTAGGGCACTTGGTTGGGGTCTCTATCCTCCCTCTTTTTGCCCTTGACCTTGTAACAGGACCTGGTGGTGGTGTGCGCGGGGGAGCAGTCTCCACAGCAACGGCTGGTGGCAGGGGTCGGCGCAATGTAACTGGCTTAGGTGAAGCTAGTACTAGCACCTTCTCCCTCGGCGGTCGCTGCTGGGGTGGGCGTGGCACTTGTTGTGGTTGAGGTGGGCGTGGCACTTGGTCCTCGTCCTCCACATGCATGTGCTCGTCCTCTGGTTGCTCTGCTCTCGCTTGGTCTTCCTGTTCTATCTGAATTGGAGGAGGCATGTTTGGTATGGGTAAATAAACAGTGTCGGGCACTGCCCTAGGCTGGGGTGGGGGAGGTGGTGGAACATGAACTTGTTGAGCTTTTTGGGCTTGTCTCCGAGCCTTATTTCTCTTTCCTTGACCCGCCCTCGGTTGCCTAGTTCTCAGTACATCCCATTCTATTTCCCCAGATACCATTTTTACCCTATCCCTATTTATACGCCTGCGTTCACCCTGGGGTCCCCTCATAGTTAGGGTGGTACCCCTTATCCCCGTTATTACATAACCATGATCCCACTTGGGATCCTATGGAGCGCTGGTGCCTGATAGCACCACCACATGATCCCCTATTTTTAGATCTTTTGCATTTGCTCTGGCCCTTAATCTCTCATAATTAGCCACTCTACTGGCCTCAGTGCGCTCAGCAGCTTCTCCGAACGCATCTGTTAAGGCCTGTAGGCGCTCACTGAGTACGGCATCTTCTGTTCCCTCGGGAGTGGGGAATATTTTAGAAAAGGGATATCTTGGATTGGTGCCGAAAGTTAAAAAATATGGTGTAAAACCAGTTACACAAGAAGTGGAGACTCTATGTGCCCAGAGGGTTGGACCTAAATGGCTCTCCCACTCTGCTGGTCTTGCATTGATGAATTTTCTTAGTATATTTTTAAAAGTTTTGTTAAATCTTTCAATTTTACCATTTGTCTGGGGGTGAAAAGCTGTAGAATGCCTTACTTCAGT
The DNA here is from genome assembly GCA_942159475.1 of Sthenelais limicola. NCBI lineage: Eukaryota > Metazoa > Annelida > Polychaeta > Phyllodocida > Sigalionidae > Sthenelais > Sthenelais limicola. The sequence continues at coordinate 19,976,583 of OW804101.1, forward strand.
GCCTATGGATTTAAGGTACCCTTCCACTTGCTGGTTCATAAATTTGAGTCCCCGGTCGGTGATGAGCACCTCTGGGGGGCCATACCTACGGACATATTCATTAGCCAGATAATCAGCAATGTTTTTAGCTGCTTTGGAGGGTATGGGTTTGACTTCTACCCAGCCAGTTGCGTGATCTATTACAGTCAAGATGTATCTATTACCTTTATCAGAGACCGGGAAGGGACCACAGAGATCCATTCCCAGTATCTGACCAGGATATTTTGCTATTGGCATCGCAGTAGGAGGTACACGCGCCCTACCCACTCTGTTTACAGCACACCTAGCGCATCGGATTAAGACATTATAGGTATCTCTTCTCATGGTGGGCCATTTATAAGCCTCTTGGATCCTATCTAGGGTCTTCCTCATGCCCTGGTGGCCTACTTCAGTGTGGGCGCGCCTCACTACTCTATGCCTAGCTGAGGGTGGCAGGACCAGGCGGGGGTAGGCTGGCTTGCCTGGGGGAGGGTTGAGAGTGAAAAGCATGCCATCAATTATGGTGTAATCCCCCTCATCCTCCATCCCCTGTTGAAATTGTTCCAACTCCCTCTGTTCTAAACGGACTTTGTCTTTCTCGACTTTATCAAATTCCCAAGGAATTTCTCCACTCCACTCCACTCCATTTCTCCATCTCCTCCAAGGCACAGACTTCAAGAGAACTGAGAGTCAGCCCTTCCTTCTTGGGGTTTGTTTTTATTCGAGAAAGCATGTCTGCCCTGATATTGTTTGCCCCTTTTCTATATTCAATGGGAGCCCCAAACTCTGCTATTAATACGGCCCATCTTTGAATTTTGGTGTTTTTAACTTCTCCCACAAACAGAGACTTTAAGGGCTTGTGGTCAGTGTAAATTTTGAATTCGCTACCCTGTAGATAAGGTCTGAGCTTATTTAAGGCATACACGATTGCATAAGCTTCCTTTTCAATCGTAGCCCAATTGAGTTGTGGGCCAGAGAGTTGTTTAGAGATATACTGAACTGGCCTCTCTATGCCTTCACTATCAGACTGGACCAATATGGCCCCAATTGCGTAATCACACGCATCGCTATAGAGACGATAAGGCTTATCCAACTGAGGGTGCGCCATTACTCTATCTGAAGTTAGTAATTCCTTCAGAGTTTCAAATGAGCTTTGCTGCTCTTCCAACCATTCGAACCTGGCATACTTTTTGGTAAGTTTGACCAAAGGATGAGCTACCTTAGCATAATCTGGGATACATTGACGGTAATACCCAGTCATTCCTAGGAAGGAGCGAATTCCGCTCACATCCTCTGGAGGTAGCATATCCCTGATAGCACTACATTTATCTGGGTGGGAATTAATTCCATCTTTTGAAACTTGGTAGCCGAGGAGATCTACCTTCTCTTGTTTGAAAATACATTTACTCTTTTTGACTGTAATTCCGTATTCTTCTAATTTATCAAACACCAGAGCCAAATGGTGATCATGCTCCTCTTCAGATTTGGAATAGATTACAATATCATCTATGAAAGTCATGCAAAATTTGCCAATAAATTCCGAAAACATTTTGTTCATGGCCCGTTGAAAGACGGCTGGTGCGTTAGTGAGTCCAAAAGGCATCCTACGGAATTGAAATAGGCCCCTATGGCACACAAACGCTGTCTTTTCCATGCTATCCGGGTCCATCTCTACTTGCCAGTAGCCGCTTTTTAGGTCGATGGTGGAAAAGACAGTTGATCCTGCTAAACTGTCAAAAATATCTTGAATATTTGGAAGTGGATGAGCATCCTTTTTGCTTACAGAGTTTAGTTTTCTGAAGTCAACACAAGGTCTATTGCTCCCATCTTTCTTTGGGACCAACAATATCGGGCTTCCCCATGCTGAGCTGCTGGGTTCTATTACTCCCAGCTCCAGCATTTCATCTAATTCTTTATCTACAAGTTTTCTCTTGGCCAGGGGCAAACGATAGGGGCGTTGATTAATTGGGCGCGCATTTCCAGTATCTATGTGCATTTTCACATCTTTAAAGGTACCTAATTTTCCCTGTTTTCCTATGCCAAAAACAGCGGGGTATTTTTCTTCCCATGCTTCTGCCTCTGTGTGGATAGAGGCGAATTCTTAATCTGCACTACCCACTTGTTGCCTTCTGTAACTTTTTCCTTCCAAAATTACCTTTCTTTTTCTGAAGCTAATTTGGGCATCTAATATAAATAAGGCATCATCCCCCAGAAGCAGTTCATGGTGAAGTCTTCTTACAATATAAACTGGAAATGAGCTACCCCCCAAGTTAACTATCACCTGCCCTTCAGTTTTGAGATCATGACCAGAGAGTGATTTAAGAGATTCCCCCTTTGTCAATACGAGAGGCCGATGATGGGTTTTGCAAAAGGCTCTCCATACATCCTCTCGCATTAGACTCCTTGACGCGCCGGTATCAATGAGTGCACGCATCTCCATCCCCGCCACTGAGATGGAGAGACAGAACCTCTCATCCGGCGTTTCTATTCCCCCTGGTTAACATATTTGGCTGGCTTTTGAGTGGTAGAGGCCATCTGCATGGCCGCCACCACTGCAGCCTGTACATGTGCATAGCGGTGGGAACATTCTCTTGCGAAGTGTCGCTCCTCCCCACACTCATAACAGACATTTTTACCCCTAAACCTTTTCCCTCCTCCCTGCTTATTTTTTTCCGGTCCTGGATTATCATTTCCCTTCCCCTTCCCTTTCCCTGGGTGATTTACTACCTGAGAACTGGCAATCGGGGGTGGGGGATAGGACGTGTTGAAATATGGGGGATACATAGGCAACATGGGTGTCTGAAAGGGGTACTGGGGTGCTGCACCTGATTGGGGAACGATCACTGTGGGGTTGGATGGTTTCCCCGTCTCCATCCTTTCTACTAATTTTGTAAGGTAATTCACCTTTGACTCCAAATCAGCTATTAGCTTCCAATCTGAAGCATCTGTAGGATTTGGCCCAGAAGGGGCCATTCTCTTAGGGAGGATAGCCCCAATTTCCATTGGTTCATCCTTCCTATCCCCTCTGGTGGGTTGCCCTGCCAGAGCGAAGGTGTGAGCAGCAGCTGAGGCTTGTCTTATTGCCTCAGCCAGGGTATCAGGGCGAGCAGCAAATACGTCATGACGTATTTGCTCATCCCTGAGTCCCAACACAAAATTCCTGACCAACGTCTCTTGGACTATCTCGTGGTCAAGGTTATCCACGCTGTAAGCCCTCTGAGACGCTAGCTGGAACTTGCGTCCGTATTGCTTCGCATCCTCATATGGGAGCTGATAGAGGTCGGTGAGCCTTGCTCGCAGCTGCTGTTCCTCCTCTTCATTCATGAAGAGGCGGAAAATCTCAGCCCTCGCCAGATCCCATGTCCTATTGGCCGGTACCTGTAGGAATCCTGCCACGCACCTCGCTAGAGGCCCGCTGGCAAGAGTTCCCAAAAGCTCTAGAGTGAGCGTATCATTCGCTACACAATAGGCCTTTGCCCTGCTTATCCCATCTAGCCACTCTCTCAAAGTGTCCTTATTGGACCCATCATTTACTCCTAGCATGGCGCCATGGCGTTCCATGCGCCTTCTGACCTCTTTGATAGCTGCAAACCTGGCCCTCCTTTGACCCTCGTCAAGCATGGCCAAGTCCGCGGCATTGAGATCCCAATTGATGTCCGCCATGTTTTACACTTTATGAGAGAGAGAGAGAGTAAAAAAAAAAAGAAAACTAGATGGCACAAGGTACAGAGTTATAACCAACAGAACCCAGAACCTAGCAAAGTTTTACCCCGAACATTGCTCACCCACTCTCCTTGTTTTATGAGTGTTTGAGTGTGATCATTCTCCCAACCCTATACAGTGGCCCAGATCCACCCTCCACACATCCCATAAGTATAATTTATAAGCTCAATCAGAGTTTTAGAGTTCCACTCACCTACTCTTCCAGCTCATCTTGCCTCGCCTAGGCTATGTCTCACTTCCAGTCAGAAGATTGGGTTGTTGCTCAACTTAGCAACTGAGTCTCTTAGTGGTTCGCCAGTGTAAAGAAGTCTAAGGGTTTTTAGCCCATAGGTTCAGTAAGATGAAGAAGTGAGACAAGAAGTCCGAGGTTGTAGTTCGTCTGGATTCGGCCTAGGCGGTGGTGACTCAGCGAGTACCTAGGTCCGAGTCTTTCACTTTATTTTATACTCCAAAATCATGAATTATTCATATAATCAAACCCAGGAAATATTCCACTGGCTCTTCCCCTTCCCTCTAATTGGTTGAGGGAGAGAGGATCTTCCTTGCCCACACGCCGACCTCTGCTCCCCAGGCAGAGACCATAAATGGAGTGCATGCAAGTTGGATCCCTCTCCTCAGCCTTCCCCCTCCCACCCCTTACTCATAGATCCCAGGGCTTGTGCCAGCCCCCCCCCCCCCCTCCCTCCTAGCCCTTCCCCCCACTTGATAAACCCAGAGCAGTGGATACAGTAATTAGGTCGGGCTGGGGGAGGCGGGGTGAGCCCTGAGTGGCTCATCTCCCCCTCCCTCCTGGCCAGGCCATGTGTGGCGTGCATGCCCCGACCACGATCAGGGCTAAATAGGTCGGATCATGGGCCTAAAGATTTCAGTTCTTTACAATAGATTAGTAACCAGCTAAACAGCTCAGAGCTTCTCAGAATACACTAGTCATAATGACTAGAGCTAAAAGAGCTACAATATGAATGTATAATATTTACATAATAAGGATCCACCCATTTGGATTGTTTGTATAAGACACAACGCTGGGGTTGGATTTTAGAGATTCTTTATTATTCTTTTTATTCATTTGTTTGTTTTTCTTTCTCTTTTTGTTAAAACGCCTAATGTGCGAGGCTCTAACAAATTTTACTTATAATAATTTGTACCAAGATCGAAATTATATATATATAGAATAACTCTGTCATATGATCATTACCATTATAACATTTTGTTACCTTTTGTAAGCATGTCAGCCCGTCCTGAGAATAGTGTAATTGTTACATAATGTTCTATTGCTGAATAAAAATCTTTAAATACAAATGAGATCACTTCCTTTAACATCCTCCTGGAGTCAACACATGTTTTACTTGATCTTATAATCTAGTCCTATCATATAACCCATTCCCAACAATAACAATATTACAACATGGTGTCAGAAAAGAGATTATATCAGGACAGGATATAACACAAGAATAAACTACACAGTAAAATACATTTTGGTAGTCATTTAAAGTGGAGACTGAGGAAACATTTAAGTGCCACATGTTCTTAAGGAATCAAACAAAGGAGAACAAAGGAAACTACAACATAGAAGTGCGAATCCTGACAGGAAACTGCTTCAAAATCCAAAGCAGTTCAACCTAACCAAACAGATTGCTAGACTCAATCTAATGCAGAATATACTCGAAATTACCTAGTATTGACCAAATTGCAGCCTAATTTAGCAGAATTTACTAAATGTGTAGATCCGCCCATTGTACATTTCTGAATATCTGACCCATATCAAAAATAGCAGTTGATGTGTGATTGGTCAGGGTAAATACCTGACCTGAATGAATGGAAACCCTTGACAGAGTGCGACTCAGTTGTGGCCACCAAAGGTGCCGCAGGTACCAATCAAAGCCCACAGGTGTCGCCCCAGTCTCCCTATTTCAGAGAAAGGATACTTGCTCAAAATGGCACCCAAACACCTTCTTACCATGAACTCATATATATTTGCTCATTTCTGTTGCCACAGAACGCCCTCTCAACATCTCTAGATCGATATTTTACTAGTAACAGTGTCTTCATAGCATGAATAAAGGAGTAATGAACGTTTTTTCTTCCTCTGCCATGCAAGCTATGCCATGTTTGTAAGAGCTTTTTAGGCCATGCTCTCCCGACCACGGCACATAATTTGATCGGTATGACACTCGCCTACAGAGTTTTTATTTTTTTATTTTTTTATACATTATTTTTTCATCTCTGGATCTCGTAGATGCTATGTCAAACTACGCGACAGGGATGGCGGGCGACAGGGATGGCGGGCGACAGGGAAGGTGGGTGGGTTCACATGGTTTGTAGTGAGGGGAAAGGCAGGGGAAACAAAGTATCCTCATTTCATACATAATTACCCATCGTCAGGGCTATTGATACCACTAAAGGAAACAATAGGACGGCCCATGCTAGAGTAGTAGAGGGGATGCTATTGAACCAGGCCTGATAGTTGGTTTTTAATGATAAGAACTAATCACGTGATATTATGATATCACTAATAATCACAAACAAAAGAAGATAAGATAATGATTGATACATTTTATTGTTTCACATAATACATTGAGATAATTACATAGTCTAACTGTTATACTCAAGCGATGTTGAATTGTGTGTATATAAAAATGGAACGTTTACAAAGCATTTTCCCATACTGTATTTGCAACATTCACACATTAGGCAGAAACCATTTCCACCAGGATAACCCATACCATTAAAGAATTTTAGAAATATGTGAGGCACACCCCATTTACCACAACACTCCTCATGCCTAGTTTCTAAAAAATTTGAATAATTGTGTATGCTTACTTTATAACCACAATAACACGGCAAACTATCCCACCCAATTTCCAAAAGATCCTTAACCAATTTTGAAAAATGCGATAGGCATGCCGTTCCCCATATACATTAGAAGGCCACTTAATATTCCGCATGCCATACAATGTGTGTCCACACCCACCTCCTGAGGAATTTAAAACAGGAAGAGGAGGGGCTGGTGGGTGTAATAATTTTGGTATGGTAGCACAACCTTTATGTTTTGTAAAGAAAAAGAGTGCATACTTAAACGGTTCTTCTGCTTGAAACCCATTATATTTAAAGAGATACCCTGCTGGGATTATTACCCCTTGAGTGTCCCGACAAATTTTGGTGGACAAAACATACTTATAGTGATTTGAAAAATCGATTATAGCCTTAGCAGTTAGAAACTCAAAATTTTTGGGAGCAAACCACATAACTAGTGAAATCCCGAATACATTCACCCATTGGATGGAATGATTTAGAACAGTAAATGTTTCTAAATTCATTTCTTTGGAGTAGTTAGATAGGTTTTTGTTTTGAAGAAATGTGAGAAAGAGTAATAGAGACTGATGGGGGTCATTTTTGACTAATTCCCTTTCTCTTTTCCTTTTACAAAAGGCAAGAAAGCTTAGGACTAATGTCAATACAAAAGTTAAGATGGCTAAAGAAAAGTTTTTAAGGGCACAAATAAACGACAATAGGAATGACCCACACAAATTTTGGGAAATATTAAAACCACTTGTATCCGAAGATAAAGTAAAAAAATAGGACTGAAATCATAATTGAAAATCAGGGCACAAAATTAAAGGGGAAGGAAGCGTGTGAGGCAATTAACAACTTTTTTGTAAATGTTGGGCCGGAACTCGCTAAAAAGATTGTAAAGACAAGTAATGGGAATGAAATGACTGAACCAAAATTTATACAGCCAAGAAACCCTTTCAGTTTAAAAAAAATAGACAAAATCAATGTTGAGGTTGCTCTTACAAAAGTAGGAAATTACAAGGCCTCGGGAATAGACTACCTACCCACGAAAATTCTGAAACCTGTAATGAAAGCTTTAAGCTCTCAGTTTGCGTATCTGTTTAATTTAAGTCTCAACAATAAAGAAATACCAAACGATTTCAAACAAGCGAAAGTAACACCGTTGTATAAAGAAGGAAATAAGTGGGACCCTAGTAATTACCGTCCCATATCATGCATTAATTTACCAGCCAAGATTTTAGAGAGCTGTGTCCAGACTCAACTGGCAAATTTTTTTGAAACCAATAATCTTCTAACCGAGAACCAATTTGGTTTTAGGAAAGAAAAATCTATAGTGGAAGCGCACGATAAACTATTAGAAAAGATTTATTATAACTTAAACAATAAGAAGGCCACAGACCTTATTTTTCTCGACTTTAAAAAGGCCTTCGATACGGTGAATCATGATTTATTACTTATGAAACTTGAAAGGTATGGACTGGATGAACAATCAGTAAGTTGGTTAAAAAATTATTTGTCTAATAGGTTTCAAAGCGTTGTAGCAAATGGGAGTTGTTCCTCTCTCAAATCCGTAACCTGTGGTGTTCCGCAAGGGACCTCATTGGGACCATTACTTTTCTGTATATAAACGATTTAGATACTGTTGTTGAAGATAGTCATGTCCAATTATTTGCAGACGATACTGTTTTATATGCAAGTAGACCGTTAAAAGGGAATAGTATAATTTCCTTACAAGATGATTTGAAGAGAATCGTTAATTGGTGTGCGGACAACAAAATATCACTAAATATAAAGAAATGCAAGAGTCTTACAATTAGATCCCGTGAGGATACAAAAAATATTACCAATTATGAAATTAATGATCAGAAGCTTGACAATGTAACAAATTATAAATACCTTGGTATAGAATTGGATCGGCAACTTAACTTTAATAAATTTATGGTAAAAAAGGTGAACACTGTAAGAGCCAAAATAAAAGCTCTCTCCAAACTTTACAGAATATGCAATAAAGAGACACTATTGATTATATACAAAACTATGGTATTACACATAATTGATTATGGTGATATATTTGATAGTTCTACAGCACAAAACCATCTCAGAAAATTACAAACTTTACAAAATGCAGCTTTGAAGATAGTACTGCACCTACCAAAACTCTCGAGTACGAAAGATATACACATTGAACTAAATATTCCAAGTCTCCAAACGAGACGCGAAAGACATATTCTGGAGAGGGCCTTCATTCGCTCAAGAAAGGAGGAATATGTAGATAATAGGAAAATATGCCTAAGACGGCTAACAAAGGGTAAAAAACTGGTTGTTCCGCACCCGAAGAACGAAATATTTAAAAAATCTTACATTTATACTTTACCGAACTTATGGAATAACCTTGAGGACAATATTCAAGATATTCCCTCGAGAAAAGAATTCAGAGGATATCTGAAACAAAGATACCATACTGACTACGATATGTTCTTAAAAACTCAAGATACCATCTCTACGCAAAATGTTACATATTAAGGTCTCTATGGGAGACACATGACCTGTTAGGAATGTTACAAGAGTGAGTCATTGAAAGGGAAATAAGTATGTAATAGGGGGGGAATAAACTGGAAATGTATAACCAGGAATAAAACAAGATTGATACATCGATTAAGGGAAAAGGTAGGGGATAGGGGTTAAACCGGATATTAAATGGGACTATCCAAGATAGTAGCATTTAATAATCTAAGAGGGTGGGGTGTGTGGGGTGAGGAGGGGGTGAGCACGGGGTTCTTTTGATTTTATACTAATGGTGAGTTGTATTAATTGTTTATCATAAAAAATTGTGTAAAGTACATCTATCTCTGGCGGTGATATGACAGTTTTGAGTCGAAGGTGACGAATGAGCACCTCATGAAAGATATTTCGTTATGTCATTAACAACGTTAATTAGTGGAAATGTATTGATATTCTCACACTATGACTGTTGAACATATAAAAGTTATGTAGTAATCAAGATTGAATTGTATGGAAATTTCTGCGATATGTCTATTGAGCATAATATTGCACCAGTGAATAAAGTATCTAAAGGGTAATTTCATAAGAAGATATACGTCTACAGAAGGAAGGTAAAAGAAAAAGAAAAAGGAATTTAAAGAAAGAAAGGCGTTTTAGACTGTATAAAAGATAACACTAATAACTCAAAAAGTTAAGTATGTATAAATTTCAGAAAAAGCAATAATGTAATAGCAAACGGGGTTTCAATAACCATGATATAAAAGCGACAAAGTTATTCTACAAAGCTCAAAATAATCATAATATTGTAAGGATGATGTCATTTATCTTATAAAAACTACCTGTAATGTCTTAATTTAGTCTCCAATGAAAGGAAGCATTTGTAATGCAATATTTTATTATGCAAAACTTTGTACTTTATTGTAACTGTATTCATTTATTGAAGGAGTAACAGTTCTGTGGTCAGCCAGGAAAACCTGCGAGTGAGCAGAGGGTTTAACCTGTTCGAATTAAGCTCCTAGAAACCATGTAACTGTATTATATTGATTTGAATAAAAATATTAGAATAATAATAATAATACAAAGAAGTCTTTTTATTCGAATGTTTCCCATTGTAAATCTTGGATAGGGTAAAATAATGCAGTTTACTTATCTAATATTATATATTAGATATTTAATCTCAGGGGAAAAATAGCATATTTAATTCAAAGAATAGGGGTGGGAAACCAACATGTGTTAAACGGGTTAAATGTTTTTAATGAATTTGATTGGGTGAAGATAAAGATTATGAGAAAGATTAGGACATCTGATTCGTATATATATGGGGTGGTAGCACATGGGAGGTCATAACTTCCTATATCGCATAACACAATGGAACAAACACTTCAAGTCGAGGACATTGCTATATATCTCGAGCTTTTTTCAGATCATCAATCCCTATTTAATTGGGCACTGCAGAATAACATCATAAATCATTCATATGTTAAAAAGAAACTGACATCATCACCATCAACTTATCAGGTGTGTATTATATTTAAGTTACATTAATAGGAAAAAGGGAAGTGCGAGACCACAAGATTACACAATGTGGGCAACTATTTACACCATGTGTAAGAAGAACGCTACTTAAGTGTTCAGTATTAATTTAAATTTTACCTTTTATTTATGCAAATAATGGTGGGAAATTTTTAAAAAAGGGAAGAGCGAGAACACACTATAACATTGGATAGTTATTTACCATGTGTAGAAAATAAAAAGGCAAGGGAAAATACAAAAAACTGTTTCGGAAAATATTCAACATTATGATGAAATTTACCACATGATTGTAAGAAATTTCATTCAGAGAACATCTGGCTTTCAATATTAGGTAGTTATTTACCATGAGTAAGAAAATACCAATTAGAATTCAACATTATGAAGATATTCACCACATGTAAGAAATAAAAAGACTACTGTGAATTAATTATTCACAATATGCAGGAATATTCAACATCGTGTGGTTATTCACCATGGGTAAGAAATATTAATTTAAAAGAGAATTGTATACAACCTGGATACAGGAAATATTGCTCATTCTATAAAAGGAAATTAGTACCCACTAGGGGTCTATTTACCATGTGTAAGAATTGCATGCTTGGGACACACATTACTATCTACCAGGGCCACAACATATACCAAATTCAGTTGATTTACTTATTAACTTTTTATTTTATCGCGCAGTGAAAAATGGGTAAAATTTGGATAAACAAAATTTCAAGGTGTAGTGGGTCCGCCACCCGGAATACAGCGAGGCTGTCGACTATCGCCGAACACCAACCAGGCTACGACAGCGGGGGCACTTCTACCAGCGCCGGAGACGACTTCCACCAGTTCCGGCCAGTTCCGTCAGGGGGCACATTCACCACCGTGCAGACGACACTCCAGACACCCTCCGACGGACGGTCGGCGGAGGATACTACTACCTCCGCAAGGGGATCCAGGCTTCGCTTAACACTACAGACTCGAGCCGCGCCGCGGACCGAAATACTTCTGTTGTTCAATTTAAGCACCCTTGCTTCAGTGACAATACCTTTGTAACTGTATACCTTTGGGAAATAAACCAGGTTCAAACGAATCTCCTCGTATTCGTGATTCTTTCCGGAATTTCATAAACTCGTGCCCACGAATCTACGGTTCACTACAAAGGCAATTTTTGTGGGATGTATGTTGGGCGCGCCGTCATGCACAATGACCAGTTTATATGATTAGATTATTCTCAGATTTGGGACAGGTATTATTGACTACTAGGGCCACAATATACCAAAAAAGCAGTTCATTTCAGTTAATATTTGTTATTTTATGACCCTGATAACATGAGCATAATATTCTGTACACAAATTCTTCGGTGTGTTCGCAATTATATACATGATAACACCTTTATAATTCATTCTAAGAAAACAAAATGTACAGCAGTAATAAGAAGTAATAACCAGTAATAAAATCAGTAATAAAAAGCAGTCAGCCCCTACCCTTTCCCCTACCCTTTCCCTTACCTCAACCCCTTCCCCTACCTCTCTTTGCTGGAGGAGGTGCAACCTCCCCATCAGAAGAAGATTCTGAAGATTCCCTTGCCCTTCCCCTAACTGTTCATCTACCCCTACCCCTACCTCTCCCTCTTGCTTGAGGCTCCCCTACAGCCTCCTCCTCCTCCTCCTCCTCAGAAGATTCTTCACCACCTATTTGTAATGATTCATCAGAAGAAGATTCCCTGTCCCTTCCCCTTCCTCTACCCCTTCCTCTACCCCTTCCTCTTCCCCTCCCTCTTCCCCTCCCTGTACCTCTTACTTGGGTGACTGGAGCCTGTACAATGTATCCATCCCCCCCCTCCCTGGCCCTTCTTCGGGTACAGTTGGTTTGGGGCACATTATGTCTTTGGTTTCTTCAGTACAAAAATCACGAATAGAATTAAAAAGATACCACTGTCTGTATGCAGACAGTCCAGGAGAAGATAAAATGGGTGGGTTGTCCTGAGGGACATCACCCACAGCAACAGTAAGCATTTTAAATGTGCCACTATCTTCAGGGCCTACAAATGGCCTGAAAGAAATAATACCAGGTTTGTCACTAGAAAATTCAAAATGATGATACCCTTTGATACCTGGAAAAGATTTGGAGAAAGGCGACAGGAATGCTTGCCAGTTGTACAATGGAACAAAAACATTACCCCTTTCATCACCTACGAGTTGGGCCTGGTTGACCCCCCCCCCCCCCCTGGCGTACTGCGCTGCACACTAGCTTGAAATTGCTGAAGGGACACGCCACATCAAATAGGCCAAAACATACCTGTTCTTGTTTTGACCACTACAATTATCACAATTAAGATAGATCTAAATGCTTCTCCCCCAGACCATAGTTTTCAAAGTAATGATTCAAATAAGAAATAACTGCATTTGATCCCTTACTGGTGCAATGGCTCTCATCAATAAGATAATTCACTTGTCTAGGCATTCCTTCCATGCAAATACCGAACAGGCCTACCTTCCTTGGGGTCAGGAAATAAAGGGGACCTGGTTGCATCGGATAGAAAGGTAAATGCACTTGTTGTGCAAAGTCAAAACTGAGATGCACTCGAATGTCACATGAGCAAGGGGCATGTTTGCCCAGGGGGGGTTCGCCATTGTCTCTGTACGCTTCTTTTGCATCAGCACAAAATTTCTGATAAAGAGTTCTTTCGTCGGTTACAGTGTCTAAATGTTTCTGCTGTTTCTTTAACTTGGCAGCTTTCACAACTTCAGGTAAATTACTACTACAGGAAATGTCTACTCTTTTTGTGACTGTTAATATAAACATGGTTGATATAGGAGAACACATGAAAAATGAATGAGCATAATTTATCTTCAAAACCTAGAAGATTACTTGTTGGGGGGTGTAAAGCGAAAAAGTAATGCTAGGAACACCCCTTCTATAGTTTAGCACTCCTTTCCTTTAGAGGGAAGTGGGACGGGGTAGGTGGAAGGGGCGGGAAGGCCATATATCCTTTGGTCATTTAGGCGTCGTTTTATGATTGTAAGTGCCATTAAACGTCGCCTACTTGATATCTGCTATTATGACCTGGCTTAGAGGGGAGAGGATTAAATCTAAGTCAGGAGGAACTTCCCCCCAAAATTGGGTCGAGGGAGGCGAGCCCAGCTGTTTTTTATGGGGATGTGAACTGATTAAGAGGAACTAATGGAATATGCCTTCTTCCACACCTCGACATCAGACAGAAATCCCCGCTCTATAACTACCCTGCCATAAACTATAAAGTGGTATATTGAACATGGAATGGTCATTAAAAAGGTTTACCAGGTAATTGAATTCATTCCTAAAAGGTGTTTTGAACAATTTGAAAAAGATGTTACAAATGCAAGGCGAATGGGTGATATAAACCCAAACAAAAAAGTAATAGCAGACACTATGAAACTTATTGCAAATTCCGCCTATGGCGGGATTATAATGCAAAAAGAAAAACATCACTCTGTTACGTATGCATCCGATAGAAGAAAAGCTCTTCTTTCTGTTAATTCACCGTCATTTAAAAAAATGACAGAAATGGGTGGGGAATTTTACGAAATTGAGATGGCAAAGGAAAGAATTACACTGGACATGCCAATATACATTGGTTTTATGATATTGCAATACTATGATTGTTTAGATACATACATTGATAGGTCAAAATATGTCCATGTAACAATGGACACAGATTTTGCATATATTTCAATTTCAGAAAAGAACCTTTTGGAGACAATTTTACCAGAAAAAAGGGAAGTGTTTATATCCCATATTTATAACCGTTGTTCTGACTCTGAAAAGCCTGTATGGTTTGTTCACCAATGTTGTTTAAAACATAAAAAACATGATATGAGAGTTCCCGGAATAATGAAGGAAGAGGCAAGTGGCGATGAAATTATAGCATTATCCAGTAAATCATATTTTTTAAAGAATAACAGCGAGCTTAAATTTAGTTGTAAGGGAGTTAATAAGTCAAAAGTTAATGATCCATTTTCATGTTACTCAAATGTAATGTTAACTCAAAACCCAATTGATTGTACAAACACAGGAATTAAAGCTCATAACAACACAATGTTCACACATTTACAAGGGAAAAAAGCATTTAACTATATGTATTGCAAAAGAATTGTTCTCAATGATGGCATTCGCACAAAACCATTAGACATTGTTCTATCACCTTGTGTGCGAGAAAAAAGGTTGTTTTTGGTGGGTATTGGGATTGTCTTTCACCACAGTTTAAATGTCAGCTTGTGTATGAGGGGAAAATGTTTACATCCGCAGAACATTTGTTTTACTATCGTTGTGCTTTATTTCATAATAAAATAAATATATGTGAAAATATGATTTCATCAACAAATCCATATGAAATAAGGAAACTTTTAAAAGGTTTGAAATTTAAAAATGAATGGTACTCTGTTAGAGACTCTATTATGAAAGATATATGCATTCTGAAAATGCGTAACATAAATAAACTCCGTAAAGCCCTATCCCAATCTTTAAATACCCCAATTATTTTTGCCAAACAAGGAGAGCATTATTGGGGAATTGGAGTATATAAAAAGGTTGCATGTTTATTAAATAAAAATGAATTACAAGGGAGAAATGTTTTGGGTAATATTTGGGAAACAATAAGAGAAGAATATGGGAATGAGCTTTTAATACAAGGAATAAACACCCCCAGGTGTGATTTATGTTGTGTAAGAAAAACAAATATTTCATCAAACATTTGTGATGAATGTGCAATGGAAATAGACGATGAATTTGAGTAAGGGTTTGCAAACCAGCGAAAGATCAAATATTACTAATAACTCATATAACACCATCAAAATATAAGTTTTAATTGTATTTAAACATGTATACAATTGTTTTAATAAACTGTGATAATGAATAAACTGTGATACAAAGGATTAGATCGTTTTGTTGTTGTTTGGTGTGGTCTATTTAAGTAAAGTAGAATTTGAATTTGCATTATTATTATTCTTCAGACCATCTAGAGTACATTGAATTTGGACGAACTATTCTGTCATTTTTATTCCCTGTGCACAATATCAATTTCAGGGTCAACATCCTCTGGAAAGACAACATTTGTTCAAAAACTAATAACACATAAAAATGTGATGTTTAAAACTCCTCCAACAAGAGTTGTGTATTGTTATGGAGTGTTGCAAAACGCATTTAATCAAATGGAAAATGTTGAATTTGTTCAGGGGCTACCTGATGTTGAGGAAATGGGAGTTGGTGGTGATGTTCACACACTTCTTATTTTAGATGATTTAATGAATCAAGTGGTTAAAGAGGAAAAAATGAATAATTTATTTACTCGTCAATCCCACCACAGAAATATTACAGTTGTTTATATTAATCAAAATATGTTTTGTCAAGGAAAGTATAGTCGATGTACTAACCTTAACAGTATGTATTTAATTTTATTTAAAAACCCTAGAGATGTTCATTAAATATCAACACTTGGAAGGCAATTAGGTATGGGTGGAATATTAGTTGATGCTTATAATGATGCTGTTTCGGAACCATATTCTTATCTAATTGTTGACCTTTCCCCTCATAATCATACAAACATTAAACTTAAAACCCACATTTTCCCAGATGAGGATCTTGTAACATACTTTTAATTGGTGCTTAATAACATTTAAAATGATAAAAGATGTGAAAATGATAATTACATGATGGGTATATATATATACCACTTCATCTATAGTAGATTTTAGTTGTACTCCACATTGTATTAGGGTAATATGTCTCGCTTTCCCCAATACGCTGATATTCTCGTTAGAGAAAAAACTTTTTTAAGTTGGGGGAATAGTTCACCACAACCATCAGATCTCATGCGAGGTGGATTTTTTTACCTTGGTGGTCAGGATTAGGTTCAATGTTACCATTGCGGGATTATTTTAAGCCAATGGAAGGATGGTGAATGTGTACATATGGAACACATAATTCATTCCACCAAATGCGAAGTTGCTTTGTTAAACATTAGAATCGAACATAACTCACTTCAAAATGCATTTCCTGGTATGGAAAAGATAAGACAAGGGGCTGAACTCATTCAAGAGGGGAAGAGGCTATATAAAGAATCAAAGAATCACCATTCCATTGTAAATCACTTGGATGGGATGAAGTTGACTCTACAGACTAAAGCACATTACCATCATGCCAAACTATGTAAAGGATAATATTGAATACCTAATTCTTCTCCTAACAACCACAAGTAAAATATACAAGCAACAGCACTTCTGGATACAGCCACAAAGGATCAAATACTAACAATCACTGAGGTATTGAAAAATCTCCTTATATTACCAATATTGTCAAAGGAGGAGTGAAAAATAATTGATTTAAAATCAGACTTTATTTATCGTCTAACTGACACAAACATTTCAGTATCCGAAAAGGGAAGTTAATTAGTAATCATTACAGAATTGTGTTGAATGCGTTATATTCAGTAAAAAAAGAACTTTTAGATTTCTTATAATCAATTCAAAATGAGAAAAGTTGTTCTAATTCCGTTTGAGCAATATGAAAGAATGAAAAAACAATTAAATGAAAAACAATACAAGACACCAATACCCAATCAAACCGAACCAACCAATCAAGCCGAACCAACCACAATTGAAGTTGACAATCATAAAGTTAAAACAGAACCTATGGATATACCAATTGATGCGGAAAAAGAAACAAATCCCAACTTACAACAAATAAACGATACTGAAAATGATATTGTAGAAAAGAATGAAAGTGAAACTTCTGATGAGGATAATGAAAAACTAAATGATAAAACAAACAAAATACCTTTAAAGCGTTCAAATCGAATAAGGAAAATAAGGAAAATGAGAGGGATTTAACAAAGGATTTTAAAGGAGAGGGATTTAACAACAGACAAGAGTTACTGTATAAATACAATTGTGAACCTCCACCACCTGGATACCCAGCATCAAGCACAAACTCTCCAAGTGTTAAAAATTGGCATTCATATTGGATAAAATTATGAATGAATATCTTCAATCGATATACTATAATCCATCATTACCATCTTCATATGGAGGAGTTGATAAACTTTACAAACAATCTAAAAAGGATGGAAAAAAGTTTTTAAGGGGTGATATCAAAACTTGGTTATTAGGTCAGGAAAATGATACATTATTTAAAAGCATTGATTTAAATTTTAAAAGGCGAAATGTTATTGTTGGTAAAAAGTTTTTTCAGTTTGATGTTGACACTGTAAATATGGTTAAATGGGGTAAAGAAAATAATGGGTTTTTATATAGACCGATACCTTGCTGACGTCACACATATTTAATGAGGCCATGCGCGCGCACGATGGCAGCAAGAGGGAAATATAAACAACGCTGGCTGCATGTGTGTATGCCGTAGCCGTAGACTTCCCCGCACATCTCTATGTATTTTGGACCTTGTATAATCTACTGAGCATATTTCTGGGGCTATATAGCATGATAGAGGTATTGAGAATATGACGGATGAATCATTTCAATTTCTTAGGCCATTTTATGGACAGAATAAGATGGAAATCAGCACAGACCCCAGCGACCTATAGACCCATTGGTTTACATGTGTGTAGGCTGTAGCTTGTTAGTTTGGGAATGTTATGAATTGGTTGAACAGGGAATTATATGGGTCTGAACAAAAAACTCAATACCATATACTATTCATTAATAATATATATCTGCCTTTATGTGTTGTAACTTGTATGAGTTAGGTAAAGGTGCATAGATGCAACTGTGTGTATGTGGCCAGGGGTGGGTTGGTCACGGGGGCAGGGAGGCTAGCGCTACACCTACCCTCAGAACTCAGTGCCCCTCACCGGGTACCTGCCTCCGTCCACGCACTGGCCACCGACCAGTGCAGGCATACACACATGTATGTTACACCCATGTGTTGGCATATCTTGAGTTGAATAATCGTACTGTGCATTTATCTGGTAAAACGTCTAATATCCCAAAGTAAAACTATAACTTATCTACAATGGTAAATGGTGTTAAATCTTATGTACATGCCTTTATGATCACAGTTATGGGCATCCAAACTGAAGTGTCCCCCTTTGTTTTGGTTGGCGTACATACTGGGTTGTTGCACAACTAGACAGTAGACTAGAGATGAATAAGTGTGGAGGCTTCAAACTCAGCCATTTCTTTACATAGAATGCCCCCAAAGTACTTATGTTTTAGAAAAAGGGTCTGTCAATATTTCCCTCGATTCAAGTTTTTGCCTAGATGTGTCGTTTTCCATATTTCCCTTAGCAAAGTGCACGGTAATGACGGCCGTGTGTACCCGGCCATTCCTCCATGCTGTTGACCTATTTACCGAACAGGTCCTTCTGCCTCCCTGGTGCGCGCACATCGGTACAAATTAGGATGTGTTAGTCAACACTGAAAACGGTCTATATATTGGTGTGCATTGATGTTTTAACAAGATTTGCATGGACAATACCCCAAAAGTCTTTAACAGGTAAAGAAACTTCAAAATCATTGAAAGAAATATTTCATTTACAGAAATGTAAAGTAATGAGATCAGACGGGGGATCTGAGTTTAATAATAAGGATGTTAAAGATCTTTGTAAGAAAATGAGGATTAAACATTTTTCAACAAAGAATGAAACAAAAGCAAATTATGCGGAACGATTAATAAAAACAATAAAAATGAAGCAAACAAAACATTTAAAACATATCCAATTTACAGCATAGACTGGAGGCAGAATTTCAAAAGGGACTTAGAAATCACTTTAGGAGGTACGGAATGTTAGAGGGTGGCATCCACCCTCGATTGGTAGCCTGATGTAATCAATATGGAGGTAGTGGAGGGAGAGGATGGTAAAGAAGAAAAAGAAAAGAAAAAAAATGAAGAAGAAAAGGGCCTCATGCCTCCTACTGTCCAGAGATTAAATGGAGATGAAAGTCAGGGAAATAGGGGACGAGGAAAGAATAGAGGCAAAGGTAGAGGAAGAAATACACAGAATAGCTACTCGACAAGAGATGCAAAGAAAAGATTCCAAAGTGGGGAGGATTATTTCAATCCCTCCAAACGCCCACCTGCACCTATCCTAAATTATGATTGTACATATGCAAGCATGTTAGAGCAAGCCCGCCCCTCAGTAGAGGATATGGAAAGACGATTGTTAGAGTTCAATCGAATGCATGATGCGCGTATGCACTCACTTAGCTCACTTAGCTCTACACAGCAACAGCAAACGACAGCACAATATTTCCCGGCAGAATCAATTGGAGAATGCGATTGTTAATTATATGGATGACATATACCAGGAATCGCTACAGGATATTGCACACAATGGCGAACTTTAGGGACGATGTAGTTAACCACCAGGTTGCGCCAAGAAGCGGCCCAGGAGGATAGGGGTTGACCCCCGGCGACCTATGACACATGGGTCAGACACTTCGTTGCATGCTGACAGAGGTGCCAAACCTCCCGACTTGGCGGGAGATCTCCCGATTTTTCAGACAAATTGGCAATTCCTCCCAACCTCCCGACTTGACATCATAGCATCCCGCCAAAAGTAACAAATTGTGAAATATTTATGTAAAACAAACCAGGTTAAACTGAATTAAGGAGGCTTTGTATCAATGCTGCATCTATAATATATATATATATAGCAGCCCCATGCATGCACTGCCAGTGAACAGAATCCATACCGTATACATTATCATACCATACTGGTAATAATAGAGTGTGATTCATGTACGATATGGTAGGGTAGGCCTACGTGATGTGCAGTGTAGGCCTACTGTAGGCCAACATGTATATGTATCTTATGAATAACATTCTATTTTAGGCCACAACACAACTATATGCCACATATATACTGATTAGACAAGCTAATAGATCAGGAATAAATGACAACCAAAATGATAACTAAAACGAGTGTCTGATGAAGAGAAAAAGGCCATTTAGACAGAGAAATTAATTTGAAGTGAAGACAAGAAATGTAATCCTAGAACAATACTCTACATGGCTCCATTTCATAATTCTAAAAAATGACATCAAAACTATTTATATGAACGATTCACCTGAATTATATTACACCACTAGTAGCCTAAGCATGGCCTTGACATTGTGATGTGAAAATGACCCTAAAATTCACCTTGCAATTACTTAGAAAGAACACAACTCAATAACAATGCCAGACACCTGTTGTTCAGTGCCTATGCATGTTTAATGATTGGGAATTATGATGCGAAATAAGCTTTGGAGGGCTTATAGGAATTGACTTAGCAAGGTCTAACCAATGTGATACGCCTTCTCAACATCAACCCATGATCAACCAAGCCATTATACGCATGAATAGAGGTCATGGGATCTGTCATGTACATTTGCTCAATAAAGTACATCCTAGACAAAGCAACAAGCATCGTCATAATTTGAACCACCTAACCGATGGAGTACATCTTGATGCTACAGTTCTATCAAGTTGGGCCAAACAAATGGAAAACTTCCATTATAACAGTTTCAGTCAGAGCAACTGAGCCATGCCGTCATGGGACTGGTTCATGTTGTGATGACGATCAGCTGTTTAATCGATTGTTTATGATATTTATAGTTAGTATACATTTGTCTCAGCAATGCCTTGATACAAGTCTACTTATAATTGAATCTTCATGGTCTTACGCTAATATGTTTTCTTCACGAGTAATGGGACACTCTTTTCATTGGCCCTGGATCGGACATATATTATTAGAACTATTGTTGGATCATTGTGGAAACCATCTAAAACGTATAGGTGCCGTCATGCGACCCTATCCTGCCCAGATTGGTCTTTCTACCTTGACCATACAATCCGGACATTTACCTGTGCTTCTTCACATGAACATTTATACGAATATAGGATCTTACTACCAACAGACTTCAACATGCAGTTATCTCCACTGGTCTATTCTGTATGTACCACTGTTTATATATTATATGAAATGTTGGGTAATGATAGAAGGTGCCGTCATGCGACCCTTCTTCCCCCCAAATTTGTCATGCATACTGGTAATATTTAGGAGTCAAATGAGCTTATCTGATATTATTGACAGAATGTTAACTTACTGGCAGACATACAGTGTTACGGTAATCGTCTCATACATAGAATATAGTTATTGCTACAAGTTCCAATGTATATTGTAAGTAAAGCAAGACCAGTTAAGAACTGGACTGAGTTTAAAAATGTTAGAGGCATTAAAATTGCCCAATATAATATTAGGTCGCTTTTACCCAAAATTGATAATATACGCACTGAAATTATGGAGGCTGGACTTGATGTAATAGTTTTTACTGAGTCATGGTTACATAGTAATATCCCAGAAAATTTAATAGCTTGTAAAGGATATAATATTATACGACTAGATAGAAATGCAGGTACGAGAGGAGGTGGAATTTGCTGTTTTGTTAGAGACAATTTTACTTTTAATACAAGAGAGGATAGTAATGTGTCGAACAATAATATTTTAGTGAAATTTTGAGTTTATTTATCTACAAGAAAGATGTTCCCAGATTTAAAATAATTGTGACGTATAGACCTCCATCTGGCAATATCCATTCGTTCCTCCAGGATTTAAGTACTTCTATGAAATCCCACACAAATAATAGAGATAAGAATATTATAGTTTGTGGAGATATCAATATTGATTTATTAGAGAAGGATAATAAAACCAAAGCCTTAAAGGAATTTGCCTCTAGTTTTAGTTTGACTATCCATAAAACTGACTTTAAACGATTTGGACTAACAAAAAATTCAATTCTGGACATATTTATGATACACTCAAAAATAGATGTTTTTGTACAAACAATCGACTACCCATTATCCGATCATCAACCAGTAGTAGCAATTTTTAAGAAAATACATAAGAAACCAAAAAATGGAAGAGATTACAAGAGATATAACTATGATAATCTACATTATAGATTGAATTTGACTGACTTGAAAGAATTTTATAAGTCAAGAGATGTAAATGCATGTTGGGATAAAATTGATAATAGTATTAAAATGTGTGCTGATGAACTAGCTCCTGTCAGACTGTTCTCGGATGTAATCGATAAGCTGAAGTGGTACAATGTGGACATAGCCAACTCACATAAAGCGAGAGAAAAGGCTTATAAAAAGTCCAGAAGAACAAAAAACATGGCTGATATACGCACTGCTATGTCACTGAGAAATGCATGTAATAAACTTGTTAGGCAATTGAAGTCAAATTATTACAAAAAGGTATTATTTGCCAACAAAAAAGACTCAAACAGGTTTTGGAAAATTGTTAATAATATTAATGGCAACTACAAGCAGAAGATTAATAGCCTCATAATAGATAATAAATTGGTGGAAGGCCCGGAATTGGTTGAAGAACTGAATAATTATTATTGCAAGGTTGGGGGAAAATTTAAATAAAGATATACAAGTAACACACAGAATTAGACATAAAGAAAATATCATCGTTGACTGGGATATACTAGTATACAGAAAACATGGTCAGAGAAAGAATCCTAGAAATAGAATTATCTAAAAACTCAGGCTCTGGGGAAATCAATAGTAGAATTTAACGTGATGCTTTTCAAGTTTTATCCAAACAGATAACCCATCTGATTAATATTTCAATACAGGAAAATATTTTCCCGATCTGCTTTAAACTGGCTAGGGTGGTCCCTATCCCTAAGATTAATATACCAAAGGTATCCTCAGATACTAGGCCCATTTCATTGACCCATATCTGTGGAAAAATGATAGAAAAGGTGCTAGCTGAACATCTACGCATCCATCTAGTTAGGAATAATATATTAAATAAAAATCAGTTCGGATTCCAACCTGGGCGAACCACTACGGAGGCCTTAACAGAATATATTACAGATATCAATTGCGCACTTAATAAAAAGAAATTTACCATTACATGTTTTATCGACTATAGCAAAGCATTCGATACTATATCACATGAAATATTGCTCAATATATACTCAATTAAATGGTATAAATCGTATTTGACTAATAGGTCGCAAATGGTCACCTGTAATGGATTTGTCTCTCTTGAAAAATTGATTAGTTATGGTGTCCCACAGGGTTCTATTTTAGGACCTTTACTGTTCCTGATTTATGTGAATGATTTAAGGTATGTCAATATGAATGTCAAAGTTATCCAATATGCGGATGACACCTTATTATATGTAACATCTGAAACAATCAATGAAGGTATCAATATTATGCAACAAGATTTAGTAAAATTCCAACAATGGAGTAGGAGTAATAGGTTAAATATTTTTTTTTGTTTTTACAACAAACTTTATTACTGACACCTGCCATCTGGGCATATACATTTCTAAAAACATGTTATATCAAGGCATAAAAGGCGAATATGAATCATTTTTTTTTGAGAATTCAAAGTTTTCAACAATATCAACAATATCTTCCACTAGGCGTCTCCATAGCTTTTCCTTTTCTTAATA
Organism: Sthenelais limicola; assembly: GCA_942159475.1. Classification (NCBI taxonomy): domain Eukaryota; kingdom Metazoa; phylum Annelida; class Polychaeta; order Phyllodocida; family Sigalionidae; genus Sthenelais; species Sthenelais limicola. Next base: position 20,000,601 of record OW804101.1, read on the forward strand.
ATATTGTAATATTACATCAAGATCAATGACCCTTTTAATACACTGTAAGTACATCATTTATTCATCAGCAGGGGAAGTCTTTTTCAACAATTGAGACCAGGCAAAATTTCGTTTTATACCAGAAAAAATTTCCTTCTTAGGAACTATATATGAGTTGAACTCGAGAATGAATGTTCTATTATATAAGCATAAAATCCATTGTTTTTGAGCATATAATTAAATGTATTTAATCAATGAACATAGTGCGGTGGCTATTTCAATCTTCTGAGACAAGCTGCCTTATTTATGTTGGCCAGTCTAACCTGGATCCAACAACAACCGTCCTTTTACTCTGTAATATGTCCTTATTTTTATGTCGGGGAAAGTCAAGAGCTTTTCAATAATGTTTGAGACTTTAGTGTTCAAGCTGTCTTGGAGTCTGTTGCCAGCCAACTGCCAGGAGAGGGATTTCTTGTATTCTTTCTCAATGAGATCCTTTTGTTCTGCTAGGTTCAGTTGTTCCAGGTATTCACTCTTCTCTATGACTATGTTATCAGACCTTTCTGACAGTACCATGAAATAGGACTCCTGATCTTTCAACATGGCGACCTTGTTGGTACTCTCATCAGACTCATCCACTTCAATTTTGTCATGCTTTTCAAGCAATTTAAGTATGGTTTGAAAGTTTTTCTGTTGCCTTTGGTAATATTCAATCTGCTGATCCCTCATTGATTCAACCAGTGCCCCATCCTCACCCATAGTAGTAGCTTATTTTATTTCTCAGAAGTAGGTATTCCAAGTTTAAATCCTTCTCGTTTGCCTGTGAAGTCTATTATGTCTATTTCGTCTGTTATGTCTATTTCCCACCAGGTGGCACCAAGCAAAGCCTATATCTATAGTTTGAAAATGAATTTGTATCCACCAGATGGCGCCACTGCACAGCAAAGCTTGTGACGATCTGTTAATCCATTTGTATCGATATCAACTCTTGTTTTGACATTAATCCACACACTAAAGCTCTTGAATCGTTCAAAATGGCTTAAACACTTCCTATATTCGATTATTCTTACTGTTTATGGTCTTATGGTAGAGGTCAATGTCTGATAGAATTGTCACTATATAAACTCAACGATAATCTCCACACTGTCACTGGGCGATAATCCAGCTTCGGTAAACAATGGATGACCATTTTTGGCGGTCAAAAACCTGTAGTTCTTGAACTCTGTGATGAGGTTAGAACGATTCAGGCTTTAGTCTCAAGTGTATATGACTGATCCAGGTACTTTTATAATCCTTTTAGACGACTTTTTCACTTTGTCTGCAACGATTCTGCTGAAAAAAAGGAGATTAATGAGAGAGCTAACGCTCACACACCCTGTCCATGTTCAGAAACAATCATGAACCAGGTTAAATATTAAAAAAACAAAGGTTATGCTCTCCGGTCCAAAAACAAGAATTAAGAATAAAGATATAATCCGAAGTTTTGAAAATGAGAAATTGGAACAGGTAGAAAAATATGTCTACCTAGGTATCTCTTTAGATCCGACATATAAAATGAGTTTGAAAATCAATAAAACGGGTGTGAAACAGATGATCCTGTTGGTTTAATAAACCTACCCGCAGCAAGTCTATTTGAAAATGTTGAACCTGAGGCCTTGAGCTCCATCCTCACCCATAGTAGTAGCTTATTTTATTTCTCAGAAGTAGGTATTCCAAGTTTAAATCCTTCTCGTTTGCCTGTGAAGTCTATTATGTCTATTTCGTCTGTTATGTCTATTTCCCACCAGGTGGCACCAAGCAAAGCCTATATCTATAGTTTGAAAATGAATTTGTATCCACCAGATGGCGCCACTGCACAGCAAAGCTTGTGACGATCTGTTAATCCATTTGTATCGATATCAACTCTTGTTTTGACATTAATCCACACACTAAAGCTCTTGAATCGTTCAAAATGGCTTAAACACTTCCTATATTCGATTATTCTTACTGTTTATGGTCTTATGGTAGAGGTCAATGTCTGATAGAATTGTCACTATATAAACTCAACGATAATCTCCACACCGTCACTGGGCGATAATCCAGCTTCGGTAAACAATGGATGACCGTTTTTGGCAGTCAAAAACCTGTAGTTCTTGAACTCTGTGATGAGGTTAGAACGATTTAGGCTTTAGTCTCAAGTGTATATGACTGATCCAGGTACTTTTATAATCCTTTTAGACAACTTTTTCACTTTGTCTGCAACGATTCTGCTGAAAAAAGGAGATTAATGAGAGAGCTAACGCTCACACACCCTGTCCATGTTCAGAAACAATCATGAACCAGGTTAAATATTAAAAAAACATAGGTTATGCTCTCCGGTCCAAAAACAAGAATTAAGAATAAAGATATAATCCGAAGTTTTGAAAATGAGAAATTGGAACAGGTAGAAAAATATGTCTACCTAGGTATCTCTTTAGATCCGACATATAAAATGAGTTTGAAAATCAATAAAACGGGTGTGAAACAGATGATCCTGTTGGTTTAATAAACCTACCCGCAGCAAGTCTATTTGAAAATGTTGAATGTAGTCTTCAACAAAAAATTACAACTTCAGGTATAGGTTCAAATTATAGTTATAAAGCAATATTAGACACCCTACTTGAAACTGGAAATGAAGAACATGAGTTTCTCGCATGTAGTGGATTTATTAAAGATAGTGCTGGAACAGCTATGGAAGATGTCACAGCCAACCTTAATCATGGCCTATCCTCAAGAGCAGATAAAACAAAAGACGGACAAACTTATAATTTATATCGTAAATTGTTTTTAGACATTGTGGATCAAGAAAGAATGATACTTAATGGGGTTCCTATAAATATTAAAATGTATCAACATAAAGACACATTTTGACTAATGCATGCTAAAAATAAGGCCTATTCTTTAACGGAAAGGGGTGATTTTGATAAATACACAACCCCATTATCTTATTCAGTTAAAATAACAGAGGCTCGATTAATTGTTCCTTTTGCATCCATTCACCCAGGTTTAATTACATCCCACGGAGAAATACTCACACATCAACCTGCAATTTACCCCTACACCCAAAGTGATATTCGCACATTTAATATTGCAAAACATAGTTGGCAATTTAATGTCGAAAATCCTTTTTCAGGTGATATTTCAAAGCGATTAGTTATTGCTCTTGTTGGTCACCAAATTTCACAACTGACCAATATAATAGATCATATTTTGGAATGCTTGAGGCTATGCCCCCGTGGCAGAAATATCCACCAAAATTTCATATAGTGACTATAAATTTGGTTATTGTATATATGTTATAAATCTTGAAAAAAGTAAGTCATTGTTATTTTCAAACCCTAAGAAAAGGGGAAATTCAAAATTAACGATTGGTTTTAAAAGCGGTGTTACGGAGCAAGTGACGATTCTTTTGTATGGAACATTTGATAGTATAATGAACATTGATGCAGCGAGAAACGTTATAATACTTAACTAAAAATGGATAATATAACAATACATAATTATTTATGCTGTAACCCACACACTTCAAAATTATTTTGGGGGGGTGTTTTCATATGAGTCTATGCCAACAAATGAACTAGAAAGGAAATATTTAGCAAAAATATTTATTCTAAATACAGATGAAAAAGATGGTCCAGGAGAACATTGGGTTTGTGTTCAAATTAATAAGAATAAGCCAAATGACTTCTTTGACTCATTGGGAAAACACCCCTTTTTATGATAAAAAGATTCACTCATTTTTAATATCAAATGGGGGTAAAAAATACATATATATTGTAACCGTAGAATACAAGGGAATAAACCAGTGTGTGGGATTTATTCAATTCTTTATTGTTATTTTAAATCAGTTGGATTTCAATTTGATGAATTCATTAATATGTTTTCAGAAAACACTGTAATAAATTACCATTTTGATCAATTGTAAAAAATAAATAAAAACAATTTTACAAATAAAATAAAATCATTCTTCGTTGTTATTTCAAATATATTTCACTAAAACCTGTTAATTGTTTGAATGGCACCCATAAACTACTTATGCGTAAAACCCAAATGGCGCCTATATACTACTCACACATAAAACTTTTTTGTTTCCATAAATCTCACTAGGTGGAGACCCTGCATGCTTACCATTATTGTGTCACAAGCGAGTATGAATATTAATAATACACACACACACATACCCCTTGAAATAAATGTTTTGCGGTGTTATAATGGTTTTCCAATAGTATTCAATTAAAACAATAAACAACAGAACCACAATCTTAATGTCAAGCGTGAAAAACGCCGGAAATTTGCACGATTTAGGGGGTAACACATAAATTTTAAACATTTGTGTGTATATGTATGGGTAAGACAACTGGAAAAGTAAATGAGTACATTTCGGATTATATAAAAAACACATTATAAACAATACATACCCTAATCTCTATATTAATAAAATAAGGGTTTTGAGCCTTAAACGGCTATCTTCTCTGAAACCGCCGGCCAGATCTCCATTATATTTCACATGCACATTGCCAAAAAAGGTGCCGAACCATTCCACTATGTTTCATTAACAAATTAGGGTTGGAAAGGGGTTAGAAATGGGTTTACATTGAGCACCCCCATCCAGGGCCCCTAGTGCTGCCTGAAAACAAACCTATCAGTGCCTCATCAACAGCTTTCTGGGTCACCCAAAACATGATGTCATTGACAGGCACATTGTTGCTTCACTACGAGACAGGAGTTGATATATTTCCACCAAAATAAACTGCAACCTGAATCTTTCAGTGCGAAGGGTTAGAAATGGGTTTACATCAAGCACCCCTATCCTGGGGCCCCAGTGCTGCCTAAAAATCCCTATTGGTGCCCCATATAGGTCAGTGGCAGCTAAAGTTTCTCAAGGGTTTCACAGTTCAGATGTCTTCTTTCTTTCTGTGTCTGTGTCTCTCTGTCTCTGTCTGTCTGTCTGTCTCTCCCTCTTTCTCCTTCTTTGCCTCAGTCTTCAGCACTCTGTGTACAGTGTGTGAAATTAACTTTTTTTCTTTGCCCGGCAGGTGAAATTAGAGAATTTCCCTGCCCACACAGAAATATACCACTAATTTAAATTACCTGAAAATGAAAGAGGGAGCTGGAGAGGGTAGAGGAGAGGGAGAGGGAACAATAAGGAGGAAGAACGAGTGGGAGAGGGAACAGGGTGTCGTTGTACTAACGTTGTAAGACAGGAATTTAAGCTCAGAAATTGTAAGATTGACTTACGTAAGATGGGGGTGTTGTACTAATGGTAAAATAAGCTAAGATAAGGTAAGACAACGTACGATTTCTAAGACAGCATCATAGGTGTCTTAGCAGCTTCTTAGGTATAGGAATATGTAGGAATTCATTCGAGATGGAGCCTAAGGCAGACTTGCATAAATGTATACACATGCATGGTCTCACTCATGCAATTAGACACTTTGTACATACATTTTTATTTTAATAATATACATTGCAGTTTTGTATCGGAATTTCAGGTTAAGGTCAGTAAAAGGTGTCACCTGAAATATTATCCCCCGCAATGTCTTAAATGTTGTAAGATCGTCTTAGGATACTGTAAGTCGACTTAAATATAAGATTCCCTAAGATCGCGTTAGTACAACAGAATTTAAGATCATCTTATATTGTGGCCATCATCTTAAATATAAGATGATCTTACAGTAAGATCGTCTTACGTTAGTACAATGATATCCAGGACAGAGACAAGGACAAGGCCCACCCACACAGAAATTTACCTGCCCACTAATTACCTCACAATGGAAGAGGGAATGGGAGAGGGAGCGGGAGACGGATTGGGACAGGGACAGGGACAGGCAACACAACAACAGCACAACACTGAACAGTGACCAAAAAAAGCATCTAAACAGGGTTCCATTTGTGGTATGAAGATACTAAGTTATAGAGTCAACTCGAAAGAGAAAGATAGTGGGAGAGGGGACAAGGAGAGATGAGAATGTCGGCCCCACTGTCCCACTAGCAAATCCCGTGCATAGCACGGGTATTTGCTAGTTAAAACTAATATTTTACCCTAACATGAGAACAAGCAAGCGTAAATGTGCGGGATTCGCTCAAAATAAATTTACCGCAAGACTAAATGATGTCACTGATACTAATGCGAGCCTCACTCTGAAACTGTTACTCTGGGATTATTTTGTGGGTGGGAAGACACACACACACAGACATGGGAATATAACCAACACAATCGTAGGATACATGCACACATTTATGAGAACTAAACCTAGTTAGTAGATATGTTAAACAAAATTATTATTTATGTCAATCCCCCCTCTCAATAGCCCATCTCGTGCGGCGTTTCACTAACACCCTCAAGAAAAGACAGGTGGCAGCACCTCCTAGAAGAGTGATGAGAATTCCCCCGCCAACATAAAGAATATAGCGTATAAAGGCAAATTTGCTGGTGTAATAGCTTCGGTGGTACGTGTTGCTTGGAAGAGATGGTGTTGTTGTTTCGGTTGGAGTCGTAGTGGTGAAAGTAGGAATGGCTTCTGTACTTATATACGTTGTGCTATCTTGGGTAACTGATGGGGGAGAAATTATCACAACTTGATAATTTCCCGTCATTAAACAAAGGAACATTGAGCGCGGGACTCACGGAAGCTGGCACCCCTGGTGTCACTCTTCCCTCCAGCCTCCTTCCGGTTCCTCCAGTCCCTCGTCCATTCTCTCTCCACCTCCAGGCGCTTTTTTTCAAAGCGGCGAGGCCCATCTTGGGATGGCAAGCAAGAAGACCAGAAACGGTCCAAGAATAGACTATAGAAAGTTGGCAGGCGCTGACGAAGAGCTTATAACACCAGTAAAGAAAACAAGCAAGAAAAGTAGAAGAAAGGCCAGAGAACTCGCCAAAGATATGGACAACGAAAAGGGTGACTCGCACGATGATACTCGTGACCACGAGGGCAGCCACAAGGGTGACCACGAGGGTGACCAAGGCGGTAACCACGAGGGTGAACCACACAAGACGCCATCTCAGCATCAGGCTAAACAGGCGTCTCAGAGAAATAAAGCAAGGAACATCACTACTAAGGTCGTTGATAAATTTTGCGACACTATCCTTGAGATGTCTAGAGTCAAGTCTACCCCGAACACTCACAGACAACGAGACAGCTACAGGGACCAGCGCTCCCCCAGTAAACAAGGCACCAAGCGGCCGAGGCACAAGAGCTCGCACAAGGGTGCACGATCCCCGTCACCAGAGTCGCGTGGCAGGAGATACTACAGTGACACCACCTCAGACACGGGTGAAACCACTTCCTCCTCGGGCTATACGCCACAGAATAAGAAAAGGAAAGGCAAGAAAAGGCGGAAGAACTCACACAAGAAAACACTGGATGAACTACGCCACCCTTTCCGTCACTACTCTACAGATACAGATACATCGTCTGGGGACTCGGACGGACTCCCATCTCCAAAACATATGCGGAGAGCTCACAGGCACAAGAGGCTGACGGCAAAAGCACTCGAACGCCAGTACGGTGGAAGGGCAAAAGTCAAAGGTAAACAAGCAATGATACACACCCCTGAAAATTCCCTCCCAACTGATCTCGCAGCCTGATTGCGGGACGAGAAACGTGATATTACGATCAACGAGTATTACTGCGGCTTTGCAGCCATGTGTGCCCTGAAAGCTGATGATGGATCTACATTACAGTGCATGTTAAAACACCTCTCAGAGCTTGGAGAGGACGTCGCAGTCCATAGTTGGAGAGGCCCATTACTGTGGTCTCAAACGGTCGTGGATAATGTACTAGACCGCAAGGCCAAGTGGAGGGATATACACTACATCCAACAACAGAGGGCTAAGATTAGTTGGAACCATCAACCCACTACCTTGATTAAGCCAAAGGAAAAGAAGGGAGCCATATCAGTGCCCTGCCCCTTTTACAATTCCGAGGAGTGTTCCATATCTGAAACCCACGCTGAAGGAATAATAACACTCCTACATTGCTGTGGCTATTGCTACTACAATACCCGCCACAAGCAATACTTTCACACGGCAAAGAGCTGCAACAACCACAGGTCTAACACAACGAGGGAGGGCAGCAGCTCTCAGAACAACAACAACGATCGCTACAACAACAAGAACAAGCGTGAATGGCAGGGCACATACAAACCCAGAGAGGCTTCAACACCAGCATCGTCTGCCTCTAACCGCTCGCCAAAAAACTACAATGCCTGACCGTGCCACGGTCAGAAATTAACAGTGAGTCTAAACATCTTCCAACCTCTACTATTGCAAAACCTACCTACATCAGTTCTACTAAGTTACCAACGCTTGACAGTGTCTCAACTACCAGGGACGGCCATACTGCTTCCGGACCGGAAGTAAACAACAAGAATGGCCGCCCCACTTCCGCCCAACCAAAAACCCAGCCATCGGAGTTACCAAAGTCTGTGAATAATACTAACTGTGAACTAACCGAGCCTCTAACGGAAGCAAACAACCTACAGGGCTATACGAACAGTCTATACCCGAGTCCAGATCGATCACAACATGCACGCACTGGACATAAAGCACGGCCGGAACCATGCCGCCCTGTTATCGCCCACTCGGAGCTAGCAGACACAGACCACACCATACCTCCACTCGAAGAGCTGAGCACCAATGGCATAGCTCTTGAACTGTCATCACAACAACCAGTAGGTAACACTATTATAGACTCACTTGTTCGCATAAATGACGTAGTTTCCAACCATAACCTGCCACCAAACTACAACTTTGACAATTACTCCAACTGGCCGTTCCCATCACCCTCGCTACCACCAGAGATGGCCAAAATCTACGAGGCCGTGCGCGGAGCAGGCCTCCCTAACTGGAGGGGTGCAAAATACATCCTCCCTTCCAAAATGTCAATATCTGCATGGAGAAAAGTGTCAACAGGGTATAAGGACGACGAGACCATCTTCAATGGCATCCTATACGGGTTCCCGCTACAGTATATGGGCGGTCCACCACCTACACACAGAGCCCATAGCAACCATCCGTCAGCAATAGCACACCCTACCCACATCACAGAATACTTACAGAAGGAATGTTCCCTAGGGGCAATGGCAGGGCCTTTTACCAGCCCCCCATTTGTCCCCTGGTGTCATCACAGCCCATTAATGGCCAGACCAAAGTCAGACCAAAACAAGCGCCGAATCATAGTCGACCTGTCGTTCCCTGACGGCGGGATTAACATGTGGGTCCCTAAGAATTTCTACAACAAACAACCAGCAGTGCACAACCTCCCGACGGTGGCAATGGCCACTGAAATAATAAATACCATGGGTGGATCCGGAGTAGTAATGGCGGTACTAGATCTCTCCAGGGCATATAGGCACTTCAACATCTGCCCCCTGGACTGGCCATTGCTTGCAGTACAGCATGAAGGAAACACCTATATTGATAGGGCACTGCCATTTGGTGCCAGACTATCAGCATACATAATGCAGATGGTAGCTTCATTTATTGTACGCGCACTTGCATCAGAAGGAGTAGTGTCACTCATGTACTTGGATGACATAATCCTTTTAGCCCAGGACACAGAGACAATGGCTCACAACTTCAACCGCACTAGGTCTCTCCTAACATCCCTAGACCTAAAAATAGCAGAGGAAAAGACACAACAACCATCTAAGAAAGTCCAGTGGCTGGGAATAGTCCTAGACACTGACTTGAACACCAGGTCGATCCCAACTAACAAGCTAGCCGAGATTAAAGAGTGCTTGGAGAAAGCGGCTAGCATGAGAGTTGTGACAACCAGGCATATGCAGAGCATTGTGGGAAAGATAGCCCATCTTGCAAAAGCCGTCCGACCAGTGACCTTGTTCATGCAACGCCTACTGTGTGCTCTTAGAGAAGCAAAAGGAGGCCCTATCTTCATTTCGAACTCCATAAAAGCAGATTTGGAGTGGTTCAATAAATTCACCCCAGAGTACAACGGTGTCTCCATCATTCCCTCGAACCTAGTCTCTCGCACGATTTGGGCTGACGCATGCCTCACAGGGGCGGGGGCAACAAATGGCAACCTGTACTACTCACATGTGTTTTCGCCCTCACTCACTGAAGGGAGAAACATCAACCATATAGAGGCTATAAACTGTCTAGCAGCTGCTAGGACTCTGACGTCCGAGGCAGACAGGGGCCTCACTGTCCGCATCTGTTGTGATAACCAAGCCTCGGTGGAGGCATTCAAGGGAGGGAGGCCCAGGGACCCGACTCTGGCTGCCTGTGCCAGAGCCTTCTGGTTCCTCTCTGCTAAGCGAGAAATAACATTCGAATTTGCCCATATCCCAGGTGCCCTGATGGAGCTCCCGGATGCGTTGTCCAGGGCCCATACAGCGCATAAATTTAAAGTTAAAGCAGATAACATCATAAAACAACTCGAATTAACACCCTCAATGTGTACCGCCAGTGACTTTGACATCTCTCATTTCTTCTAGGGAAGATACAGGCAGACCTGGAGCAGAAGGCACGACGGAGGAGGGTGCAGGCCCACAGACCGGGAACCAATTCCAACAGGGAATCTGCGGCCCGCCTGTACATCTCCTTCTGCCTCTCTCTCGGCATTGACTACACAGCCCCTACATCAGCACATATATGCTGGTACCTGGAGTATCTAGCAGACAACCAACTCAAAATAGGGACAATTGTTAATAACCTGTCCTCCCTGAGGACCTTCTTCCGCATGTCGAAGCTGGATGTGTCCCCATTGTGCGAATATGACGTCGACCTAGCTATAAAGGGACTCCAGCTAACCCTCAGGCACACCCCGGCCCCCAAGGCCCTAGTGTCCCCAGATATGTTCAGGGCATGCCTCAGGACAGCTGCTAAGTTCCCAAACAAATATCAAATAAGAGCAGCACTAGTTATTATGTTCATGGGCTTCATGCGCCAATCTAACTTGTTCCCAAACACAGTCAGGGCCTACGACCCCACAAGGCACCTGACACTAGGAGATGTGACCCCTGACGACAAGGGTGTCACTATCAAGCTAAAATGGACCAAGACGATGCAGACATCTAAAAGTCCAGTGGAAATATACCTTCCACAAAAAGAGGGTGACAGGGCATGCCCAAAGCAGGCCCTGTGTAAGCTACTACAAATCAACACCCATAAGCCAAGAACAGCACCACTCTTTGCATTTCCTGACGGCAATCCTATAACAACAACATACATGCGCAAGCAGTGGGCTGCCATAGTAACCAAGTCGGGCTTCGACCCGAAGTCTGTGTCAATGCACAGCCTTCGTAGGGGGGGGCCTCCTATGCCTACCACCAAGCCGGGGCCTCTCTCAACGACATAATGTCCCACGGCACGTGGACATCCGACGCCGTCAGATCCTACATCCGACCAAATAAATCATACAGTACCTCAGTCCATAGAGCCATGAAGGCCCTATAAGTGCTTGGGGTGTACTGAGATACTGAATCTACTGACTATAACTACCACCTGTCAACCACAAGAGAGAGGGATGTGTGTGTGGCCTTACGGCCCGACATCCATTATATAATAATAACAATTCATACATCCAATAATTTACCCCACTAAGTTTAAATAAACAAATTTAACTCAATTGCTGACTTGTGTGTTTAATGGGGGAGAAATTATCACAACTTGATAATTTCCCGTCATTAAACAAAGGAACATTGAGCGCGGGACTCACGGAAGCTGGCACCCCTGGTGTCACTCCTCCCTCCAGCCTCCTTCCGGTTCCTCCAGTCCCTCGTCCATTCTCTCTCCACCTCCAGGCGAAGCCACACGGGGGTTTTTTCAAAGCCCACCCGCCTCCCTTATAACAATCTCTTAATTATACTATATAATCCTACACTCAGAGGGGGTGTACTGAGATACTGAATCTACTGACTATAACTACCACCTGTCAACCACAAGAGAGAGGGATGTGTGTGTGGCCTTACGGCTCGACATCCATTATATAATAATAACAATAACAATTCATACATCCAATAATTTACCCCACTACGTTTAAATAAACAAATTTAACTCAATTGCTGACTTGTGTGTTTAATGTGGAGACAACAGGTGTTGTACTAACACTTGCCTTCGGGGTGGTGGAGGTCATGACTCGTGTTGAGCTTATCTCGTGTGAAATGGTTGATGTAGATCGAGGAGGTGAATGATCGGTCTGGGCATGATGAAATAATGGTGTACGGTTGGTCTTGTATTGGAATAGAGTTACAAATAAACCTTGAAATGTCTCGGGGGTTAGACACGTCGATTAATTGTAAATTAGGAAAAAATCAACTTAACACATCCTCCTCGAAGGTTTCAATCCCGCAATATTGCGAGTCTAGAACCTTCACGATCTCCATTTTTCGGATGTTAAACGAAAAAGGTGAGCCAATCGTTCTGCAGGTTATAGTCTCAGTGACATCCTCACAAGAACACTCCTCACAAATTTCAACTGAGAATGACCAGTTGATAATTGTGTGGGTGAAAAAGATGAGAAAAATCATGGTTCTTGCTTAGAATGGTTCTTGCGGATGGAGAAGTAGGCCTATGTGGAGCTCGAGAGGGATGTGTCATGTCTGAATAGGGATGCGAATTATATTATAGAGTTGTGAAGCTATTTCAATATAGAAGTTCGGACTCAAGAAGACAAGGCGTGGTGGTGGTTTAGAAGTAAAATTTTACTGGTCACAGGGTTACATATATACCCCCCGGGGCATTCTCCCGCTGGGGGGGGGGGGGAGGGTAGTACAGCATACCCTGCTGGCCTACATCATGGTTACATAACATGGTTTTATGACATCACACTTATATTCCATAACTATCATTCATATTAATCTCATTTGAATATGCAGTACAACCTTATTCCCATTTCCTAGAACTAGACATTTATTAATTCATAAACAGTCAATGTTACCTCCCCCCCCTTTCTAGGGTTATAGCCTCTCCCAACTAGTTGGAGGGAGAGCTAGGTTGAGGGGGGAGGGTGGGCAAGGCAACAATGGTGGGGTGGGGGTCTGTGGCTCAGGATTGCTTTAATTACAAGGTTTAATTACAGTGAGGGTTGGTGTAGGGGTATAGTGTTGGTGCATAACATCAAGTGGTTAATTGTAGTGACAGCCCAGCAGGTGGTATTGTTGGTCAGCAAGGGGATTAATTTCTAGGTATCTTCTAGGAGGACAAAGGGAGTATAGGGGTGTCAGGTTTTAGTGTTAGTTTTAGGCTGTTATGTTAAGGGTAATTTTGCACTTAAGGGATCTTGAGGTGGGCTGATTTGAGGGTCGTTTTACTGGGTTTTTAGAGGAAATTGTACCTGTACCCATAAATATAGATTCCCCTTTTGTGTGGTAGAGTGACTGTGTGGGAGCGTGGGTCCAGTAATTGGTTTAATTGGATTAATGTATTTCGACCCCCTGGTGCGCCCCCCCCCTCTACCTGGTACATAGCTTAATAAAATATAAAATATTTCTACAATATATATATATATGTAAACGAGGTCTAAGGTCATTCTAATGCATATCTAGTGTATAGGGGGGAACATTGTTGATTCGCCCAAGATTTGTGGTGGATGGTAGGTAAATAAATTGAGAGTGAGGCAGCTTTGGGAAATTAAATGTTTATTTAATTTTTTATTAAAAGATTTATATAAATGAGTTTTTAAATAATAGAAGGAGGGTATATAAATAGAAGATGGTTAATAATAAAATTAGTAAAAGTTGATGAATGGTAAAATAGATTTGTTGTAGATAAAATTGATTGAATGATATAGATAATTAGTATGGAGGAGATTGGAGTGAATAGAATTAGGTGTGGGTGGGTGGGTTAAATGTTGTATGGTTGGTGTTTGGAAGTGAAGTGAAGGGTGCGGGGAGAGAGAATGGTTAGTGCGGGGTATGAATGTAGGTGGCGTGTTAGTAGGGAGGTTGTGATTGGCCGCAACAATGCCCTAGCATTACCTATTCAGTCATGCTATACACATTAAATTATTCTGTTATAAATACCCCTCCTTTTAGACTCTTATATTATTAAAATATGCATTATTTACATAATTCCTCGCAACTTAACACCACCCTTAAGGTGGGCCCCTTAAGTTCTCAGGTGACTAAAGCTGCGGACCCGGGTCAAGTTCATATCAATAAATAGGGGTGTGAGATTGGGGTGTAGTTAACTCCCTCTTTGGTGGAGTGGGGGAATTATAATCGGATATCTAATAACAAACGTGTTAGCGTATGAGTGTGAATCTCCAAACCAACAATGAGGATTCTGTTTATTCTCACGTTTTTAATTGGAATCTGGACATCAGAATCATTCTCCATTTGTAGATTTTCCGCCTGCAAAGTAGAATCGATTACCTGTCAAGGTGTGGGACTAATCAGGATTAAAAATGAGCCGTACCACATTAAATCTCTCGACCTGAGGATGTGCGATGTCAACCAAGACCCTGCAAAACTTCTAAGGACATTCCCAAATCTTATTTCCCTCAATTGACACACGAATGAGTGGAGGTATGGAGCAATGTAAAATTCTTCAAATCCTTAAGAATTTCATCCCACACATACTCACGGATTGTGCAAATGAGGAAGATGTTCCAGAATCACACGAGTACGATGAATCAAAGGTTAGACCCACGACTACCCCAACTTTAGACCTTGAATTAAAGAAAACGAACGAGAACACACACCATGAAGGTAGGATAATAAATGTGACTCCTGTTATCAACTTGGGTGATCACCAGAATGTGGTAGGAAATAACAATCAAGAAGCTGAGCATGAAGAATCAAAAGTTCGACCCATAACTACAGCTCCTTTACATCCCAAACTGGAGAAAACGGACGTGAAAAAGACAACAAAGACAGGATAATAAATGTGACTCTGTTTATCCCCCCGACTAATGACCAGAATGTTCCCCTAAATAAGGAGTAAATTAAAGGGGTGTTTGACACAGCTGGATGGATTGACAATTCAAATAAAGATTGTAAAACTATCAATGAGAGTCGTATCGCTGAAATCCCTCAAGAACCCCCTCTTAATTCAAGCATTGTAAAGAAAGAATTAAAGATCGAGCCTACCCTCAATGTGAATGAAAAAATATTCCCAGGTGATCCCAACTTTGAACAAAATGACATTCGAAATAAAAGTACTAAGGTAGTTGGTGTAATAAATGTTACCCCAGTTATTGAGCAGAAAATGGGAGACACTAAAGAGCACGTTATTTCTTCAGATGAACGAGAAATTACAGGAATATTTAAGGAAAATGGATGGATTGAGAATTTAAATGATAATGTTGAAACTATTCATAAGACTCCTATTCTCGAAAACCCCCAAGAACCCCCCTTTAAATCAACCATTCCAAACAAAGACTTGAACATCGACCCAATGCCCAACACGGATGGAGAAATATTGCCAGTTGATTACAACGTTGATGTCTCAATAAATACAAACAATAGAAATTTAGACATTAAGGAGATCAACCCAAATACTTCACCCATCGAACCATCGCGAGATGAAACAATTAAAATAGAGGCGGACTTTACTCGAGGTATTGTTACAATATCTGGAATCACCTGTGGGTCATCTTTGGTTGTAATATTTATCATATTCAGTCTCTGTACGTGTATTCCTAAGGAAATAGTGTTTGGGTTTCTAAGGAAAATGAGACTATCTAACAATTGTATCAAGCACATGTTCACCCTAACATATCAGACCTGGAAATGTTTTTTTTTTGTTTTTAAAAGTTTTTATTCAGTCTATCAACAGATTCTTTCTTCGTACGGGGTCGATCACACTGTTTTACATCATACCCTCTCTTTTCCTGGAATTTGTATTTATTTAAAAGTGAAGATTGAGAAATAAAAGAGAAAATATTAGCTTCATGCGCATAGAAATGGTCTTTTTTGTTAATACAATATGACATGTACAGAGAATGACTATTTGGTAACGTTCTAGGTTTGTGTACGGAGTATGACACTTTGGTAGCTAGTTAAGACAAAATACTTTGATTTAAAATTTGTTGTCTAAAAGATTTATGTACCGGGAATGACTTCTTGGCAGCACGCAGGTTATACATTTGATATGAAATTTTATCACTTTAAAAAAAGGGGTTTTTAACATCGACATCGACGTTCCTACGACTAGCTTAAACCTATAATTCTCATATGTACTGAGGATGACTTTTTGGTAGTCGTCTTAAGATATATATTAGAATTTGTTATCTAAAGGGCTTATGTACCGAGAATGACTTCTTGGTAGCACGAACAAGCTATACATTGGGTATAATTTTTCTTTACCTAAAGAGGGTTTTCACCGTCTACAGCACCACTTCTATACCTATCGTGAAACTATAATTCTCATATGTAGTGAGAATGACCTTTTGGTTACCGTTTTTTTAAAAAAAATATATTTCTATGTAACTTGGTTACATATTATATACATTTCCAGGTTTAAGCCTGACTAGAATATTTTAAAATCTCAAACTTAACCTGATGCAGAAAGGAGATCTTCTTAGCTAACTAGTTGATTCCCTCAGAATCTGCTCAAGTGTACGCCAAGGTAAGGATTGAGCTCTGTTTTTTTTGTACATCGACATACTTTTCACTTGGATTTCAACTCTAAATTTCAGTTCCAAGAGTACTAAGAGTCTGGAAATTTCTCCCATATGGAATAACTTGCGTCTATATATAAATGCTTTCACCTGTAGAAAAATCCAATTAATAATACTTACATTATTATTATTTTCGTCAATACCAAACAAGATTTCAATTGGCTTGATAATAACTCTTCCTGACGAATTTTTCCTAATAATAGGTTCTTTTTGCGCGTTTATATTAAGAAAGTCTGTTTCTATAATCCAATTAAAAAGATCTTCCCATACTTTTCTCGTTTTCTTACATGAAACAAAGAAGTGACCAGGGTCGTCTCTATGGTTACAGAACTTACATGTTGGAGACAAAATTATTTTGTTATGAAAAAGATACTCATTACATGTTATTGCATTGTGCAATAGTTTATACTGGAAAGATTGAATTCTGGTTTCTGAGCTTACTTTATAAACTCGAGAAAAGATCTGCTTCCAGTTTACATGCTCAAATTCTTGGTCAGACATATGTAGGTACATCTTCCATTTTTCAAACTTTTCAATGTTTAATTTCTTTTTCTCCACTATAGCCTGGTGTATTATTTTATGCGTACATTTTAGTATATCGAAGTCTTCATTCACAATATGAATTTCAATTTTATTATTGTCAGGAATTCCTGTGCTTGATCTGCACATATTTAACCATTCTCTAGGTATGGCTCTTGCTAGATCCAATCTTTGTTCGAAAGTGGTATCAATGTCATAATAAGTTTTAAGCTGTCTAACAGACATCAGTCTCCCCTGCTCATCAATAATATCACCTATAACTTTTATACCTTTATTTTTCCATTTAGGCCACTCTAGCAATTTACGTTTGATTTTAATATTATTATTTGACCATATCCTCTCCTTTCTTACTTGTGAAACATTTCGAGGAATCTGACTGTAAAAACATCTATTCCAATATAAGAAAAGCTCTCTATAGAAACCATTTAGGGCCTTGGTTGGCTTATTTCTTCTAAGGAAAATCTCTTCTTTGGACATATTCATGTCTTGTTCCAGTATGGCGTACCAGGAATTGTTATTAGTATTTATTATTCTTTGGATCCACATCAATCTATTTATTTCGTAGAAATCTTCCATCAATTTTAAACCCATGCCTCCATATTCAACTTTTTGAGTTAAAAAATCGGCGCTTATTGGGAATTTCTTCTTGTTATTCCATACAAAATTGAGAATTAAGGTATCCACTTTTTTCCTAGATTTTACATCAATATTAACGCATGACATAATATGCTGAATGACAGGGAGAATAAAAGTGTTAGACACTACGACTCTGCCTTTTAATGTGAGAAATCTATTTCTCCAGTCGTTTGCCACATTCAACATTTTTTCTAGACACTTATCCACATTTATTTTTGAGATTTCTTTTTCGTTTCTTGGACTCGTTAAAGTAACTCCCAATATATTAATTGTTTTTTTCCACTGAAACTCTTTGGCTTTGGGAGATTGTATTGTAATATCTCCTACTAACACACCTACAGATTTAGAGGAATTAAGAGAGAGGCCCGAAGCCTCCCCAAACCTCCTCAGTACCTCTAGAGCCCTGAGAAGGGAGAATTCATTTCTGACAATTATAGTGGTGTCGTCCGCAAATTGAACAATTTTCATAACAGTATCGCCAATTTCTATACCCTTTATCTCATTATTTTTTCTAATCATCTCCGCCATTTTTTCCACACAAATATTGAACAGAACAGAAGATATGGGGTCTCCTTGTTTCACACCTCTAGCAATCTGAAAATATTTAGACATGTGTCCGTTGTTAGTGAATACCGCTTTGGAGTCTGTAAGGAGGGTTTTAATCAAAGAAATGAAATTTTCCGAGACACCATGAGCTCTTAGGGATTCATAGAGGAATGACCAGCTGACAGAGTCATAAGCTTTGGAAAAGTCGATTGCAGCTATAATACCGTTTTGTTTTTGTTTTTCCATCATAGAAATAACATCATCAATTTTCCTGATAGCTGTTCCTATATATCTGCCCGACATGAAACCGAACTGATCTTCTTTTATAATTTTCGGTAAAAATTTTGATAATCTTTTGGCTATAAGTTTCGAAACAATTTTATAATCAACGTTCAAAAGAGTGATAGGCTCCAGTTCTTCATGTAGAGCGGATTGACATTTTTTTTAGGTATACCTCTTTTTTGGTTTTCTGTCATATTCTTATCTTCTATACATTTTCTGAGCATATTTATAAAAAGACTCTGTACCTTGTACCAGAAGAAACAGTAAAACTCCACTGAGAGGCCATCACATCCTGGGGCCTTATTATGTTTCATTGATTTCAGGTTTGTTTCAATTTCTTGTAAGGTAATTTCTCTATCTAAAAATTCATTTTCACTTTCGCTTAACTGGTTATAATTTTCAGGGTCATTAAAAAGAACAGATTCATCACTATTCGAGGCTCTTTCAGCGTACAGCTGAGAATAAAAATCATGACCTTCTTGTAATATTTTCTGTTTTTCGGTTGTCAACGAACCATTTATAATCATTTGGGAAATGGTTTTCTTCTGGCCATTGTACTTTTCTAGGGAGCAAAAAAACTTTGAAGGCTTCTCACCTTCAGCAACCCATCTGGCTTTTGATCTTAAAAGAGCTCCTGCCGCTTTTTTTAATTCGATTTCTTTCAGTGACAACTTAATATTTTCTTTTTCAACTTTTTCTTGAGGAGATAATACTGCTTTGTTGGTTAACTCATCTAGTTTTTCTTGATATATTTTTTCTCTACATCTTCTTGCTTAGACCTGGAAATGTTGGAATTTACTCAATTCACACCTTCTTTTTGTTCTACCCCAACTGAAGGTCCTGAGAAAGATCGTCAAGTCGTAAATGAGGGGAATACCTCATTTTCAACTGAGAATGAAAGAAACACCGCTCAATTGGTAAATCTATCTATTTCCAGAGAAGATAATGTACTCCCGGGACCATCGACCGGTCAAACTCATAACAATCAAAACGCAACACCACCAACACTTCCCCAGTCCAACACTAAACGAGCCTCTAAAATACCCATAAAAACACCCACTAACAATGTTGCTAACCCACCGAAAAAAGAAACCCCAGACCCCACTAATCCAGGCAAAACTGTTCCCAAGGCTAATCCACCGAAAAAAAGAAACCCCAATGAATCCACCCAAAACTGCTCCCAAGAAAAACAACGAAACTGTTCTCAATAAAAAGAAGGAAAATGCACCTCCTGTCGCCCCACCAAGGCATGGAACAAGGGAGAGAAAACCAACTGATTTATATCAGGCATAGTTCAAATGGTATTTTAATGATTAATATCACCCACCCACTATAATCAATGAGAATTGATGTTTTAGGGATAATTTTATTTCATAATAACGGTTTTTCCTCATTGAATGTAACTTGTGATCAATTCATGCGAAACATATGTTCTTTGATTGTGTCAATGTTAAAGTGGGTGTTATCTTTATTGAATGTAACTTCACACATACCCACGTCAAACCTCTTTTGTTTGATTGTATAATCACTGAAACGATCTGTTTGATAAGATATACTAGCAGAGAGGTTCACATGATGTATAAATTATTTATATCTTCAATTGTTGAAATAATGATCACCCAATTCAACAATGGAACCATCAAGCTCCAAGTAAGAACTTGTTATAGACATAATCATTCAATATCTTTTTTATTATATTTGAGTTTTTAAGGAATTGGAGTAATTTTCGTAAATGGTCAAATAAGCCATTATATCATATATATTATATATATATAGGTATTTCTCGGAAAATGGTATTGCTCGATTCACGAATAATGAATGAATGAACAATATCCATATTGCAATATGGCAAGCATTGGTTTCAACCCACATGATCATTTTCGTAAATGGTCAAATAAGCCATTATATCATATATATTATATATATATAGGTATTTCTCGGAAAATGGTATTGCTCGATTCACGAATAATGAATTGTGCGAGCAAAATATTCACATATGCTGTGAAATGGCAGAAATGGCACACTCCCTTGGGTCTGCTACTGTTCTAGTTATTAAGGTCTATTAGATAAGGGTATGCAAACACTTGGGTTTATTGCCTCGCGTATATTTCAACCTAGGAATATATGTCTGTTATGAAATAATGCCCATTGTGAACTCATAATATGACCCATAAAGTGAAATATAATATGGATATTGAAAGCCCATTGCATGTGGTCATAAGGATATGTAAAAATAGAAACAAAAAATTAATATTTGCTATCCTTAAGTGCTCGTTTAATGTGTGAATACACTGTCTTGTGCTGCCCCCTTGCGAGTTAAACTGGACTATCACACAGATACAGAGGCTAAAACCTAAGACATGTATAACCAACGATTGTAGCAATTTAGGAGCATAGATTTAGGGTTATAGCAAGCATTGGTTTCAACCCACATGATCTATTCCATTTGTTTATACTTTACTCATTCTACTTATGGATTGTTTGTGTATATTAACTCTAATTATACACAAACTGTTTGTAACAGTAAACATTCCTAAGTAAACCACTCTCATGCAGACAGTTCTGCGAAAAGTATATTGTATTTTATTCTGTTTTAGATTCTTTAGGATATATTTTAAGTTAAAGGTGTTTCTTCTTTATTTAAAAGTTGAATTGCATGATTTTGGGGTGAAGGTTTCTTAATATATGGCTCTTGATATATAAATAGGTTGTAGTTATCCTGTGTTAAATGTTCTGTGTACTTATACATGCTTGATAATGTGTAACATTCCCTGATAAGGTTAAAGACCTTACCAACTCTGTGGTTTAAAAGAAGTTCTTCATTTATAACTTGTATCTTAGACATGGTTAGCTTACAAATAAATAGCTTACTATTATTAATTAATTTGTGTTATTTATTCCCTATTATAATAATAATTTCAGATGAAACAGACATATTTAGACAAATTATTGAAGCAACACGCCAAGAACGTTTTCCTAATAAACCTAAGGAATTGGAGGGGTTTAAGTGAGAACAGAGCTGGGGTTTCAAGGGAACTTCCTAATCACTCGATGGGGGAATCCACTTCGGGACAACAGTCTACATTACAATTAGGACCGCTAGATTTAAGTAAAAAGAATTAGAAACTAATGTTAAAATTGTTTAGAATTATATTTTTATTCATAAACAATTAACAAACCAATCAATCATTTGATAAAGACATTTTTATTATTTACATATTCTCATTCATATCATATCTTTATTTACATTTGGTCCAATATCTTAAACTCAATCGAAGTTTATTTCTGCAAAGTCAACATCCTCAAGCTTTTTGTTGCGTAAAAAAAACCTTGCTAATTTTTTTTTATGTTATCTTGAATCTTATAATGCCAAGCCATCTCCTCTGAGGCCTCCGCCAAATGTTGGTTGGACACCCTCAAGTTGACCCTCGTAAGAGCCTCCAAACTATAGGCAACAGGGGCCTCCAGATTTTTATTAGGGTTCGTTTGCATGCTAGTCTCAAGAGAAGGCAGCACTCTGTGAATAACAAGTAATAATACGTTTTGGTAACAATCTCCTTCATAGAGACCGTCTTTTTTGCTTCCAAATTGATATCAATGTACACAGAACTGTCGTGTTGGGCGGCCAGTGCAGCGATGGCTTGGGCTTTGCAACTTGGAAATGTTAGAAATCCTAGAGATTCTAGTGTTGTCTCTCCACTCTTGATCTTCCAGTGGAACAACTCCACTCTGTGACCCTTGATTTTCTTTTTTTCAGTCTCATCTTCCTCCTCCATCCTTTTTCTTTTTAGGGGGTTTGTCTCTGCCCTTGTGGAGATAATTCCTTCCAACTCATCAAGTTTGACATATGTGAGATTGAAACAATCACGACTGTAAATAAAAACATAGAATACTTAATTCTAATTATTTTAAACATCAACATGTATGTGGGAGGTAAAATATGTGACAATAATAATGTGAAATAATACTATAGCAATATTTTTATGTAAAACTTACGGAATCCGATCTCCATTCTCATCCCTGTATGCAAAACACACATACTCTGTGTCATAGAACACATCGACTTCTACGGCCCATCCATCCTCAAGTGTTAGAACAACCCCTGACTTTAGTTGTTCCTTGTTCGAGAACCCCTTCTTCAGTAGATCGATGTTCGTCTGAACATACCGAACATGATCATCCTTTTTTCGCATAAGGGTAATCTTTCCCCCTCTTTTGAACTCAACACTCAGAGTGGAGGTTATTTTAATTGAAGCCATTGCAAGTCTTGTGGTGAAGCTGGGTAGATGTTGCGTGTTCTGGTAATACTGATCAAGTGTTCAGTAATGATCTGAGTTCTCCCTCTTATTTATACCAATAATGATGGGAAATATAACCACAATGAAAAGCTGTTTTCTAACATAGGATATGTAAAACTACAATTTATCAATGATTAGAATATTATCCAACCAATCACAAAAGAAATGAATGATAAATCTCAACATGTTACTTTCTCAAATGCAGAGTGTGTGTGTGTGAACTTCTATACATCACCACCAGGTGATGTTCTGGATTAATAATATTAAGGTCATTAAAAGGAAGCACCGCCTTCAGTATAATGATAGCCCTATTCCTACTGCTTGAGGTAAAATCAATGTCAGCTAGGTTTGAACATAAATATGGTCAACAGTAAGAGTCCTGGAGGGCTTAGAATCTTGGATTATGTTGTTTAATAAAGGCAGACATCTTCGGAGAAGTTATGACGTCAATCATGAGGAAAACCGGCCAGCCATGATAGCATGGCGAGTGCACCATGGTCATTCTCCTCCTCCTACTGGAGTTTTTGCAATGATATATAGCAAAAGTAGGTATGTTCTCATTAGATCTGAATCTCTACATGCTATTCATGGCCAGATTTCACTTTTTGAAGTGTTATTTTATAAAAGAGAAGGTGTTCTGTAAGGAGTAAACAAGCCTTGCAAAAAACGGAAGTGACAACACTCTTCTCGTCCCCCATTTATCGCTCACAATAACAAAAACCTTTCGGGACTATACAGGGTTCATTTCAAACCATCTAAGTTCAAACAAACCCATACCAGTCCAGTTATAACATGTTTGACTCACTATTAGCAAAATAAATTGTTTATTAGGAATCTGAAGTGAGGAAAACATGGTTCAAACTCCAACCAAACCACGCCCACACTGCCTTTGGTCGATGCCTAGTGGACTAGCGTGCTGCTGTTGTGCGCGTAGCTGCAGATCTTTATGCTATTGGCGATTGACTTGGGACTAGGGGGGTTATATTTAGCTAGATGTTAGATAGGATACGGGTAGTCGGCTGGCCTCTAGTAGATTCCGCATAGTAATTCCTTAGGATTCTTATAGATATAAATATATATATATATATATTATATGATAGGGTGAGCCCTGTAGTCTTGTGATGTCCATGTGAACTTGTATGGGTTGTATCATATTTACTGTAGATCGAGGTAGCAGCTATTTAGTATTATATGAGTAGTCAGCAAGTAACTCAACACAAAGAACTTAGTATGTATTCTTAGCAGTGGTGTACAGGCCCTGAGGCCGTACACCTGGTGTTCTGGTCTCAACACTACAAGCAACTGGTTTATATATTGAGTGTCGGGCCCTTATTGGCCTTCCCCTTAACCTATCATATCCCCTGGTCCTAGTGGTGGCTCCTCTAGTGGCCCCTAATAGTGGCTCCCCTAGTGGCTCCTTACTCATATTAGCAATTTAGTACCCTACTACCATCTGGTGTGTAATACAGTTACCACACTGCCACCTAGTGTGGGCACACCACCTTCTCCAGGGTGGAGCAGTTAGAAATAAAGATAGAGATACTACTATATAGTCACAGCGTTCACATGTTATATCTACAAACCTAACATTTAAACATCATGTGAAGGCAATACTTGTTAATACTTACAGGTTATAATCAACTTCTTCATCATTGAGCCGTGCAAAAAAATTACCAGTGCCAGTGGTTAAGGCTGAGGCGGTTGCTGTGATCATATTGAGTGTGTCGGAGAACACAAGCCAAACAAAGAGCACATTGCCAGATGACTGGTTGAAGTAGGACGGCTGCAGAAGGATTACTAAGCAAAGACAATTGAAGAAAGTTCCCACAGCTGCAATGAGAATGAGATCAAATCGATTCCAATGATGGTAAACATTAAGGATATCTAGGAAGTATTTCTATATTTTATGTTTGATATATTCATGTTTGAAAAAAAGTTTGCAGTATTTCTGGGTGGGCAATTATGAGTTAAGTAACTAAATCATTTAATATACTCCATATGAAGGCCTTGAAATGAAATTTAACATGTGCAATGAACCTACCTAATATTGAGATAATGACGTCTGGAGAGTTAGCACTTGCTGCCAATACTTCGTCCACTTCCTGAACATTGGTCCTTGTGCATTGGTTCAGTGAGAAAACTGGTTCTAGAGAAATGGACACAAAGTTTGCCCCATCCATTAACGTTGAATTGCAGTTGGCCCTGTAGTGACAATGGATTCATCCATGAGTTTTTTTAACTATAAAAAATAAAGTAAGTTCCATATTTCAATCTGTATTACAAAGCAGGGGTGGTCTCCTCTGGCTGCGGTAAGCTCTGTGGTAAGCCTTGCGATGGTGCTGTGATGGTGAGGAGTGGCGAGGACCTGCCTATATGGCCAGTAAACCATGTAGGCAGGACCTTGTCATTCCTCTTCACCTATACTACACCTACTACAGAACTAGCTACAGAATTCGAGTATATTCGGCATTGCATTAATTCAAGCAATCTGTTTGGTTAGATTAAACTGTATTTTGAACTTCATTTTCGTTTGAGATTTGGGTTATTTGAGAGGATTGGTGAAGTTGAATTGTACATTTTCTGGTGACTTCACCCACTTACCTCACATACTCTTCCACTGTCTGTTCATCGCTGTGTTTGTTGAGGGAAGCTGGTGATTCTATAGGACAGAACTCCACTACGGAGAGATATTTGAACGAGAAGGCATCGCTCACAGAATACTTCCTAACACAAACCAGTCGTGCAGGGAGCACTTCATCCTTCTGCAGAGGCACATTCTCATTGGCTGCAACGGTGTCATTACCACCCAACCCTACCATTTTATGGCATTGATCCCACGGTAGCAGTCGTATATACTAGAATGGATAAATGGGTCAGATTTTCAGAAAATGTACAATTGGCAGCTGTACACATTTAATAAATTCTGCTAAATTAGGCTGCAATTTGGTCAATACTAGGGAAATTCGAGCATATTCTGCATTGCATTGAGTCTGGTTAGGTTGAACTGTATTTTGAACTATATTTTCTTCTGAAATTGTGGGTTATTTGGGAGGATTGGTGAAGATGAATTGTACATTTTCTGGCGACTTTACCCATATCAGCATTATATTTAATTTGTAATGTGTCTCAGGAAAATGAGTCACAAGTTGCAAAAAATGATAATATTCAAAGTGATTTATTCAAAAGGTCTCTATGTTGGAACCCCTGCATTCCTGGAGGGTTAAGTGCTGTCAAAATACATTACTAAGACACCTTTTCCTGTTACTGTCCAGATATTCCTATTCCTGGAACAAATAGTTTCATGGCACCGACTATTTCTTCATTACTGAGATCATTTCTTCCATTACAAGGAGTCTTTTTAATATTACCACAGCCCTATTACCTATGACCTGTGTCATCTGCTGTTATGACACATCACAGTTGCTTCTTTTCAAATATGACAGTTAGGATTGCTTCCTTTTTGGTTCTTTCCTAATCGTCATGGATAAACTTGCGCCCTTGATTAATTTCATAATCTAGATATTAATATATACAAAGAAATGCAATTTATCTACACACAACCACTATTTCTTGGGCATTACCTACAAAACAATTTTTAAACTAATTATTCTTTAACAGAAATGAAATGTAATGTATAATAACCAACTTCACTTTGGTGGGATTTCTGGTCTATGAGTATAGCCTAAGGGACTTAGTGCTAGTCTACTGGCCACTACTCAGACACCACTTAGTAGTATATGAAAATGAGCAAGTGACTCAGTGTGTCAAAAAGAACATCCAAAATCTAAGATAGTTTGTGTCTTGATAATAAAATATCCATTTGTTCCATTGAATATGTTTTGAAATATCTTGGAAATAGATATCTAAAAAAAATATGTGGATATTTCCTACTTCCTACTAAACCATATAAAATCTAAGATAAATCTTGCAAAAACTAAACTCAAGGCTCTCTCGAGACTGAGTCACTGTATTAATAAGGAAACTATCCTCATGGTTTACAAGGTTGCGATACGCCCAATAATAGAGTATGGAGATATTATTTACATGGTAGCTTCTGATGAATTGTTAAAGAAACTTCAAACGCTTCAAAACTCAGCTGTCAGGATCATCCTGAAACTTAATAAGTATACAAATGTAGATGCTCAGCAACGAGAATTGAGATTAGCCCCCCTTTACATACGACGTGAGTCGCATCTGTTAGACCAAGCGTATTCACTGAGTCTAAGAAGGGAAAATATTGAAACCAAGAGTTTTAAACTGAGAAATCATAAAGGCAAAAGAATATTGAAATCTCTCACACCTCATACTGATAAAATAAAGAAATCCATCATATTCAGCGTCCCTGAAGCAAGGAACAACTTGGAGACTAGAGCTCACCAGTGTAAAAGTTGAAAAGATTTTCGTACCTTCCTGAGGACTGTTTATCTTCAGGAGGTATGGGATGGTTTGAAGTAATTAAATGGGATTTCTGACTATTATATATTTAATCATGTACTAGATACCTATGTCAAAGAGATAATCTGTGGTTTGTTACTTATACATATCAATGTTATTGTATGCTATGTCTTTTATTGTATGCTATGTCTTTTATTTCACATCAACCGGCACATAAAGCCTTTGCCATGATTCACTTCATGCTAAAAATAAGAAGTAGGCACCTGAGTATGTGTTATTCAAAATAACAATTCATTAATTTCACTCTTAAGTGACAATTATCACAAATACTATGTACTTTATACATATGTTTAATCTTTCTGGCCCACCTGGAAGACCTGTGTCACAGAGGGTACCAGCCATATTTCTGTATATTGATGTTTTATAGAAATAAAAACGACTATATATATACTACATATATAGATATACTGACATGTTTGTGACAAAACAGACACATACCCCAGTACACAGATGCCGAGCCCAACAGAGGCAGATCAGAGTGTAGTAGCATGAATACATATCCCAATTTTCAACACTGGAATGAAAATATCTTTGCGTCTCAAAGATCATCCTATGGACTATATTCAGCTCCTTTACTGGTTATTACCCACCTAGAAATATTGCAAACTTATTATACATACCCTGGAAACAACAGGATCGTATAAGTCAACATTTCTCCGTTGAAAGCAGGCATTTAATGCTTGGGTGTCCGTTGTACCCGTTGCATCAGCGGTGACAGTGATTACACAGAATACAGCCTGCATTAACTGTTTCTCTGTTCTAACCAGAGCTTCAAAGTCCTTATCTGGTTTAAACGAAATACATTGTCTCCGTCTACCGTCCAGTTCCTCTTGCCTTGCAGTAGCTGTATTTGTCTCAGGCTCGGTCTCAGCCACAACCTAGATATAAAGGGTCAGTAAACGGGTTCATTATCACTTTTAGGACAACACACTTTGCCGCCATTGCTTTTGTAACTATTAAGAAACTGCATTTGTTAATAATACCATTTAAAGGGTCAGTAAACATTATCGGCCCTGTGGTAGGGAATAAGCTCCCTGGTTTCATAAGAAATAATTCCTGGAAAAATATCAAACGTTATCTAAAAAATAACAATGACTGATACAAGTAAGTAAGACACTTCTGTGACAAATCAACTAGATCGACTGAAGACTAATTTAATTATGTCAGGGAGAAAAACAGTAAATTCTACTATGGTTCTTGGTTGTTTTTTATCATCCGTGTAGTACAATTTATTCTTGTTGGAGGTAAAAACTTATAAAAAAAATCGAAGCATTTAAATTGCTTATATTATGTAACACTGATGTACTTGATTACTCGCTTATCAAACTTATGCGAATCTCTCATAATATGTTGATGTCAAAGTAACTAAATTAATCCTAATTGAAGCTAACTATTAGCTATTTGTATGGACTCCATGAGATCATCATTGAATGAAACTCGACTCAATAAGATTTATTAAAAGAAAAGAAAACGGGTCCATATGGTCACTTTTAGGATAGCAAAGATTATAGAGCCATAAATACAACATTCAAGTACAGTTTTTTTTACTTCTGTTTATGTCTAACTTATAGTTGCTTACCGGCGCCAATTGCAAAAGCTTAGTTGAAAGGTCTGTTTAGCACAAGCACTGAGGGTCATGTGTGACGTCACAAAGTATCGCCTGAAATGTAGGTTACACAACACCTCTCCCGACTAGTGTGTTATGTAGGCTAAATTGCATCTTCATTTCAAGATTTCGATACCTTGTGACCTAGGCAAACAGTGGCACCTTGAATGGAGTGTTAAACTCTGGAACTACTTTTTCCCTCCTTTAAATACGTAAAACTTACAAAATTACGTGTATAACCGACAAAAGTGTCAAATTGGTATTGTGGCATAGGTAAGTGATAACACTGGGCCAGCCATCCTAATTGGCCGTTCCTATATACCTCGGTTTATGACTGCTGATGCAATATATGGCTATGCTTTCATCATCTGCTGCAGCCCTGACACAGGTGCATATGAGTAAACATTCTATGAGTATAGATTTGATTTTAATTCTATTTTGTGAAACTGAAAATAAGAATCGTCTGCCATTATTCTTCATAAGTTTAGGATTACAGTGGTCTTTGACTCGTATTTCTACATTAATTAGAAGAGAAAATATGATCTATTTTTAGAATAGTGTGAATTATCAATGGCAATTTTGCCCAGAGATTCGGTGTTCTAGTATAAATGATGAAGTCAGAGAAGTCGGTTGATGGTTGTCTCAGGCCAGGCAGCAAGGTGTCTAAAGATTTAGATCCATGGCTTTGGCTTGGCCTTTATTTATAGTCAAACATGTTAACCAATACATCAGTAACAATGGGTCCTAGCAATGCTTTCCCTGGCGTGTACCCTCATGATTGGCTGAGAGGGATCCCTCTACCCCATGAACATGACCTCCCAGCTCTCTCCCATGCCAAGGCCATGCATTGTTCACATGATAGTTGGTCCCCTTGCTCTCAACCCCCCCTCCCCTACAATTACCCTTGACCCAAGCATGAAGTGTCCCCTCCCTCCCCCAGTCCCTTCCCCCCACCCACTAATGAGTTTTGCACAGGGAACACAAGATAATTCTATTTCTGGTTGCTAGACAATCAAGCATGTATACACACAACAACAGGTGCCCAGCATTCCTCCCTCCCCCTCTCCACCCAGGTCCCGTGTGGCGGCCAAGGCCCAGGCAGAGGGGAGGGGGGGGGGGGAGAGGGAGGGGGGGAGAGGGAGGGGGGGAGAGGGAGGGGGCAGGGACGGCCATTTAGCTGGTAAAACCAACCCAAAAGAATTCAATTCTTTACATTCTTCCATATTTTTTTCTTTTGATTGAAACATATAAATTTTCAAACAAGACACTACAAATCATTAGTCGACTGACCGACCCTGCCAACCAATCCTAAGAAATCGTAAAATTATTACATAAGTTTACACAATTACAGAAATCAACGGTAAGAGGTAGCCTATCAAACTAAAAGGCTCCGTGGACCAACTGGCCTGGAGAACTATAAAAATGGCTCAATTCAAAAGAAGGTTCATTAACGTGAGTCCATTATTCGGCTACTAAAAAGTCTTTTAGTGAAGCATGTTGAAAAAGTCTTTGTGTGGAGGTGTGCCTTTGAACACCTGTTGAATGTCTTAACCTCTCGTAGGAAATTTAATACACAAAGGTCCTTTCGTACGGTCGTCACCGTTTCCTTCTCTGTCTGCCCGGTCAGCCGAGGCCCCCGCTGGACCTCATCGCTGACCGACAAGACACCTGTCTTGCCCCGTTTTCCTAGGTGTTGGAGCAAGCACAGGTTGGTAGTCAACACTACAGTATTTCCATAATAGTGTGAACAATAACAGACCACAAGTCGACATTTCTGCATTGTTTCACCACCTCCTTCCTGTATGGACAATACTTCGGTCAAAGCAGCAGTTGAGAGTAGACAAGAAGCACTGATCCTGTGGTGCTTTTTGCAGGCCTCTCTAGCTCAAACTAACTGTTTGATAAATCAACGTCTCATAAAGAGAGTTGGATAAGATAACCATTGGGCTGGATCCTTGTCCATGGATCCCACCATTGTCTCCAAAACGGGGAAATGGATTTTACCCAAGGTATGGATATTTGTTTGTTCATACATGTACATCTCTCGCACCCGAGGAGGTTACAGAACAATTACTTACAGAACAATATCTAAAAGTGTATAGGAAAAATACAACATACGAGTTTATAAAGTGATGGTGTCAAACATAGAGAAACCAATAAATCTTAAAACTTATGACGTCATCCTGGTCAGTCTGGATCTGGCAGTGCGGTAGGGTGAGGAAAAAGGGGCGGCACAGGATGGGAATTCAAGAGAGCAGGAGGTGGCCACTCCCACACTCTCCCTTTCCCAAGATTGGAGGGGTGGGTTTGGGAGTTGGGGGGGGGGGGGGGGCAGGGTCTCCAAGGGAGAGATCTTTCCTTTTATAGGCCTTTAAACAACACCCACAAGGGTAGCTAATCCCCAGATAAAGTCTTTAGGCCATGGAATAAAGGAAATAACTGCAGGGAAAATTTTACCATAAGTTAAGTTAAACCGTCAGGGGCATAACTTCAGGGGTGGGGATGGTTATATGGGACTTATGGCCTGGTATGCTTCTCGCACGCCAATCCTTTCAGACCAGGGGACAACTGCCTTCTATTATTATTCTAGCAGATTTTAAAATAAAGACATACATAAGGACAAACGTCCATGCGGTTCTCCATCATATAAAGTCTCGTTTTGATCTTAAGTAAATGTAAAATACTCTCTCTAAGTTAACTGAACTAACAGGGGACCACCTCTAACTGCCAAGGGCACTTACTTCCAGATACTGTGAGTGTTAACCCTCTTCCCTGGCTCGTCTTTAAGAGAACATATACAATAATAAGAAAGTCATAAAATCCTAATACACCCAAACATCGTTCATTTCAAAGTTAAAAATACACCAATGAACAGGGAGCTGGCTTCTTCCCTTGTTGGCAAGTTCATGGTGATGAATGGAAGCCATTCCGATTGAAGATAGATTTCCCTTTGTGTCCTATGTGTTCGTTCCCATTGCTACCTCGTCCAGGCCCATGCTGGAGAGTGCCTCGTCAATGGGTAGAATAGTCAGGCTTCCAATCGTCCTTCGACTGTAAGGGAGTTAGAGGGACCAGATGGCGGGTTGTACCCCTCTCCAGTTGTGTGTGATCCCACAGCCGGCATAACTGTATGTTCACTTGGTTTCGCTGCAACAGGTGGTGCAGCAGCAGATAGGATGCGCTGCAACCAGTCATCTAGCAGCAGATGTGGGAGCAGCTGGCAAGGGTACCCACTAGGGTGTTGACTGGGCTTGCAGTAGCAGATGTCACAGTAGATGTCACAGCAGTGACCGGTCGTCCAGCTGCAGATGTTGGAGCAGATGGCATGAGTAGCAACCAGAGTGGTAACTGGGGTTGTAGTAGCAGATGTCACAGCAGATGTTGCAGCAGATGGTGCAGCAGATGGTGGAGCAACTGGCAAGAGTACCAACCAGATCGGCAACTGGTGTTGTAATATAGATGGGCACCAGCCACACAGCAGATGGTATAACATGCCCCTCTGCTCCAGCTGTGGAAGAATTACATGCACACACAATCCATCTGCTTTGCAGGACAAAAATAGAATAGGGGTTGTCCATTATATATAGAGTTACAGTGTAAGGGGAGTGGGAGTGCTAGTAGGACGGGGAAATGGCTTGTAGAACTAGGTATCAGATTACCCAACTTACCCACTAGTAGAATACAAATTGATACTGGGGAAAATAAGTGTAGGATAATCCCTGATTTAGCCAGGCTCCTGGGGCCTTCCCTCCATCTGTCTATGCCCATCCCACCCACCCACACCACACCCTCCCCTCCTAGGATATCTAATACTCAGGTTTGAAAAAGAACAGAAAAATAAGTAAACCAACAGATGTTAATGGTTGAAAATGTTACATAAAGACGCATCCCACAATCTTGACCTTTTTCCCCAGACCAGATCCTAGATCTGAAGTTAATTTATTGAGGCCAATAATATATTGATGCTGGCTCGGGTGGGAATGTGTTCGTATACAGTCACATAGTCATGTTCCAAAAGTATAAAACTAGCGTTCCAATCAAAACTATATGACCCCATTGCATCATCCCCATCCCACCATTTTGCAGGTCAATTCATTGGAGGTACTGAAAGTGGTGGTCAGTAACTATTTTCCATTACTGCCAGAATACAAATTAATCAAGATCCCTCCCAACACTAGAAGCAAATCCCAGGTAATTTACCAAAAATATACCCCTGCAATCAACTAAACCCATTCCACCATAGAGGCTGTGCCTCCCACCAAACCAATAAAGAAAAAAAGGAATAGGGGTTGTTTATCATATTCATATAGTCGTGTTCCAAAAGTATAAAACTAGCGTTCCAATCAAAACTATATGACCCCGTTGCATCATCTCCCAACACTAGAAGCAAATCCCAGGTAATTTACCAAAAATATACCCCTTCAATCAATTAAACCCAATCCACAGTAGACAAAGAATAGGGGTTGTTTATCATAGGGTTATAGGGTAAGGGGAATGGGAGTGCCTGGAGGATGGGGAAATGCCTTGCAGCACTAGGTATCAGATCTCCTAACTTACCCACTAGTAGAATACCAATCAATACCGGGGAAAATAAGTGTAGGATAATGCCCAAGTTAGCTAGGTCTTGTGGCCTCCCCTCCATCAATCCATGCCTATTCAAACCCCTCACAACATACCCTCCTCTCCCAGGATAATACTCCAGTTTGAAAAATAAGCAACCAACAGTAAAGTGCTTCCAACCAAAACCAATAAAAACCCATTCTGCCATTCTACTAAAACTTGCAGAATTTCAAGCACTAACCCTTCTCTTCAAATCCGTCCAAATATAAAATGTTTACTATTAAAACGGAGCTGAGCTCATGGCAAAGCGGCCTATGTAATCCATATTTGTATAGTGTTAACCATAAGAGCGGCATTGATGACGGCGTGTGATCGCCGCAATCATAACCGCTTGCACAAACGCAAAAATATTGCTTCCCACTAGATTGCTCATATCTCCCTTAAAAACCATCCGATCCCAATATAAAAATATCCCATAACTCCCGAGACTGTAAGGAAGACAGCCCTGCTTTTAGATTTAGAATCGGATTGTTAGTTCTCCCGTAATGAATTATTTTCGTCGGCCGCATCCAACGAAAGTCGGCCGACTCAATTTAAATCATCCGACTTTGTGCCCCACATTACAAACCAACCCAACCTCCCCCAAGTAACTGGAGATATTCCTCCCTCCATGTATATTAGGAGGAATACCCAGATCCACACTAATCAGTGGGGGTTTGAGGGAAGGAAAATGGGAACATTAGGGTGATAAGCAGATGAAAGGTATGCACACATAACCTCCCACCTACCTTAGCATTAGGGCAGCTCCAAGTCCAGCTGAAGTTAGCCCCATCCTTCTCTTGCTATTCTTCAACCTAAACGATCTAGGTTTTAGCTATAGCATTTCTGTGCCTGCCTAGGCTATCTCTGACTTCTAAAGTTGAGGAATTGCTAGTTAGCAAATTCGTTCCTTCAGTGGTCAGCCAGTGTGAGAAATCAATGGCAATTTTGCCCAGAGATTTGGTGTTCTAGTATAAATGATGAAGTCAGAGAAGTCGGTTGATGGTTGTCTCAGGCCAGGCAGCAAGGTGTCTAAAGATTTAGATCCATGGCTTTGGCTTGGCCTTTATTTATAGTCAAACATGTTAACCAATTCATCAGTAACAATGGGTCCTAGCAATGCTTTCCCTGGCGTGTACCCTCATGATTGGCTGAGAGGGATCCCTCTACCCCATGAACATGACCTCCCAGCTCTCTCCCATGCCAAGGCCATGCATTGTTCACATGATAGTTGGTCCCCTTGCTCTCAACCCCCCCTCCCCTACAATTACCCTTGACCCAAGCATGAAGCATCCCCTCCCTCCCCCAGTCCCTTCCCCCCACCCACTAATGAGTTTTGCACAGGGAACACAAGATAATTCTATTTCTGGTTGCTAGACAATCAAGCATGTTTACACACAACAACAGGTGCCCAGCATTCCTCCCTCCCCCTCTCCACCCAGGTCCCGCGTGGTGGCCAAGGCCCAGGCAGAGGGGAGGGGGGGGGGGGGAGAGGGAGGGGGCAGGGACGGCCATTTAGCTGGTAAAATCAACCCAAAAGAATTCAATTCTTTACAATAGCATTTATCTTAGGAAGATCTGATCGAATATGATCTTTCTCAGCAGTATATGAATAATAGAAAAACCATTCCGGATCTCAACTACACTTAAATACTACCGATATTGAATATCAACATATATTTGTGCGCTTAATTATAATTCTTTCTTTTCGGAACAAAAGAAGTCATATAATAATATCTGTGCTGGTGCTAGCCACGCAAAAGGAAAATCCCTTTGGTGCAAGAAACTCCAATTGGGATATTTATGTGGAAATGATTACGGCCACAGGGGCGAAAAACAATTACAGCTTTCATGAAAGTTTTATAATTAAAGCATTTCTTCCCACATATTCGCTTACGTTCAACCAGTATAGTCCTTACGTTCAACCAATGATTTGTTTTAAAATTAAAACCACTCAAAAAGTAAAAAATGTAACATACTAAAAGGCCTGAATAGTTAAAAGGACGTGGGGATTTATGTACATGATGTAAAATCTTATGCATATATCCTGATCCCTACTTGGCCTCTTTACCGTAAAAAACTAAAGAAATCTACGATGGACGCCATTTGCTATCCTTTGGTTAGGTCCCATGCACCGATTAATATATTGGATCCCTGATACTTTCAGTGAGATTTTCAGTGAAAATTTAAACCAGGTTAACTAAGAATGTCGTTGGACATATAACCAAATCAATTGATGCTGTGTTTATTTTCAAACCACTTTTGAGGAAAAGGGACTGACACTGCCATTAAAGCACTCGTTACCAACCTGCTAAAAAGTAAAGACGAAGGAAAAAATTCAGATTTAATTTTTTTCGATTGATCTAAAGCTTTTAATACGATCAATCTTAACAGGTTGGATCATAAGCTGTACAAGCTTGGTTTCAGAAATAATTTTCTTAAACTACTGAGTAACGATGAGGTCCAAAAGGTTAAACTTGGGAACAATTACTCTAACGATATATTATTAAAAGTAGGTGTCGCTCAGGGAAGCATCCTAGGCCCGATAATGTTCTCCCTTTATATGAATGATGTTATTGATATGAATTTCTCTTCCAATATCTTATTGTACGCAGATGACTGTGTGATCTGGAGAAAAATTGTCACCCAACACGATGTTGATATACTTCAGATGGACATGAATAAGTTTGATAGATGGTGCAAACACAACGGTCTGAAGTTGAACAGCAAGAAAACAAAGGTAGAGAGAATTTTCGGATGCAAAAAGAAAAAAACAGATATTATAATTCCTAGATATGTCATTGACAACAATGAAATCAAAGTGGTGAGATTATTTAAGTACCTAGGTATGCTCATCGACTCACAACTTCGCATGGAAGAAATGGTAAATTACATAATTAAAAGAGCTTATTTTGAGACATCCAAAATTAGAAAAATTCTACCTTATATCGGAAATAATATTGCTGTTAAATTATACAAGGCTTTTGTGTTACCGATTCTAGAAAACAGTTCAATATGTATAGATCTTGGTCCACATTTTATACATAACAGACTTCAAAAAATGCAAAGCAAGGCACTAAGAACTTTGAGGGGGGTCCGGGGACATATTTCAAATTTTGAATTACATGTTTCCAGTGAAATCCTCCTTTTAAACTATTGAAGAAGGACAAGAGTCTTATGTCTTGTTGCAAAATGAAATTGAAAATAGAATGAAGTTTGTTATGGATACTTTGTGGTTCAACAGACTTGTTTTTATTCAATATCAATTTTACTATTTTTATCTTATACGAAAAATTGAATACAAAAATGTGCATGCTTCTTATTTAGGTGACTACTGCAATATTCTGACGTAGTCCGCAAACTTGATACAAGGTGGCATATGTAGTACTACTACAAAGATATTGTTAGCTCGTCGAATTTCCGCCAGATGGCGACGCTGTGTTGAATATTTTACTTATGCTCAATAGAAGACTGATACTATATGAATACCTGAATGTTAAACTATTGAAGATGAATTGAATCTGTACAAATGTCAACATTTTGTCATGATATGCTGAGAAATATTATCTGTAAATGATGAAATGCTATCAATAAAAATACAATACAATACTTTTCATGACTCCCATTTTTTACACTTGAAGAGTAAATTAAGGCGATCTGTGGCTGGACAATTGATTTCTAGTAGCAAGATTATATATACTCTACAGGATTTGATACTCAGCAAATCTGGTACGATATCGAGCTATATGCACAGGTAAATGCTAAATTCCTGCATGGTCACAGTGGTAAATTCAGGGAGATCTGCAAGTTCCATATTTGGACAGCTTATATAGTTAGTGTTGTTACCGTATCCCTTTCATGTGTTAGAGGGTGTATATGGGTGCTAATCCAGGGCCAGGAAAGTCATTTTCACTAAATACAGTAAAGCATTGCACTAAACATGGACAATATTTATTACATTAATACATTAGATATTGGATCCCTGATACTTTCAGTGAGATTTTGAGTGGAAAGTTAAACCATATAATTCTAAATTCCTGCATGGTCACTGTGGTAAATTCATGGAGATCTGCATGTTCCATATTTGGACAGCTTATTAGCTTTCATGTGCTAGAGTGTGTATATATGGGTGCTAATCAAGGGCCGGGAAAGTCATTTTCACTAAATACAATAAAGCATTGCACTAAACATGGACAATATTTATTACATTAATATATTAGATATTGGATCCCTGATACTTTCAGTGAGATTTCGAGTGGAAAGTTAAACCATATGTAGTGGGTCCGCCAACCGGAATACATCAAGGCTGTCGACCATCGCCAAACACCA
The DNA here is from genome assembly GCA_942159475.1 of Sthenelais limicola. NCBI lineage: Eukaryota > Metazoa > Annelida > Polychaeta > Phyllodocida > Sigalionidae > Sthenelais > Sthenelais limicola. Next base: position 20,038,475 of record OW804101.1, read on the forward strand.
ACCAGGCTACGACAGCGGGGGCACTTCTACCGGAGCCGGAGACGACCACCAGTTCCGGCCACTTCCGTCAGGGGGCGACATTCACCACCGTGCAGACGACACTGCAGACACCCTCTGACGGGCGGTAGGCGGAGGACTACCTCCGGTAGGCGGAGGACTACCTCCGCAAGGGGATCCAGGCTTTGCTTAACACTACGGACTCGAGCCGCGCCGCGGACCGAGATACTTTAAAAAAATTCGTTATTTCAAGGGAATATTCACTTTGTATATGTGTATTAATTGTACTGTATGCGAGGTGCAAAGGATTATTATAATAAAACTAGTATAAAACTTATAATTATAAGCTATTTATTGTTATTGTTATATAACATCGTTATTGTTATATAAGATCCATGAACCCCTACAATACTCATTAAACGTTAATATACCCATAATTTAACGTTAATTTAAGTTAATACAACCGTAAGTTAACGTTAATTTGCTAGTCAAAATAAGGTTATTCAATGATCTGTGAAACTCCCAAAATATTCAACGTTAATATAACCATAATTTAATGTGAATTTGCCAGTGCAAATAACGTCAATCTACCCCGTCATTAACGTTGAGTCGATCTCAATTGGATGTTGATCTCATGTTTATTTGACCATGCAGTATCGCACAGCTCGGCCATGATATTAACGTCAAATTGATGTTAGACTGTCAGCGCAATTGGACATCAAACGAACATGGAAACAACATCATCCTCACATTGATTTCACCTCAAATAAAAACCGTTAATTCAATGTTGTTCAGATAACGTGGATCACTTTTTTTTTAAAATATTTTTTTTTATATCATTTGGAAGGCCAGTTACATTAAATTGAAATAAGATGTATCAATAAAGAAAAGAAGCAAGTGAGCCCTACCCGGGTGTCTTAGTGCGTTGCCTTAGGAGACCATAGGGGTCGAACAAGTTTTACAATCACCGAAATGTGACTAAGTTGGTAAAGAAAATAATAAAAGAAAATAAAACAATCCAGTGGCCACTTAAAGATATATGCGGGTGTCAACACACACGCCACCTAGCGGCTCCTATTTTTCTTTGAAATATTTCGTTATCATCATAAGTTGAGATGTTTTTGTGTACGATTTCCAATATCTAGTGGGTTTAGTTTTATTAGAGCAGTTTTGAGTCATGTTTTTTTAAGGTTTCCCCCGCCGAAGGCGGTACAAGCGCCGAAGGCGCTCGTACTGGGAAACCTTATATAGGTTCCACTTTTCTGCCTACGTGATGCCTGCTGTAACAACGTCCGCGTGCTGGCTATAAATAGAATCACAACACAAGCACAATTCAGTCTATTGCCACCTGAATTTCCGACACATCGCGGTGATTTTACGCTCCTGCAAATTGATAAAAAAAAACGCTATTTCTGTTCGAAATACATTGCCAAGATGTTGAAATTCCGAAAGAGCATGCTTTTCCACCCCTCTATATTTAATTTTGTCAACTTACGTTTTTAAATAAGGAAGATATGAGGGAAACTGCACAGTTTCCATTAAACAATAATTTTCGGCCTTTCCCCTGCTGCTTGACAAGTAGCCTAGGCCTAGGCATAGCCCATGTTGCATGGTCAAGATGTTAAAATTCAGAAAGGGCACGCTTTTCTACCTCATGATAATGTAGTTTTATCAACACAAATTTAGATAAGAAAGATATGAGGAAAATATTTTTAAAAAATAGCAAGATTTACTAAATGTGTAGAGCTGACAATTGTTCATTTTCTGACGACCTGACCCTATTGGGTTGTGGCAGGCACATCGCGGGGAAATTACGCTCCTGCGAAGTACCAAAAAACGCTGTTTCTGTTCGAAATACATTGACAATATGTTGAAATTCAGAAAGAGCATGCTTTTCTACCCCTAAATATATGTTTATATTAGGCCTAAGTTCAGCCTTTAAATAAGGCAGATATGAGAGAAAGTTTTCAGTTACATAAGTAAACAATAAAAAAGCTTTCCGACAATTGTACATTTTCTGGGGAAATTATGCTCCCGCGAAATTGAGAAAAATCGCTATTTCTCATCGAAATACATTGCCAAAAATATGAAATTCAGAAAGAGCATGCTTTTCTACCCCTAAATATGTGGTTATATCAAGGTCAGCCTTTAAATAAGGCATACATGAGCGAAACTTTTCAGTACGCCTAGACATTCTTTCTCGCCATCCAGTGCCCAATGCCGGCGACGACGCAATAATGTACTTACTGCGCGCTCTGTATTTTTGTCGTGGCGTCTTCTAATTTTTGCAACGTTGGTAACGCACATTGATGAAGTCCTTGACAACGCTTTTTCCCGCGTGGAGTGGGGATCGATCGGGGGGAGGGGGAGGGGTGTAGTCCTATATTTAATTGTTAAGGGGATTCGGGGGAAACCGTTGTTTCCTTGGTCACAGCCAAAATTTCTTGTTAAGATTTATTTTCATTGATTATGCTGCTTGATTACTAAATTTGGGTGATGTGGTCAACTTCAAATGACCACAACTTTTTTTTAACCACGTCAACATACAGTTTTTATTTGGTAAATCGGTAGCATAATACACCATATATATGAGTAGAAAGTTTTGATGAAAAGTCACCGATTATTTTTTTTTATATAGTGAAACATGAAAAAAACCACATTTTCCCATAGACTTCAATGCTAAAGCTCTGTTATTTTCAAGCGGCTGTAGAAAAAAAATAAGTCGATGAGATGTACTTTTTTCCCCATTTCTTGCTTTCTTATGTAGTCAGGAATGATCCCTGAACGTTTCATGAACAAGTCACCGACCAATCTTTTTTGCATTGAACACCCGCCTATACCTTTAACGTTAATTTGAGGTTGATTTGAGTCCAGGTATATGGCAGTGAAACTAACGTTAGATATTGAGGGTGTTTGCCCCGTTATGGCCGTTAATTTGAGGTTGATTTGACGGGATTTTGTTACCTGGGTAAGTGGTGCGGCCCACCAAATCATAGATCCAAGAAGGTTACAAAAATATGCCACCAAACACTTGATTTAGTCAGATGAAAATTGTATCGACTAAGAAGACAAATTATAATGTATATAATATATTGTATATAAATATGCTCAGGGCTCAGGGGAAGACCACCGTCAAACCATGGTCGAGTGTAGAGTGGCTGGCTTCCTAGCAACTCCCGCCACCGGCGCTAGAATTCAGGTATCACTTGGCAAATTATAGAAGCATCGAGGGGCCTCAATACAAACTATATAACCAGAACTGGTATGTACCTTAACAGATTCAGTATTATATTTTATATTTTTTATCTTGATTTATACTCTGTATTGTAATTCTTGTGTAGTTCCTTATTAGTCACTATAAAACCTTCCTATATTTTCTTCTCCAAAAAAGGTAAGAGCGGAAACATAAGCTTGTCGACCCTTTTGTCACATTTGTTCTGGAACCGTTTATCGTAGTGATGAGTAAACAATTTTCAAATCAAATCAAATGTATGTAAGCTCATACCTGAATAAAAATGAAATAAAAAAATATATTTATCAGAGAGAAGACAATTGTAAGTGTTCTATTTTTATAATGCCATAAAAACAAGCAAACTGAGATTATACCAAAGTGAAATAATGGTAGATAAGTCACTTGCAGTCATTGAGGAGAGTGATATTATCTACTTTATTATGTAACAAGCATATAAGCCGACTTAAAAACCTCAATCCCTTTTGCTGGAGAAGTCGTCTTGCAGTGATCTTGATATCGAAATAATTTTTTTTTAATTCAGAAGATAACATTACATCGTTTGATCACTCTAGGTCCAAACCCTCAGATCAGATAAGAATGGTATGTCAGCTTGCTTCGCTAATCGGTCTCCTCGCCTAAGAGTAGTAATAGGAGTCGCTTTTGAACGTACTTTAGTACCAAACAGGCCGCTATGGGGCTCCCCATGTTAAACTGGTGGCGCTAGTAGTACTATTTTTTTTTTTATGACCATGGAATTTTTTTTTTATGTACATGGGATTTTTTTTTTATGAACCTTTCGTTTCTTTTTTATCTGTAGAGTTTTCTCATAGAGTTTTAGACTGTACTTTAGTTCCAAAGACTCCCCATATTAAACTGGTGGCCTTAGTAGTACTATTTTTTCTATGTAGATTTTTTTTCTATGGATTTTTTTTATGGATTTTTTTTATGAACATTTCTTTTTTATCTGTAGGGCATTGTCATAGAGTTTCAGACTGAACTTTAGTACCAAATAAACCTACTAGTTGGTGTTGGTGGTTATTTGATTTATGAGTTTCTTTTTTAACCATGTTTTGATACCATAGAGGTTGCTGTTACCACTTGATATATGAGTTTCTTTTTTACCTATCATGTCTCAAGCTGATAGTATAGTCTAAGTATTTGAGTTAATTTGATATAATATTTGTATTTTGATTTAATTATTACAATTATCAATTATCATTTACTATCAATTGAGGTTTTATAAATTGATACTGGACAATGAGGAAATGGATGGAAATGTACTGAGAGTTGGCACTATTCCAATTTCCTTTTTCTCTGTTATTGTGAGTTGCTCCTTATAAGGAATTTGTATTAAAAAAGATTCTATATAAGACACTACAAGTGACGTTGGTTTTATAATTTGCACATCCTTCCATTATGGAAGGTACTTTTGTTCGTTTTGAGGACATTCTACATCACTTTTGTGATGTAGAATCAGTCATATTTTTGCTGAAAATTTTGGCTGTACAAGGCGAACAGATGTAAAAAAATGGATATTGGAATTGGAGGTAAGTTTAAATATTCATAAAAGTTCATAGTATGAATTATATATTATGATTTATCTTTTTTAAACCCAAAAAACTAACAAGTTAGCGGAGTTATTCAAAAGTTTATATTTTTTATTATATAGAATGGTACTGCTGAGGAACGCCCCATTTCGATGAGAAATAGACGGATTGAAAAGTCTATTCAGTCTGTTTCTGTTGAGACAGACCTTTCTGCCACCGATAATTCCGAAATCGCTCAAAAATTAACTACGCCTTTGACTTTGGTAAGAATTTTGTTATTTGTCAATTATTATATATGGATTTGTATTTACATATATAATTATATTATATACATTATTAGATAATATCTAATATACTATTAAAATATTCTTTTAGGAGGAAGCGATTCAGGCTGCAGATATGGTCTATATGGGACATATAGATATATATGTGTAATGAAGCCCCTAGGTGGCGCCACCGTCCACGTTCAACACCACTACCTCTCATTCGGCAGTCGTCATCCAGCTGTTGCTCAGGCCACAAGCTATAGACTTGTTGCGATTCTTGCCTATGTTCTTTCCAATGTCTTTGTGGCCATCGGTGCACATCTGTGTTTCAGCTCCGGCTTAATATTAATCGATATTAAATAATGATATTTCGTGATCGTATAGGTTTATTCTGCGAGAATAAATATATTATGAATATCGATAGCTGGAGAGAAAAGGAACTATAGTGGCCGGATTATATTAAAGTTCCAAAGGACCAAGGGTTGAAATATTCTATGTTCCAAGCGCGGATCCGAGATAAAACATCAAGAGTGAAATACTTCTTTCATATGTTCTCTTTATTCCTCCTTGTGTGTTGGGTTGAAGACCTTGCTCCTCAACCCGATTAATATACAAATACATTGGGTATATCAATAATATTCAACACAAGAACAGACTATGTTTGCAATACAAATCAGGAATAACTAAATAAATATAATGTAAGTGAATAAAAAAAAAAAAAAAAATAATAATGAAATAAGTACAAACTTGTACATAAATAGAGAAATATGTGATAACCATCATGGTTAAAGTCCGGATCACATAATAAGAATGATTAATTAATAATAAAATAATCGCATAATATAAACTGCAAATATCATCATGGGTTGCAATGTAGCCTCCTAGTGGTGCCCGGGTGTACTACCCGGAGATATCCGGAGATGTCCGGAGATACCCGGAGGTACCCGGAGCTTGATGGAAATGTTCATATCATCACATACTGGAATCGTTACACTCCTCCCCAACCAACGAAAATCAAAATTAAAAAGGAGGTGAACATATTCAATGACTGGAGAAATTTTATGAACATGTTAACGAAACAAAATAAACGATTGATATGTACATTTATACAATAGCTCATCCATAATAAAAACAAAACGTGGGGTATCATATACCAACATTTAACTGTTGCTCAACTATATATGAATAAAGATTCATAGTATATACACAAATGTCCAGGAAATAATCATCACTGATGCACAATCGCACGGATTACGATCGACTGTTCTAAGCTGAACCTAGGAATCAATACGACGGAATCTGCTGTTTCATTTTCAGTCTTTACATCCACATCACGTTCTTCAAGAAGCTTTTGGCATTTGTTCAGTTCGTCGGCAATCTCTCTTTCAGACTCAACCGCCCTATCAAGCTGTTTCTGCAGACACTTTTCATTTCCTCGCACTAGTTCTAGTTCATCCTCCAATAAGGATTGGGAATGTTGAGCAATCTCCAGTTTAACCTCCAGACTCGATACATCATCTAAAAGTTGCTTTCTCTCCTCTGACCATGCCTCTTTGTCTTCACCAATGTTACTGAAATGTTCGTAATCAGCATGCAAGTTCTTCAAGGCACGTGCAAAAGAGGAGCTGACGAGCTGCGTTTGAGCGACGGAGAGATTCTTCACAGCCTCGCTTTCGTGGAGATTGTCTAATTCCAGGTCAATTTCCCTGAGATTGACAGGGCTCACAGCAATTGTCTCACATCTCACTAACGGTGAAGGAATATGTCGTTTGCAGTCAGCAGAAGGGGAGGTGGTTGGGGCTGATCGTTTGCAGGCAACAGTCACCAGAGGGTCATTTCGCACATAATCCGGATTTGAAGCAAGATTACAGTTCCTGCTCTCGTTGTTATGGCAGCGGGATCCAGCTTGTTGCTGCGATAAATTATGATGCCACATCATATGCCGGATTAAGGAGACAAGGCGTATCTCCCTACGTTTACAATGGCCACCACCCTCCTTTCGTGGAATCCCACATGTGAATTCCCATCTGCGAGGAAGATGGCTCTCCTCCATATGTCTGAGCCATCCCAGCTTTGAATGCAAGACTTTGCCAGCACAACGCAAGTAGGGGCAAGAGCCACCCTTGTTAGTGTCATGTTCCTTGTAAATTATCGACTTCAGCTCCCGCTGGGTATCTTCACATGATATTCTGGCTATGATTCCATCGATATATCTTTCATATTTGGTCACTAGATCATCTTCAGAAACTTTATAGTATATAACTTCCTCCGATTCTGAGTCATGTCCTGGACTGGGTATCGGGACACAACGACCATTCCAGGTATCAGATGGCTTTTGAAGCTTCAAGATGGGAGGCTTTATTGAGTCAGCAAATTCCTCACATACACGACGAGGCTGACTTGGCGATTTGGATCCACCTGTCCTCCGCTCTTTAGACACACGAGATGAACTTGTTCCGCTAGCAGCAGAAGTCCCATTGCTTCTTCTATATTTCTCTTTACCAAGCTTGGTAGACCTATCGTATACAACCTCATCCTCGCTAGATGAAGGCATGATGAATTCTATTCTTTTCCAGAAACTTCTATCAGCAGGAATACAGGTGTAAGCAGGCAAAATCTCCGGTTACTTCTTATCACACGTAGTAAGACGAGGGAAGACTGCTTGCTGTACGCTTGACCTGTCGCCTTATATAGTGGCCGGTGCCACGCACATGCCACGCCCTGATTCCATGCCCAAATATGGACATACACGAGGTGGGCACCGAGAGGATCCAGCCCGCACGCTTACATAACCATATTAGGTAATAGATACGGAGACAAGTTCCTTATTACCTCGAAAACAAAACATTATGTTAAATAAATACATATCCAAGGTCAAATTCCTGAGAAAAATCCTAGATTCCATATACTACTCTCTCGGTATAAATAGAACGCCAGATTGCAGCGATCCAAGGGCATCAGCGTCTTGCCGGCAATAGTAGACGCTCTGTATGACGAGGTGTCCGCCATGGCGCTCGCCAACGCAACGTTCCGCGCTGTTTATTTCTTAGCGCTGTGTTTGTTTCCATCGGTGATAGGTTGGAATGTGTAGAAAATATCATCGAGAATCGACTTTGGCCAGGAATTTGAACAGAAAATGTTAAATAATAGCAATATAGTTCATATCCTATCGTTATATATGAAATAAACACAACTCAGGCTCTTTTCCCCGGGCCCCGATGAAAGAGACCGTCTCATGATTGGTAGCTCTACCGGCTACGCTCGAGGAAGAGCCGTAGAAACTGTTTTGTATAGAAATGCTTCAAAGAAGCCTATCTAACACCTTAGGTTAGCTTGAAATTGTTATTAAAATCCTTATCCTATCGTTATATATGAAATAAACACAACTCAGGCTCTTTTCCCCGGGCCCCGATGAAAGAGACCGTCTCATGATTGGCAGCTCTACCGGCTACGCTCGAGGAAGAGCCGTAGAAACTGTTTTGTATAGAAATGCTTCAAAGAAGCCTATCTAACACCTTAGGTTAGCTTGAAACTGTTATTAAAAACAAAAGGAATATTTCCATGTGGAAATAGACCCAATCATGGTTTCAAAATGGCCGTAAATCCACCATGTAATCGTATCTTCTCTCTCCTGTGTTCACCAGAGGCTTCTTTACGTGTATATGGCTCTCCTGAAGGCAGGGAATAAAATCTAACGTCAAGTCAACATACCTCCTCCAGATATTGAATAAAATTATCATTTAAAATCAGGGAAAGCCATATCTTGTGGGAGCCTTAATCACCCTTGTTCTGGTTCTCCTTGCACTTTCTGGCGATAAATCATTATCTCTGCTTTCATTATCAGGTTTTAGGCAGGGCTTCAGATAATCCACATGTATTTTCGCCATTTTCTTCATGCCTTTATCAATGACATAGGTCCATTCATTTAGTTTCTCAACTATTTGAAAGGGACCCTCCCATCTTCCACACAGTGGCCGTCCAGTTTTCACTGTGATAAATTTGTAGACCCATTCTCCAGGAGCATATTCTCTGACCAACGTATTCTTGTCATAGACCTTTTTCTGTGCTTTCACCGATCGTTTTAAATTCTTCATTACAAATTTGTGTGCCTTCAGGAACTGTTCTCTGATGTATAACACCTGGTTATTTGGACACCTTGCTTCAGAATTCTCGTCATAATTCCGATAAATGACTGCAGGCACCATTGAAATTTCCTCACCAAAGGTAAGTAGATTTGGAGAACAGCCGGTTGATTCATGCAAACTACACCTATAAGCATAAGTGATATATGGAATCAGCTGGTCCCAGTCATTTCTATGGAGATTTGCCAAGCCCGACAAAGCTGTCTTCAGAGTCCTAATCGATCTTTCAGCTAATCCATCAGATTGAGGCCTATAAGAATTGGTAAATGTCTTCTTTATAGACATCAAGATGCACAACTCCCTCCATAAAGAAGAAGTAAAGTTGGCACCCCTATCCGAATGAATATTCAATGGAGCTCCAAATTTCAAGATCCAGCCTTCCATCAGGTGGGTAGCACAAGTGTCAGCTTGGTAATTTGGCATAGGAAATGCCTCCATGTATTTTGAATAATAGTCCTGGACCACCATAAAGCATATGTTACCTCTGAGAGTCAAAGGTAAATTTGCAGCAATATCCAGAAGTATCAAACCGCCCATAATATGTTTTTTCCTGTGATAAATGAGGTGCTTGTGACTGACGTTTACCTTACAGATTGTTGAATGATCCCCCCCCCCCCCCCCCACCTCTCCTGCCCCGTCCCCGCACACACAACCATGTGTGCGGGGAGCACGCTCAATGCTATAAGCCTGGCCTGGGTGCCCTTAGGGCTCCAATGGGGTGGCGCAAATGGCGGTCGGCAGTCCCAACGCATCCCCATAGGATTAGTATAGAAATATCGAAAATCTATTTTACAGCCTAGATTGATTAGTTCTTCGGACAGAACTTGCAGAGGAAGTCATATCGTTGCGATTTCTGTGTAAGGTTGTCAGCTATCGGTATGTTTAATAGGAAAACGACACGGCCAGGTTGAGTTGTGGAATGTACTGAGACATGGCTGTGAAGGCCCGGGGCGACAGAAAGGTTCGAAATATGCCTGCTTGCGCACCGCCTTCTTAAGGCGGTCATTGGTCGCCTCTCGTCCAGAGCTATCCTACAGGGGAGGGGATCACCATCTTTCCCATGCGAGGGTGCGTGTGCCATCTGACTCACAGCCTGGTCCGATAGGCACAGATAACTTCCGGCTCGAGTTCCGGTACCATACACACGCTTTGTTTGAATGTAAACATTGGAAGTTACGTCGGCTTAAACCATGGATTCTTTGAAGGATTTGGACGTTTTTCTAGAGGTGAGTGCATAACAGCTTTAGGAGATATTTTAGGAGTTTCCTACTTTGATTACATTTATTAAAGTACAGTTTGGTCGTATAATGTTGTAAATGAGTGAGTTAACTGAGTTCAGTATGCCTCCCCCGGCCCTTGGTCAGATGCCTTGTATGTCAACACACTACTACGATACACATGCACAAGTAACTGATTGTTATGGTAAAACTAGATCTTTGGACTTTTGTATCTAGTTGATAATGAAGAGACATCAAAACACATTTCTGAATGAATTCAATGGGGTTTTACTCTTGCACTATTCCTACCAACACCACTAGAATTAGTACAAGCATTATCTGAAAGCCTACCGCAGTACCGGGTATATGATAGGCCCTAGAGTTTGGTGACAGGGGTGAACACAAGAGCGGGGTTGGAGGGTCAGGACCCCTCCTAAATATTCTACCAAGTGTCTTTTTTTCTTTTACAACGAAGGTTCATGGGAAATCGGGAAAAGTAGGTGAAAGAGGGATTCTATAAAATATATTTTTAGGCATAAAATATGCTTTTAGACAATCTTCATGCAAAACTATTCCATGTGTTTTATTCCCCCTCCCCCTTAAATATAGACCCTGGATCGGCTCCTAGTTTTCATCAGAAATGCCCTTTATCAGAACAATGGTAGTCTTGAATTACGGTAATTCTTGCTATTTCATGTCTAGCATTTTGATGAGGAAGCTGAGCCTGAAAGTGTGAATGGCAACCCACAACAAACAGAGAAGATGAGTGCTACTCCATCCCCACAACCACAATTAACAGTAAGTACAAGTGTTATTAATTGTATAACGTTTCATGGATTTACATAATTTACAGGCCTTTGATCATATTTTGACGAGTGTTAGTATTATATACACAATATATATGATACTTTAATGATTATCTGTTCTTCTTTTAAGGAACGACTATTGGATGAACAACTCATTAGTGATGTATTATGCACTCTGAATGATCAATATGGAAAGATCAATCCAGAGTTTGGGAAAACTATCCAACAAAGCCTACATTCCAGTAAGTTATCATCGTTTTATTACTATATTATTTTTTATGACCTGTGTGAATTTCTTGAACAACTTCACAATTATGGGAATAGTTAACAATAGTATCACAATGCAATATCTCTTTTCTTCTGTTACAGTTTCTACCCTATTTAAAGCACTCCAACCACTCCAAGAATGCCTAGCTCAAACCCCACGCTGCATATCAACGTGTAAAGACAAGTCATGGGCAAAATATCACCAGCTTGCTGTGCAAAGATTCCCTGCAATAACAACAGTGACCAACGATTCACAAATTTCCTGTATGATTGCGCTGGAAGTTTTTAACAAATTGATGAATAGAAAATTTAGTGAAAAGGAGGCAGGTAGTGCCAGTGACAATATTTCTAAGCTCACCCCTGAGGAACAAGATATCACATCCTACATTGGTGGAAGTGTTTGCTGCAAACTCAAAAAACGATACAAGGCAAGGAGACACACATCCCTAGAAGAATGTGTCAAACAGCTTAAAAGCACAGTTACTGATTCAGATCCAACCTCACTCAAATCAGTCCTTGATAGAGGAGGACTATGGTACCTAACACCCTCAGCACATACATCTTTTGTAATGTTGGAAGAGAAGTATAGGCATGTCTATGCCAATCATGAAGGGAAATTCTCTTATGCAAGGTTTAAGGTTTCCATCGAGGCAGACCAAGCCCTATCAAACTCATTATATAAAAACATTTATGGTTCTGATGTAAGCGATGATCAAAAAGAAATATTCATTGATGACATTTGCAGATTATTTTTCAATATAAGATGCCATGCAACTGTACGGAAAATTGTCCTTAGACATCATGTAAAATCGAAATCTGTGAAAAGGCAGAAGCCCTTAAGAAAAACACTTAAACGTAAGGCACCAGCACACAATGATTTGGTGTAATTATGACTCTAAGTGGGATACATGTATCAAAGGTTTATTATTTTCTCCTAATCAGGAATAAATTCATTGTTTCCTTCTCTTCTTTAAAGGGCTATGTGTTATTTGAATTGGCTCATTTTGATGCTTTCTTCGAATATTTCCCTTGGGCCTTAACTGCAGTGCAATGATACGTTGAAGGCGCAGCTTGTTCTCTTGATATCTGTCAACATAGGTAAAACATAAGTCACATTATTGGTAGGTAAAGTCAAATTATTGCTATGAATAATACTAAACAAATCATAGAAGGAAATGTATGAATTCCAATAATACATACCCAAATCCCCAAAGTGTAGGGTTATCACTCCTTCTTCCGCATGCTCGATGCCTGCTGAAATGCTCTTCAAGTGGATCTTGGTTGAACACACTTGTCAGTACAAACTCAACCCCATTATTCAGAAGGAAGCGGGTGGCTTCGATAACAGATTTTACTGAAAGAAACAATAGTGTATCATAATTGTATCTGGTAATTTTCATGATAGATTTCTGGAATATTAATGTGAATAAAGATCGTTCAAATTAAGGTCCTGAAATGTATAATGTTCACCACTTAAAATTAGTCCTTTGTTGATACTGCTGTGATTAATGTACTTATTTGCAAAACATGTATTTATTTAATGTAAGGGATTACAAGACTTGGTTAAAATTGTGTAGGTAATATAGACACACCTGTTACTTGGATACCTTCATATGTTTGGTATGTTAGGAACATCTTGTTCCTTTCTGCTTTAGAGAATCCCTGGCGCCCTTGAACTGAATCATGCCAATGTTGCAGGTATCCAAGGAATTCGTCTTCCAGGAACTAAGTAAATAAAACACAAATACAAACTGATATGTCATGCCTTAGAATTTTAGTAATGATGTATAATATACCTCAATAATTGACCATTAGAACCCATATCAAATAGAATCTTACTGCAAATCGTGGATCGTCTGTGGATCTGTATGGCATTAAGTCTGGTTTCCGTTTATGATTAGCCTCCTCCATAGATCTCACATTCAGGCAATCAAAAAACCGGTCCATTAGGAGAATGAACTTAGCAGTTTCTTGCACTTGTGCACCTCCATATGTCATCATGATACGACCAACTGATTGACTCAGCACCTAGTAATTTAAATTCCATGAATAAAATGAAATAAGATATATGCTCTGCCAAGCAACATTTGCATGCAGCTGTATCAATCATACACACGATTTCCCATTTATGTGAGACACATAATGTAAAAGGATATTTTTGAATGACACTAATTACATGACTCATCTGTAACATATTCGTTATTGATATACTACCCTAATGTCATGGCTTTAAATTTTTTTTGTCCAACATATGGCTTTATTTCTTAATACAAACCTGGGCAGCTAGATCCACACGCATCACAGAATGAGGAGTCAAATACACATGCTCACTCCTGAGCCGAGTGCGATAGAGTTCTCGCTCTGAGTCCTCTTTGTACACCTGAACGATATGGTCCCATAGCATATGTTTCCCGTCATTCTGAAGTAAATGAACAGATGATGGTTATTAATCAGTGGTATTATTGCATTTTGATTACCAAGAAATTAAGGAAAGATGAGTAATTAAGTCATAGATTAAATATTGGGGGCATGAGGGGTAACTTCGATAACAAATAGTTTTCTACCTACCCAAAAGTATCTTGTTCCACCAGTTGTTGAGCTGGACAGGTTATTCCTAGTTGTCTTGATTATGTGGGGGACATCAGAGATGAAGAAAATGTCCCGGTCTTCAGAAAATGGATTTGGTGTCTTATAGCAAAGATCCGCCATGGATCCGCACAAACTTCTGATTAGGTGTTGAATTGAAATTTAATAATGTAATCTGCACAGAGATATTTTTTAAATAAGGCACACTACTTTAGAAGGCAAAATGACTCACTTTGAGATCACAGAGGACCTCTAATATTCCTATAGCTCTCCAGATGATTGGATAAATTTCATTGGAGGAGGCACTCTTTGTTGGGAAATAACCCAGACTCATCTTCAGTTTTGAGTTGACCCCCACCATCATAACGCATAATACATGTGTGGCAAGGTCATTTTCACCTGGGTTTTTTGTTGTCCACTTGGACGAATCTACGAATCCAACCACATCTCCACTGACTCGATCATACACCAAATCAGATTTAATTGCCATCTCATCATGAAGAAGCACCACCCACTTCTGGTGAGCTAAGAGTGACTCAGAGGCTTTCTTGATTTCGGCTATTACATCTGGGTTGAAGCCATCAGTTGGGTGAATGGCATTGGTGTAATCTCTAAGGGTTGATTCACCAGGAAGCTTCAGGACACCAATATCTCGCAGTGTTCTGTAGACATTTGGGCTTTGAGAATGCAGGAGAATTGCAAAGCGGATGAGCATGGGATGCCAACGCATCCCTCCTGACTGTCTACTGTGTGCTTTAACCTGCTCATCCCAAAACAAAGCCAGAAATGGGTTTTCCATAACTTGTTCCCCAAGAATGGATTTTAGGGACTGGTGCAGCTTCTCACTGACTGGCATACTTTCATTCAACAATTTCTGTTGTATTTCAGCTCGCTCCTTTTCAAGTTTTCTGACCTTCTTTCTGGTGGTTTGTAACGCAAAAGCCAGTCTTTTTCTGGCGACAGTGTTAAGTGGCGTTTTGTGTGAGAGAGTTCTTTTTTCACTCTTCTCTGCCCTCTGCAGTTTCCTTTGAAGCAAGGTAAGGGTCTCTCTACACTTAATGCATAGTGCTGTAGCAGATCCCTCACATTGTACAGACCGTATACATGTGGTGCTAGTCATTTGCCCATTTACAGAAAAGCACTCTACATATTTATAATATTGGCAAACACCTCCAGTTGGTAGATCAGCCAAATCTAGGTACCTGGCATCGGTGATACCTGGACATTCAGGCAACTCTGATATTTTAGTAAGAAGCTGAGTGAGCCGAGTATGAATCAAATCCAACTCATGATCAACATTGATATGGTTCATTTCAATGGAAAGACTTAGGTCCATCGTTATCGTGACCATCAGGCAGATATGTGAGTGGTGCAATATGCCTAGGCGAATGACTCTCTCTGTGTTTTCCACTACTATCCATGGCAGGACGACCTTTGAGATATCCCTCCTAACATCTTCCAAGTCCCAGTAAGAAATTCGTTCGATGGTTGGTGGAGGTTCTCTAGATGTCTGAAATATGAGTATGCAGCTATAATAAAAAATCGATGACAGGATGAACAGGATTCCATCATAGTATTATGATTTGTTTTGAGCAAAACTTTGAAACTTTAAGTTCTGTATATGACATGTATATATAAAAAAATACAAATGTTGACATCCCTCATTTAATAATTCATGGCTACCACACAATCATAAGGACTAATCAATTAATATGTAATGGTCAATTACCAGTATACAAATTATGATTAAATGGGAAGTCACCTCTAAAGTTGGAACAAACAATAAAAACTTAAACATAAACAGGCCTTATTTTTCATGCTGGGAATCTATTTTACTATTTGTATCCATTAATTGGAACATGCAAAAACGTTTCCAGTTCCATTGTAGATGACATACTGGAAGGAGACAATATTCATGATTTCTATTTTCTATGGTTGATAGGCTACAAGAGTCACCATGCATCCTTATGACAAGATTATTGATAAAATGCATACCAAAAATATTTAAGGTCATGTAGGAATATTAAAGGGAAGGAATGGTCAGGATATGCAACACATAAATAAAAGAAGGTATACTATGGTTTCATAACCATGGTGTAATTAGACAGTCGTTTCACTTTAAAAATGACTGAATGAATTCATTGTGTGATAAACCAAATTGTGATAATTAAACATCCTAAAGTGCGTTAAACATTAGATATGGAATTATGGGTGCCAATGCTGACCATTCCTTTGGGAATTTCAAGGTGACTTAAAAACAAATTTAATTAAATATTAAAAACAGGAATCAATCAATTATCAATTAAACACAAATTAAATTTAAACATTCCATGGCATCCATCTTACTGGTTCTTTCCTTGGCCCCGAAACAGGTGTGACAATGGACTTGGAGGGCATGTATTTGGTGGGTAAGCTCCCTAACTTAAGCTTATGCCCCCTGCCTGGTGTACAACATTATAAAAGTATCAATATTGCGTGTCATACCATAAACATTTCATTTAGGACCGCATTTAGCTGGGGGAGTGTGCCCCCTCCTTTTCAAAATCAAGTTAGGGAATTTCTCCTGACATTGCATGACAATCTCCCTTAAATGATGAAATCACATGATTTCCAATATCACATTAGATTACCAGATTAATAGGAAAGGATTAATAGGAAAGTATCTGTATTTCCTGGCCAGACTTATACATGTTGACATAACCATTAGTCTGTGTATATTTCACTCAAGATAGACAGCAAAAACATTGATAAGGGAAAAAAAATGCCATCTGATATGGGTCGTCCATGTGATATATAAATGTAAAATAAACATGAGGAGTGAGAATTAGTGTCAGTGCAAACATGGAGACACAAAAATAAGGGAGACATGGAAGCAGCATTGATAAGTTCTATAAAATTCTTATTTTTCACTTGTGTCGTTTTATGGAATTAAAGAATTCATTATTTATGAATATAACATATAAATATGCACTTTAAAATAAAAATTACAACAGATTCAATGAGCACCCCCTGCTTTAAAAAAATCGTGGATCCACCCCTGGTCATGGAAATGTTGCAATAGCTACCCAATCATGGAGTCGGGAGGGGGTATTGAGCGTATACAATATGTGAATGAAGGAATACAAAAAACATGAAACAAACATCGCATGAACCAAACATAATATATCATGTTGATAAGCACACTTATAGGAGCTGTTAAGTTACGATTATTCTATCAATATAATCATGTAATAAATAAGAGTTATATAAAATAAACTCACCATGTTTAAGAAGGCAGCAATCGTCAAAATGTCTTGAGCATATAAAGGCCTTATCAGGGTCAAAGCTAGGGTCGGTTCTGTTGACAGCAACTATTAATTTCCTCCGCCATTCATCAGTCTCCTTGTCTTTCCCACTGGGTGGTATTTTGTGAAAACTGAGGCCCTTATGCCGGGAATTACAAGCCCCACAGTCAACGACAGCACTACTAGATCCTCCCATGATATGTTGTCATATAGATTTAACCATTCACAATGGAAAAAGCAAAAAAAAATCGAGATTTCCGTCGTCGTTACGGCCGCACATGTACGTTGTTTACTATTGTCCAGCGTGCGTGGAGCACCAGTGAATGAACCGGAAGCCTAGGATGCCCATCGGAGGAGTCATAGCCTCTGACGGGTCATCACACACATGAGTCAGTGCACGCACGGTGCGAGCTGTCCATCCCCTCCCCTGTAGAATCTATGACTTTTCCTAGGGTCTTCTTTCTTCCAAAATGGCCACCTTGAGGAGAACCATGTAACATGCGGAAAATAGCCATCCTTATTTTCAACGGGCCAACGATAGTCATGTCAGAACTGAGGCTTCTTTATGATATATCACATATAGAATCCCATTGCGTATTATCATCTTGCTGAGGAAACCATACAATACTCTAAACTCCCGTGTTTCTGCACGAATCTCCTGAGTGGAAAGTTCTTCTTTACTTCAAACCAGTGACTTGATTTTGGCAATATCTCTGTCTTCATCCTGATATTTAGCCATCTCACCCCCTGAGTAAGGGAAAACTTCCTGCAAAAATCCTTTCTTCTCCTCCCATTTGCTTGTCATATCATCGACAGAAGATACCATACCAATAGGTTTGCAAGGGTCCTTCCTGCATGTGACACAGCCAGGATTTTTACATCTCCTGATCTTCCTCATTCTTGAAAGAGCATCGGCATTGCTATGCAATTTTCCTTTCAAAATTCCTTTCAAAATTCCATCAGCATCACCAAAATTCCATCAGCATCCTTGAAATTCAGGACCCATCTCAATGAAGAATGATCCGTACGAATGATAAATCTTGTGCCCCAGATGAAATGCTTGAACTTTTTCAAGGATTTAATCACCGCAAGCAGCTCCCTGTGCGTTGTACAATAATTCCTCTGAGTAGAATCCAATGATTTGGAGAAATAACAAAGAACTTTTTCTTCTCCATCCTGTACCAGAGACAAAATCGAGCCAATTGAAAAATTACTGGCATCAGAATCGAGAATAAATAAATCATTCTCGGTTGGATATCCTAGGATAGGCTCAGAAATCAATGCACTTTTCAGTAGGCAAAAAGATTTCTCCCGATCTTCATTCCATGCAAATTTCGTATGATCCCTGAGCAGTTGGAACATAGGCTCAGCCTTCTCCGCAAATTCTGGAATAAAATCCCTGTAATATCCTACAAGTCCCAAGAAGGAACGAATATCTTTGATATTTTGTGGCTGTGGCCAGTGTGTAATAGCCTCAATCTTCTCTGGATCTGGTCTGCTCCCTTCGCTGTTAACTACTCTGCCTAGAAATCTAACAGAGCGCTTGAAAAGTACACATTTCTTTGGTTTCAAAATTAAACCAAAATTTCCAAATTTCTGTATCCTCTCAAAGACACATTTCAGATTTTTCCTGGCTTCTTCCAATGATTTTCCATAGGAAATTATATCATCTAAGTAAACCATACATTTTGTCCAGGGCAATCCTTGTAACATACTCTCTACCATGCGTTCAAATGTGGCTGGGGCATTGCATAGCCCAAATGCCATCACATTGAAACGAAACAAGCCTATATGAGTGACGAATGCAGATTTTTCCTTTGATTCTTCATCCAATTCCACTTGCCAATAGCCTAATTCGAAATCCAGGGTAGAATAATACATGTTTTTCCCAAGAGCATCTAGACTTTCGTCGATTCTAGGTAGGGGGAATGCATCTTTCTTTGTGATATCATTTACTTTGCGATAATCCACACAGAAATGAATGGAATTATCCTTCTTTTTGACCAAAACAATCGGTGATGACCATGGCGAATCACTAGGCGAAATAACTCCTTTATTTAACATCTTTACTAGCTCTTCTTCCACTGTTTTTCTCCTGCCTATGGGTAAGCGGCGATAGCTCTGCTTGATAGGTTCCGAATCTCCAGTGTTTATGTGATGTTTCACGTTATCCGTTCTGCCTAGGTCTCCTCCAGGTTTTTGGAATATATTGAAAAATTCCAATAGGTCAGATCTAACCAAATCTCTCTCCCTCTCAGTGGTTATATCACTCTGAGAAACCAGTTGTTCCAGGTATTGAGGCAAATTATATTCAGTCATTGCCGGATCATGAGCAATTGTTTCCAATAATACAGCAATTCGCTCATCCTCCAAGGTAGAATTTTCAGGTTCAGCAATGTCTATCGACTCATCATTCCCAGTGTTCTCTATTTGAAAAACCACTTCAGCAACGCCTAATATCTCACCCTCTTCAATTAATTGTGCCTGGTTGGTGATATTCATCACAGGCAACTCCTCCTCTTCTCTATATCCTATCATGGTAGGAAAATTCACTAATCCTCTGTCATCGTCTATGTACATAGGAGGCTCCACAAGGAAATCACATTTGCTCATGCCATTCCTAGGGCCAGTCCAGATTGCTTCTACCATCGTCACTGAATTCTTCTTAATTTTAGTTCTTTCCTTAACTCTCAGGGCTCTTTATTCGATACAAATTCACAAAAAGTTTTCTTTCCATTTATATCAATCTCCCCAGTTTTGCTTCTAAACGCCATGTCCACTGCCATCTGGAAATCTAAGCCTAATATTCCGGATTCTCTATGGATACGTCCAACGAAAAATCTCCAGACATGCAACTTTCCTCCAAGATCAAAGTGGAAATTAGCAACACCTAACAAGGTTATATCACTGCCATTAGCAGCAATGACCTTATCCGAAGTGGGTAACAATGAAGGTGGGTTGATCATAGAGGAATATATACCCTCATCGATCAAGCTGATGGAGGCTACAGTGTCCACTAATAGGTGATACAAATCTCTTCCAAAAGTAGCAGGTACATACCATCTTGCTCCTTTTAAGTTAGGCAGACAATAAATATTTTCTTCAGACCTGGTCACCAGTAATAAATCAGGAGCTTCAGGGGCCGTACCGTCCCCTAAGAAAGAAGGACCTGAAGAATCATTCATTGCTGTAATTGTCTGGTCGGAAAAGCCACTTTGAGATAGGGTGGTTGAGTTGATGGCCTTGTCCAACACAACCACTAGTCGTTTCCCTCAAGACCAGCCATGCTTTTACCAGATTTCTGATCTAAGATTCCGGATTTGTTCTTAGCATCAAGGAAACCTTTACATGAAAAGGTAGAGTGTCCGGCTGTATCACACCACTTGCAATAAGGAGTCTGAGATGATTTATTCCTCCAGGGTCCACTTTTCCTGTATCCTGACCACTTTGTTCTCTCTTCCAAAGCATTTATTCCATATTCCTCCTCATCTGATTCTTCAAACTCAGTCTCAGTTGTGTGAGAAACAGCAGCAACTGTAGTCAACACATCAGAGCTGGCATTAACTCCAAAAACTGTTTTTATTCCACTTTTATAACGATTTGCTAAGTCCAGGGCATCGAATAATGACTTAGGCTGACGAGCATGAACTTCCAATGCAATCTTCTTGTCCAGCATGCCTTTAATGAATTGCTGAATCAGCAGCCGAGTATGAAAATTATGTCTTTCACCCGGAAAGGCCCAGATCATCAAAGATGAACTGCAAAGGCATTTAGATCCTCGCCAGGAATTTGCTTTCTTGAATAGAAGGTATTTTCTCGGTCTTCAGGAGTACCTCCTCCATATATCCTACATAATACGGTGACTAAGTCCTGATATGATCCTTCAGAGATGTCAAAATCATTAACAATGCTTGCAGCCTCACCTTTACATTTGGAGAAAAGCACCTTCATCCTTGTTTCTTCAGGAGGCATAGAGCATTTGGGCTTCTCTGACCATTGAGTCACAGCCTGATTTGTAGAAGAATCCTTGATCTTGATCGGACAAATATTTTCCTCCTCCTCAAATTCCACAGCATCAAACAACGACAGAGATCCTCGTGATTTTCTCTGAAAAGAAACCTTTTTCCCTCCTTGGCGTGTTCCAATATGGCCATACAAGGGATTGGAGTCCAATGATTTCCAAAATTCAGTATCTCTCACATCAGACCCATCTTTCATTTTAAACAAACTTTTAGTTTCATTTAACTCAGCCTTATTAACTCGAGCTTCACTCTTCTAATAGTCTACGTTTTTCACTGCATCATCGACATTAGCTTTAGCCAATTGCAGATCCGTATTAATCTTCTTCAAGGCATTTTCCTTCGAAGTAACCTCCTTATGCAGTAAATCTGTATCTTTATTAGCTCGATCTAAAGCAGCTTTTTGACGAACAAGGTCCTCCTGGAGCTGATCCGTTGTATTCATGGCAGCATCACGTTCACCAGCTACATCCTTAAATTCACTTTTCGTCAAAGCCAATACTCTATCAACATCTTCCTTGTCTTTAGCTGCCTGTAAGATGTAATCCTTGATCTTAGGATCCATGTCCTTGAGTTCTATGCCAGCTACTATCCCCTTTGCTAAATCAGTAGCCATGTTTAATCCTTCCTGAGACTTCAAGTCCTTTTATTCCGAGCAGAAATACTAAAATATACTAAGTAAAAAAAACAAAAAGCAGTCCAATCGTGTTTGAACCCTTCAGGAGAAGAAAATCAAAAATCTCTCCACAGCAACAGCAAGGCGAAGCAGTGTCCACACCATCCAGGAGTCTAACCAGTGAACATAAGTTGTCTTATATCACTCTGCCCAAAAATAAAAATAAACCCAAGTTTAAATATTCCGTGTTAATTTGAGATGTATCCAGACAATCTCCAATGACTATCTCCAGCTCCGGACAATTCCAAAGAAAAATGGAGACAAAGATCCAATGAGATCCGGTGGATCCTGAAGGTCCAGATGGGTCCGGATAGTGAGAAAAATAAGCAGACTGTTTATATTCCCTTGAAACTTCAATGTCCAGCAGACAATCCAGTGTTCTAGGAAGAAATACAAATGTATTTTTCCCTCACACTCACGGCACCAGTGTTGCGATTCTTGCCTATGTTCTTTCCAATGTCTTTGTGGATATCGGTGCACATCTGTGTTTAAGCTCCAGCTTAATATTAATCGATATTAAATAATGATATTTCGTGATCGTATAGGTTTACTTCTGCGAGAATAAATATATTATGAATATCGATTGCAGGAGATGGGGGGAAAAGGAACTATAGTGGCCGGATTATATTAAAGTTCCAAAGGACCAAGGGTTGAAATATTCTATGTTCCAAGCGCGGATCCGAGATAAAACATCAAGAGTGAAATACTTCTTTCATATGTTCTCTTTATTCCTCCTTGTGTGTTGGGTTGAAGACCTTGCTCTTCAACCTGATTAATATACAAATACATTGGGTATATCAATAATATTCAACACAAGAACAGACTATGTTTGCAATACAAATCAGGAATAACTAAATAAATATAATAATGAAATATTAATTTGCAGTAAATCTGTAGCTCGATCTAAAGCAGCTTTTTGACGAACAAGGTCCTCCTGGAGCTGATCCATTGTATTCATGGCAGCATCACGTTCACTTGTACATAAATAGAGAAATATGTGATAACCATCATGGTTAAAGTCCGGATCACATAATAAGAATGATTAATTAATAATAAAATAATCGCATAATATAAACTGCAAATATCATCATGGGTTGCAATGTAGCCTCCTAGTGGTGCCCGGGTGTACTACCCGGAGATATCCGGAGATGTCCGGAGATACCCGGAGGTACCCGGAGCTTGATGGAAATGTTCATATCTTCACATACTGGAATCGTTACAGACTGTCGCTGGACATATATATTCTTTTTTTTTTTTTTTTTCTCTTTCTTGTTTAATAAAGGCGACCGTCATATCGCCGGCTATTTGCCGCAACCTAATTACTGTGTCTTGTCTGATTGGGGATATATTCCTATTATTCCAGTAAGTTATTAGCGATCTCAATTTATTTGATGAGTGGGCTAATATTTGTGCAGTTATGTATTTCAGGAAACATCAGATACATATTTTTAATTAGGGAGTATTTTTAGCCTTGAAATTAACAGTTGTCATTTTCCCTTTTTATTATTTTTAGGATGATTTGATTGAAGCAGCGGAGACTCCGTTAGCCTCTGCTATTTCGGTGAGTTAATACCGATCACAATTGACTTGGGCACTATTTGTGCAGTGTTGTGTCACAGGAAAATGAGTTACATTATAGAAGTTAGAGATAAATGTCTGGAAGATGTGATGTGTTGTGGGAAAATGATTTGCAAGTTATTGAATTATGGATGTATTGTATTTATATTTATATTATTGTACAACAATTTGTTATTATAGTATAATATATTTTTAGGAGGATATGCTTGATTGGTGCGTTAAAATGTTAGAAAATGGTGATGCACCAGATAGCAATATAAATGTTAATGACGACACGGGTAAGTACAATTTGTAATTTTATTTTACTGGGTTATTATCTGGTGCGGGCAAACAACATGGTATTACTTGTCTGCACTGAAGTAGACCCCAATGTCTTCTTGCTATTGTTGTAAGGCTTGTTTTAGCCTGGTTCTTTATTTTCCACCTTTTCCTCCTTTCAATATGGCTTTGAAATTAACTATTTTATTCATCTCTTCCTGAAAGTCAATCACACTGTCGGCTGTACTCCGCGTGATCTATAAGTAAATTACAAATTTGTATTTATTTGATTATAGAATGTCTATCTCTGATGGAAGTGGACATTTATACCAATAAAAAGTCCGCTTATTTCACTACCAGTAGTTCTGTGCATTCATGAAAGAATGCAATAAAGGTGACATATGAATTTATTAAATATCTGACTTATTTATTATTTGATATATTACATACATACAATATATTAAACTATTTGAAGTATAATATATAAATGTATATTAAAATTATTTTGTTTGTTACTTAGGTAAACGAGATGATGTTCTTTTTGGAGGAGGAGAAAAAAGGAAATGTGTGGATAATGATAATGCTGCTGAATCTTGCAAGAAGACGAAAATTAATTGTGATAGTGTAAATTCTAAAAATGTGTGTTCAGATGTTAATTTAGATACAAATTTAACGCATTTGCTTTATTACTGTAGTAAATGTAGTTCTTTTTTTAAAAATACTTTCACTTTTACTAATCATCAAAGAAAATTTCACAATAAATCTGAGTAAAACTATATGTTTTGGCTTTATCCTAGAACAGTGGGTTTCGATGCAGAACTTGTAAGGATGAATTTTTGGATAGAAAAGAATTATACATTCATCGGGGTAAGATGCATGGACAGGGTTTGATGCAAGATCACAAATGGCTTAATGATCCATGGATAGACGATAAGGAAAATGTAGATGAAGAATTAAAAGAAGTTTTTGAGGCAAATATGGGACACATACTACACCAGCACAAAGAAGGTTCCATAACATTTGAATTTAATTTTCCCACAGATGGAGAAATAAATTTAGAAAGAGACATATGAATAATATCATGAATTGAATGAAAAATGCTTTCAAGGTTAATGTTAGTTTGGGAATTATTTTAAGACACCTTGAGACAAAGGAATACAGATATTTTATTCCATATAATAACTTTACTCTATTATCAGAGGCGATGTACATATCAAATCGAAAGGATGTTCGTGCATTTGAAGAGAAGATTAAATCTATAGACGTAGAAGAAAATATGAGGTTACAGAGACCAAATATAAAGTGGAAGCCCTTTATGATAACGAATGTCTATTTTGTAACAAAAACGAAGTGGGCTTTAGGAAGAGGGAGAGTAATATTACCACAATACATTACGATGAAAAATAGTATTGTATCTTTAACTCACTACAATCATTCAAGTAGAGAGTTGATACAAGATAATTTATGCTTGTTGCGGTGTTTAGCAGTTCATAAAAGTAATGCATTATATGTGGAAAGATTAGTTCATAGATATTATTATCAATGGAGACAATTTTTAAGAGATAAAGGCGTGGTTATTCCGAGAAACAAAAAGAAATATGAGGGCATTTCATTAGATGAGATTAATGACTTTGAAGACTGTTTTAAGATTAATGTCAATGTGTAAGATCTTCAAGAGGATGATTCAGTGTTAGTTCATTGGTTAGCACGAGACAATTACGATGACGAAATGTACGTTAACATACATGGAAGACATTTATCATATATTAGAGACTTTAATACGTTTGCAAAGAAGTTTAGATGCGAAATGTGTTATAGAATATTTTCTAAGCATTTTAGTCTTAAAAGACATAGAAACAGCTGTTTATATAAAATAAAGTATATTTATCCTGGAGGGGTTTTTACTCCGCAAAAAACTATATTTGAACAATTGGAAACGGTGAGAATTATGGTTGATTTATCGAAGCGCTATTTTGAATGATTTATTACTTATGATTTCGAGACGATTCTTGAGAAGGTTAATGAGAAGTCATCTGATAAATTGTTATGGTTGGCTAGACATTATCCTATTTCCGTTTCTGTGTGCAGTAATGTAGAGGGTTTTTATGAATCTTATTGTATTGTCGAAGAAGATATAGATTTGTTATTGAATAGCATGTTTAACTATATGATGAAAATACGTTATATTGTTTGTCAAAAGTCAAGAGAGCGATGGCAACACGTGATAGATTTAATTAATGAAAGAATTATAAGGTTGGGTGGAGAAGAAGAAGAAGAGGAAGAAAAAGAAGAGGAAGAAGAAGAAGAAACAGGAAATAGAGCGATGATATGTTTATTGAGACGTTCAAAAGATAAAATGTTGGATTATATGAATATTATTCCAGTTTTGGGTTTTAATTCAGCAAAATATGATATCAATTTAGTAAAGTCGAAGTTTTTTAAATACATGGATATGATTAACAATGAAATTAAACCTTTTATTGTCAAGAAAAACAGTTGTTATACAGTGATTAAGAATGACCTATTTATGTTTAAAGACATTTCTAATTTTCTTGCACCTGGCTGTTCCTATGAAGGACTTCTTAATGCTTATCAAATTGAAAAGCGCTTCAAAAAAGCTTATTTTCCTTATGAGTATTTTGATTCAATAGACAAGTTAAATGATACGTGTTTACCGCCTCATGAAATGTGGTATTCTAAATTAAAGAACTCTAATATTACAATTGAACAGTACAACCAAATGCAGAAGGAATGGGAGGAGAGAGGAATGAAAACCTTTAAGGATTATTTAATTTTTTACAACAATTTAGATACCCAGGGTTTCGTTATGGCAGTTTCCCTCATGTCATTGTCCTTTCCGCTAGACTTTCGCTTTAAGGCGCCTGGACCTTCTTTTGGGGTTGGTGTCTCAACTATCGCTGAGGACATCATTACGTCTGGACCTTCTGTGGTGGTTGGTGTCTCAACTATCGCTGAGGACATCATTACGTCCTCGATTATCGGTGAGTCCTCGCAGGACATCTCCCTTTCGACAGCCACTGGCTCCGTCACAACGTGCATGTTTCTCAAGTTTTTAAATTCTTCTAAGGTTAAATTAATACATTCCCATGGAATGCGTTGCCCCATGAAGTTTTTGTGAACAAAGTTAATGTAAGTCACATCACGAAACACCGCTCGTTTAACCTCCTCGCTTTCCATGAGTTGTTAGTGCTTCTTCAATGACAGCAGTAGGCACAAGTACCCTTCGAGTTGTCCCCAAGTCCTTTCTCCTAGCAATCTCCACATAGCCTTTTTCACAATCGGTAGGGTTAATATTAACCATAACTCTATCACTTAGCTTCAGCTTATCCATGATAAAGTCCTTTGTTGGCTATGTCCCACTGTCCTTTGTTAGTATATGTTTCCACCAACTATTGCGATTATAGAATGATGAAAATTCTAGAACAAAGCAACTTATATGGCTGAGAATCTCAAAAAAAATTTTTACCTAAAAAAAAAATTTAGCTAAAAAAAATATTGTTCAGTATCTAATATGGAAACAGAAGTGGAAACATTTTTTTGATCTCTTTGTAATATGCTCTTTTTTCTATAGGAGTTTCAGAATTGACATCAAGAATATTTGATGTATTGTCATATGCACCACACCTAAGACAGGGACCTTCATCCCCCGTTAGTCCAGTGGCAACTTGTATACAGACCCCTTGATTATAATCTCCAAAATCCTGTTCATCGCAACTTTCATCACTGTCTTTAATTTCAGAATCGTAAACATCAAACACCTTTCCACACCAGCAAGGTATCTTAATGATATCCCTAGGTATCATTTCTCTCCAGTTACTCACCTCTCTATAGGCAATCATTGATTGTGGAAAGTCAACATACCTTTGTCCATACATTACACAAAATGGAGTATGAGCACAGGTCATTCCATTTGATTTTAACATAGGTAATGGAGGTCTAAAAGGTATAAACAATTTCTTCATGGGTGACTTAACGTCATCTAAAAAGAAATACACCTTTTCAAATGGTTCTTCAGCATCAACGTTGTGCACAAACATCACATCTGAAGGAATGATAAATTGTTTCGTTTGCATGTGAAACTTGCTAGCAAAATGAAGTTCATAGTGATGTAAAAAGTTTTCAGCATCACGCTTTGGCACACATTCCTTATAAACAAAACACACATTCATAGACGATCCAATAAACTTCCATCCCAACACATTGGGTTTGTCTATTATGAATATATTTCTGTCTGATACTCGAGTATTAACAATGTTATAGCCAGCGCCTCTTCGTTGCATTACATTCACAAAAGCCTTTGCAACCTTTTGAGCTCCTCCTAGCTTGTTAATTTTATCCTCTTTGTTGAGAATAACTCTTCTTCGGTAAATTGTTGGGATATCCATACTACTCGCATAACCATATCGAACCAATAACACTGTTCAAAATATCAATGTACTCAACACATTGCAAATCTCCTCCCTCAGCTCGTCTTATTAGTTCCAATATGATAGCCGTTTGATCAGCTAAACACATATAGTAAGCTGTAATAAATTCATTTTGTAAATTGGAATCACCAATCATTACATTAGCAATTATTCCCTGTGAAATTTTCATTAGCATTGTCAATTGTCCAAGCATACATTCCTCTGATAATAATGCAAATTTCAACAGCATTTTACTATCGAAAAGATTATAAAGTTCTTGAAGTTCAACTTCCTCCAAATACGCCGCATGATGATGTAGACTTTGAGGCACCATAATGTCATTTGAATTTACTACAGATATATTGTGTAGCCTCTCATGTTGTAAATGTGACAGTTACATTGTTTACAGGTTTTAGGCTTCATTTTACATACTCTATAGTGTTTCAACTTGCGATTTAAAATGTTCTTGATAATACAGTTACACCACGAGCATCTAAAATATATCCGTCTCACTGCAACAACATCCAAAGGATGGTGGCTATGACAAAATTCACAACAGGAAGGCATTGTTCTAATTACTCCAACGTTCATTACTCATTACAGCACCATAATATCTTGTCTCACGATTAGTAATATTGTAAAGTCTTTCGTGTGATAAAACACTCATTCCCTGTTCAGTCAAATTGTTATTGATGTTTTGTTGAATCTCTAGCTGCTTTTGAAGTTCCTTAATGTTCAACTTTAGCAAATAATTATCATTAATTTGTATTCTTAAAGAATTGGTTGATGACTCCAAACTAGCCAACAATCGATCATGAGACTTATTTCATGGCACCTTTTGAGAAGCCTGTGAACTGCAATGCGACAGTATTCTCTTTCCTTTTTCTTCTTCGTCATAGACATGTCAAATATGTTCCATTTCGTAAATCCAATCAAATATTTTCCATTATTGTTGTACAAATTTATATAATTTTAATTTTGTAGCAGTCCTTTAATAACTGTTTGTCATTATGAAATACTTGAAGAATAAATGGTGAAATAACGTCCAATTCTAATTCCAGTTCGGCATCCCAATCTTCTACAACCATAATGCACACATCTTCGATAATTCACCTCTTGAATAGCCATGTTGAAAAATCCCATTACTATGGAACAATTCCTACAAACCTCATAGGAACATTATATACCAAAACTGCAATTACTAAAAAATAAGTGTTCATGAAAACAAAGTCTCAGCAAAAAAAAATAACTCATAAATCTCGATAAAAAGAAAACTCATGATTAGACCTCATATAACAAGTGCTACCATCTAGTGAAACCTGGTATAACATAAGATATACATTAAGACATAGACCTCATATAACAAGTGCTACCATCTGGTGAAACATGGAATACAAAATACATAATGATTTGTCTCCGCATATCAATAAGGAAAGAAACCCAGTATATGAAAAACCAATTCTTTATTTCGCAAAACTGAGCAATAATGCCTTCTCACCCACCCACGGATCTGAATTCGCTGCCGGCTATGATTTATACAGTGCACATGCAGCAGTTATACCCACTAAAGGAAAAGCCTTAGTAAAAACTGACATTCAAATATGCTTACCTAATGGTTGTTATGGACGTGTAGCACCGCGTTCAGGACTCGCTTGGAAAAAATTCATCGATATTGGAGCTGGTGTAATCGATCAAGATTACCGCGGAAATGTGGGAGTAATCATGTTTAACTTTGGAAATGAAGATTTTCATGTAATAAAAGGAGATCGAATTGCACAACTCATCCTCGAAAAAATATTCATCCCAAAACTTAAAGAAGTACCAATATTGAATGACACCCATAGAGGGTCAATGGGCTTTGGTTCAACTGGAGGATTCACCTTATAAAAACATACATCACAATGACAATAATATGCTTAATCCATGTATATTGAAACCGCAATGAAATATATAAAAAATCAAAAAAAAAAATCCACCTATCGGTGAAGTTGGTACTTCACCTAACCAACCACTATACTCCACCTAGTGGTTATCACTGTACTAAAGTACAGTGTAAAACTCTATGGCAATATCCTATAGATAAAAAAGAAATGAATAAAAAAAACCCTGTACATAAAAAAAAATGTACATAAAAAAAAATCCATGTTCATAAAAAAATGTACATAAAAAAAAATTCCATGTTCATAAAAAAAAAATAGTACCACTAGCGCCACCAGCTTAATATGGGAACAATTTGGTACTAAAGTACAGTCTAGAAGTCTATGAGAATACCCTACAGATAAAAAAGAAACGAATGGTTCATAAAAAAAAGTCCATGTACATAAAAAAAAAGGGGAACTACTAGCGCCACCAGCTCACTATGGGAGCTCCCATAGCGGCCAAAATGGTACTAAAGTACGTTCAAAAGCGACTCCTATTACTACTCCTTAGACTCGGCATTTTAATGGGAATATGACAACATTTTGCAGTCTTAATGGAATTATAATGGCAGTTTGCGGTTTGAGGCGAGTGGCTTTCCCTTAGTTTGAAGGGACTCTCTCATCTTTGGACCTAGACTGTGATGCCGTTATCAACCATTCCTGCTCTCATTATACAATATCAAAAAAGTCCATAATATAATGATATTTTACATCTAAACTTGCATAAATTCAATATTTTACATCTAAATATAATTTCAGTACTTATAAACACCGAAAAAACTCAGGTATAAGAAAAGAGTTCACTTCTATCCACATGCTATAAAGACTTCCATTAGAACAATCTGACCATACTCATCATTTGGGTCAGATCTTCAGAAAATGTACAATTCGCCTTCACCAATTCTCTCAAATAACCGATATTTCAGACGAAATAAAGTTCAAAATAAAGTTCAACCTAACCAAACCGATTGCTAGAATCAATGCAATGCCGAATAGACTCGAATTTACCTAGTATTGGCAAAATTGCAGCCTAATTTAGCAGAATTTACTAAATATATAGAGGTATCAATTGTACATTTTCTGAAAATCTGACCCATTTCACTTATAACTTGCCATTTTCTTTCTTCTCTTAAAAGTTTAATTAAGTGTTTACTTACAAGTAGACATGAATACAGCAGTAAATACACACAGAGAGTATGCACCTGTAGGAGCTGCATTCTGCTGGACGCTCTGAAATAAGGTCACAAGGTCAAAAGGTCAAGGAAATAAGGTCAATGTCAGCAAAACATAAAAGATTTTGAATTACTGTTTTTTTAAAAAAGATTTTATTTATACTGGGTGATCAGATCTCTCGGAGTTTTTCATCTGTCTCAGTCTCACATATGTACAGCATAGTATGTATGTCTCGGTTACTATGTACTAATAAATATAGTAATAAATATAGAAAAGGGCTGGTTCCATTGGTACAGATATATGGATACGGCAAAATTTGCTCACATTAATATATACAGTCATGCTTCCATGTGTGCGTATCCGTAAGCGTCAACAGGTCCCGCTGCTAATCCGATAAAACCGATTGCTCCATGTAGCGATTGGGTTTGTATCCGTACCCCATTCATATGGATTCCTTCTGTGATGTCATTACATTTTGGACATATGGGTTCACTCCAGGTTTCCCGTTTAAATTTTCCCATATCCGCATGATGGATCCGTATCCGCATGACGGATCCGTATCCGTACCAATGGAACCAGCCCTTAATAAAATACAGTATCTGAATTGTTGAATTTCTATGACTGCAGACCCACTTTGCCACTCAGATCCAGACGATGGAGTGTTTAGTGGTGCAGAGTTGTAGTCTTAGAGCTAGATTCCATATACATAGTTGACAGAGGCATTAGGCTGTGATATACATATGTTAATGTCTAAAGGTTTTTTATGTGTGTTTTGAGTTAATGAGTTAATTTATTGTATTATTGTTTAACAGTGATTAAGGTGCATAAATAAAGTATTTGATTGTTTAAAAAGGAACATATAATGTGTTTAGCCATAGTTTCTGATTTGACCATCATATTTACAAAGATAAGATCAAACAAATTCCAATG
Organism: Sthenelais limicola; assembly: GCA_942159475.1. Classification (NCBI taxonomy): domain Eukaryota; kingdom Metazoa; phylum Annelida; class Polychaeta; order Phyllodocida; family Sigalionidae; genus Sthenelais; species Sthenelais limicola. The sequence continues at coordinate 20,070,799 of OW804101.1, forward strand.
ATGTCAACCTTTAGAAAACTTAATAAGTACTTCTAATTATTTCACTTTTTTTAAAAACATACATTCATCGCCAAAGATTTAATTGTTTCCCAATAATACGATCTGTCTCAAAGCCTTTCTTAATGAAGCCTGTAGAAGATATGGGTCAGATTTTCAGAAAATGTACAATTGGCAGCTCTACACATTTAGTAATTTCTGCTACATTAAGCTGCAATTTGGTCAATACTAGGTAAATTTGAGTATATTTGGCTTTGCATTGATTCTAGCAATCTGTTTGGTTAGGTTGAACTGTATTTTGAACTTTATTTTTGCCTAAAATTTGGGTTAGTTGAGAGGATTGGTGAAGATGAATTGTACATTTTCTGAAAATCTGACCCATATAGTTATATCTATTATAACGCCACTTTCTATACGTCCAGCCAAAAATGGATGGGCAAAGTTGAAACATTCATAAAAGGGATTGTAAGGTTGCAAAAAAGCTATATAAGTATCGTGTTTTACACCACCAAATAGTGGGTTAAAAGTAGGCTTGAAAAAAACGAAAATCCAAAAAGAAATTCAAAATGGGGTTCCAAAAGTGTGAACATGAAATGAATTTTATTTCAAGGTTAGGCGTGCATACACAACATGTTTGGTTAGGTTGAACTGTATTTTGAACTAGATTATCGCCTGAAATATCGGTTATTTCAGAGGTTTGGTGAAGCGATTTCACCCCACAAAGAAATACAATTAATGAAATGTATGAATGTTTACAACAAACCTTGTCTTCATGTACTGATCTCGTGTCTTGCATTTGCATAGAGAAAGAGAAGTATGTTCCTATGCAGAGCTCGCCTAAAGACTAAAGACTGCGTTAACTAACTCTTGTATTTGTAGTTATAATAGCCGCCAGACTCTATCCTCTGTCCCTTTGTTGCATTTTTATAACGAGTTAAAGATGCATAGTAATTGTGCAACTAAGATTTTAATTAGCAGATGCTTTTAACCTAGGCCTACATGAATGATTCCAGCCCCCGCCCCCGTACACACACACACTCAGGGCTCAAATGTGTACTCATTTTCGTTCCTGCATTTGAAAAGTAGCCCTTTATGCGAATGTTCAAGGCATACTCACATATATGTGGCAAAACGCGGAAAATCTTATGCCAAACATGACCCCTTTTTATGTTTTCAAGGAGACTTGTATTCATAACTGTTAACGGTAATATACATCCAACTGGCAACATCTGAGATCATCCTTGAAGGATAGCGCGTTTTTCTGTAACCTATTAGGCCTAAATATGATAATCGACCTGAATAAAATAAAATAAGAAAACAAAACAGAAGTGGCGCGGAGTCATAATTAAAGGCTATTCTGGGCCAAAAAGTGAGTAAAAAATACCCCCTTTTCCAGCATTTCGCTAACTTTAGTTGCAAAATTCCCCCCTTAATCAGCATTTCGCAAAATACATCCAAGTATAACTCATTGACATATTCGGCTAGACAATCCCCGAGCTAGAAATCTCTGACATAATAGTGCCGTTTGTCTTTAATTAAAACTCTGTTAATTGGTTTGTTCAAGATACTGTCGCTAATATTGGTAATGGTTTGGTCTCATTATACTTACGGGCATAGGGTGTGGTCACCATCAATTAATTAACTAACAATGCCTGGTTCAGGCTCATTATGCATGAGTTATGAGGCAGCATTATTTTAACATATGGGTCAAAATAAAGTGGCAGTTCCTTATATCCTCAATAACTCAGGACATAATGATTCAATTTCCAAACAAAAAGTAGTTCCTTATTAAGATAAAATGTTCCTTTACAAATATACCAATCCATAACTTTGTATCATCCAAGGTTATCATGTGAGACATGCAAGCAAATGGCTCACATTTCCCCTAAACAGGAGTTTTTTTGGTTGGTAACATATGGTTCAAATATAAATTCAATAATGCTGCAGTTGTTGCCATAAACAGGGTGAAAACCTGTTTTCTGGTAACATATACATCTTTTCCATCAATATAGCAACTTATTAAGCATTCATCATATTTATTATCCCTGGGACAATTAGTAATAGAAAGCCATCTTTGATACCGGGCATCCCTTTTCACATATACCGGGCATACCCTTATAATTCCCCACCGACTTTGCCATCATAAATAAATCAGAAAGTTTTCATATCAATAATAGAAAATGATTTACATCAAAGAAGAAATATATTTGGTACACAATTGATCTAATTTCGAGTCACTCCTTAACTAAATATCACCCCACTTGGCCTGAGACCAACACCTTCTCAAATATACCGGGCATCCCTCTATATACCGGGCATCCCCCAGAAGAGTATGTGCTATCTAGCAAGTCATTGTGGCTACTTAAATGGGCACAATCACTTGAAACACAGTAAGTACATAAGAAATATGTGTAGTAATGGATACAGGCTCTAAAATCAATGATAAAAACTCGATATTTTTTTTTGACAAAATCTTTATTCAGCGGTATGTACAATATAACCAGACAAACAGTCTCGCTCCTGAGAGCGGTGTTCCTCATGTCCTGATCTTATTTGACTGATATTCAAGGCCGAAATTGAGGTGGGTGAGACACATACTAATGACTTACAAATGGTAGAGAAGTTACATTTATCTTGAAACATTGTTATGCTAGTGGACTAGTTTTCATTATCCTCTTTGTTCTCGAACATAATTGATCTAAGACTCTTAATATATGTGATGAGATGGAAGAAGAAACTATACTAAGTTATATGTTATGAGATGAAAAATAAATGAAATGATGGTTGAATATATCAAGACTTGATGGTGATGGTATGACTATGGGTGGTGGGTGAGTGAGTGGTATCGATACAGTTATGAGAAAAAGATGGGATGATCACAGTTATATATACTTTTGTTGGTTATTTACACCACAACAATATCAACAGATAGCCCGTCCTGCAAGGACCGCAATGTACCGCAATGAGCGCTGCAATATAACCGCAAAGAAATAGCGAAGACCGCAATGCAAAATATTTTGCTAATATATTGCTGAAATTTTGCCAGCACCATTGTTGGCACTTTTTTTATCACAGAAGTTTTGTGCATAAACATTGCGGATTCATGGCAGTATTCAATACAGCAAAATATTTTGCGGGTCTTCGGGGTGATTTGCGAGTTACTATTGCTGTTTCATTGCACTTCATACAACAGCAATACATTTTGCTGTTGTTAGCGCTTGTTGTGCGTGTTGTTATTGCGGAATTATCTCACCCTGCATAATTATGAATACAGCAAAATATTTTGCTGTTGGTAGCGGTTGTTTTGCGTTTCAGTATTGCGAATTCTTTGCATTCCATAGGTGGCCATTTCCACCAATTTGACAACATTTGGCCCCCTAGACCCCCCCTGGGTACCCAAAAATAAATTTTACATTAACCAGTTGAGTTGGTATTATTTATCAACCTTATATGTATGCGCATTGAACTACCAAGTATGGAACAATTCTGATTATTAGTTATTTTTTTACAGAGGGTTGAAAAATAGCTCCCAAATATGGAAAAAATGCCAAAAATAGCATGTCTCCTACCGTCGGCCTATGTGAATAAGAACATAAAATGCAAGTAAAATTAATATTTGTATTTTATTTGCCATCATATCATATAATTATGTATAGATAAAGACTCAGAAAATGATATAAAATGATTATGACAGTAAATGTGTATAAATACATCACAAATCGAGCTGGGGAACAGGTATATATTTTTTGCTTCACTTCTGTGCTTTGCCTAACAAAGTAAGGAAATAAATGGGAATTTAAATTAGAAATAAAAAAAACAAAATATGCACATACTGTATTGAACTATTTTGTACCTAATAGGGCTCGATATAAGGGTGATAATACTTTTTAGTTTGTGAAAATATTCTAACTAGAAGAAAAGTTACAGCCAAATAACAGTTTGTGATGGCAAATTTTAGGGCAAATTTTAGGCCAAAAAACGGCAGAATACGGTAGGATACAGCCAGGGATACGGTAGGAGACAGCACAACTAAAAAGCATTTTGCTCTAAGGATCATGTAAAAACTACTCGGAAATTATGAATTTTGATATACATAAACTGATATTAAGCAAAGGCAATTAATAAATGTCAAATTTAAAGTTTATTATTAAACTTATGCCTTATAAGGCCCTAAAAACCCTTAAATAAGGCCGATGGTAGGATACAAAGTCTCCTGTTCCAGGGATTTTTTAAATCATGTTATTTTTTGCCTATGAGTCATGAAAAAGTTAAATAAATACATCTGATGTTCTATACATTTGTAACCCAATGCATTTTACCATTATTTAACATCATTGGATAATTTTCATTTTTTTTTTTTAGATTTTTCCACCTTAAGCAAGTGTGCCGACGATAGGATACAGGAGGGGGGTACCCACATTTTTTTTTTATTATTTTGATGGCTTTTGGCCAAAAAATATTTTTTTGCATTTTTTTTTGACACAGATCATATTCACGTTACCTACTATCACAACATATAAAAAATGTGCAATTTTGAAGATTATTTAGAAATTTAGCAATTCCACGGACTATTGGCACTTAAAAAAACCAATTTTTGCCCCCAAAATGTGATTTTGAAATTAAAAAAAAAAAAAAAATGGGCTAAAAATGCCAAAAATGTGGTTCCACAGGTTAGTAGAACAATCCAATCCAAAAAAATAATCAAATTAATGGTAATTAATTTGATCAAAGCCCATTTTATCACTTTCCACGGTTGGGGGCCAAATGTTGTCAAATTGGTGGAATTGGCCAGGTATACGGAGACAGCAAACTATCTGCATTTCATTCTGCGCATTGGTTGCACTTTATTAATGCAGAATTATTGCAGGAGTACTTAGATGAAAGAAGCAATATATATTGCTGTCGTCTGCGCTTGTTTTGCGTTCTAGTATTGCTAATTCATTGCACCATAGAATAATATGGACGCAGCGAACCATTAGCATTTTATTGTGCGCATTAGTTGCACTTTATTAATGCAGAATTATTGCAGGAAAACTTATAGATGAAAGAAGCAATATATATTGCTGTTGTCAGTGCTTGTTTTGCGTTCTAGTATTGCTAATTCATTGCACCACAGAATATATATGGAAGCAGCAAACCATTAGTATTTCCTTGTGTGCATTATTCGCACTTTATTAATGCAGAATTATTGCAGAAAATAATTAGCTGAAATAATTTAAGCAATACATATTGCTGTGTTCAGCGCTAGTTTAGCATATGTCATTATTGCCATTTATTTGTTTTTGAAAAAAAAATGTCATTTTTTAAAAAAAACCCGGCTAATATCAAACCTTAAATTGCAAGTTAGAACTGATCAAATTAAACATATCCAGAGAGATGGTGTTTATGACGTTTTTTTTGCGCAACTGTTGCGCATCATAGCCTAGTAGACTAACTATAAATAAGAGGGAGCCACTTGAAAAATTCCATTTATGGACAATATATTGTAAAATTGACAAGCATAAATTGTCTAATTTGTGAAGTTAAAGTTGTCTCATTCAGCCCCCACATTCGTCATGCCCCTACCGGCCAGAAGGCTACCTACACTTTCTTACCGCCACAACGCTTGCGGATTTCTTATCATTCCAAAGTTCAAAGGTACAGGTGAGGTCCAGGTCTGACCGTTATCTCAAAGTCGATCACATGGGAAGGGAGGGGAGGGGCTGACCGCCAGGTCAGGGGAGGGGGGAATACTGATTAAAGAGTGGGAGGGAGAGGGGAGGGGAGATAACCCAGTGACCTGGTCACCACCCAAAGAGATTGGTCAGAGTTGCAGTGGTCACTCTGAGCCTCGTTTTAATAATTTGTCTGTCATTGTTATCCTGTGGCTGATTGGATCTCTAATCTAACCTGTCGATTAATTGGTCCAACGAGACCTAAGCCAATCAGCGCAGGCCCAGTGTATTCGTTCTAATCTGTCTAGTATAAGAATAAACATCAGAGTTAGTTTGACCTCTTTTAAGTGATCCAACTGATTTGAAGCATACACCTCTGTGTGTTGCGTTGATTAATTTCTCGCCCAACTACTGACCCTGAATTATTACGAAGAATGGCCCGCATTTCTTCAATATCATGATTTATCCATGTAAAATCTCGACGTTGGGCCTAATTATAATTATGATGAGACACAACAATCACACTCACTCACATACATGCAGTGAATATATTTTCAATAAAAACATCAACCTACATGCATCAACCATACAGTGCCACTGTGCACATGCAATTTATATCCGTTGACGGGCCGGGAGAATAGATCGATATGTATATATAAATTAATGTATCACAACCATGATGTATACATAGCTCTGGACTACATAAATGATGTCTATTTACTGAAAAGGGGTGGTGCATATATACTATATGAATTAAATTGTTACATCAATTTGATCATGGAACCTGCCTGATCGATCGACGGCCGGGTATATATCTTGATATACAAATTATTCTAATCAATCGATGTCAGCTGCACTCTATCCTTCCATCTAGTATCTATGTAGGTGGAAAACCTTCAGACATCCACAAACCCTATATATGTACCAGAAGTATAGTAATTTAATTGCAATTAAAGAATTAATTTTAGTACATCGATTGATACCCGGCCACCACGTTAACTTAATATCACATGCATATGACCTCTCACTAATTGTGAAAGATGTGATATATATCAGAAACCACTAATTATTCAATTTAAACAAAAATGAGATGTACTATGAATTGATTATAATGAAGAGCTGAAGTAATATTCATGCATATCCATTCACACATGAATATTGTGCATATATATGTTTGTACCAGGAGTTGTCAGTCTGCCAAATAAATGTATAGGCATTGTTTTTATACAAATATAGAAAATAAGAACAGTAAAATGTCAATCAACCACCTAATTTCATTTAACCAGTTGTATGTTTAGATCACATATGCACTCAGTCATTATTGCAAACATCGCCCTATAGCTGTGCCCCTGCATATGACTTGCCCTAGCCCTTCTACGTATCAAACAATATTAACCCACTTCCTTTTGTAAATAAATCTAACTAATTAATATCTATTAGTTGAACCAATAACAATCCTTTATACTGATTACAACATATCAATCATGGATATTTCGGCCAGCATGATATTACATCCCTCTATACAAGTCTTTCAAATCGAGGCTTTCAAGAGACTAACTGTTTGCTACCTATCGATTGCTTCCGTTTGCTTCCCGCCAAACCCTGGAGCAAGCCAGTGGAAAAGTACTGGAATATGCTACCATGGGTACGCCGCGATAGCCACTGGTCACCCAACGGTCAGAAGTCACCCCTTTTCCTCCTGACCCTTGCACCGAGAAGACGTATATCAAACAGCTCGCGAAAGCCACTAGAAATCACCCAACTACAACAACCTCAAAATCAAGATATCCCGGTAAGAAATGTTTCTCTCTGATGTGTATCATGCATTGTGTTGTTATGGTTTGTGTGTTGATGTTGATTTTGCCTATTTTGCGCAGTAAAAACATTAGGTTTTGCGCATTGTCTGATATTCTTAGACCTGGTGAGACGTCGACATGTTGGCGCTCCACTAATTTCCACTTAAAAGTTCGGAAAAGCTAAGCTTATAACCATATAAATGGTATCATCTAACCATTAATACATATAGACTTTGACAGTGGAAAACATCGATCAAGGCCAAGTGAGGGGAATAAGATATTAGTGTCAATAGGATTCGACTCGGCCATGACTGCCTGGGAAACTAGACTAGATTTTTAATGTGGTACTTTATGATAGTCTTCTAGTTAGGATCTGCCTCTAGGTTACATAATATTTCTAACATCATGGACAAAGTCCACTATACATATCACTCTACAGTAATGTATGTATAGTGATACAAACTAGTAAAGCAATATTTCAAGTAATTAATTACTTACAGGTATAAAGTCTTGGATGCAAAACTAGCATTTGCGTAAGCAGAAGTCTCTCTTTCCCTTCTTGCTTCCATGGCTGACAGGAGTCAAAGGCAAGGATATCGAATGCTTGGCAACCCACAGACTCTCCCAGTGGTGTTTTGCAAGTGCATTCTTCTCTGGGGCATGTTGTATAAGCTACGAAAAGGGAAATCATATGTGAAGATTCACAAGTTTGTTTTGTAGGAATGTACTCATTGTTAGAGTATCTAATGCGCCATATTGTATAAATACATATATCAAATTTTGTGTATTAAGTATATCTAATCATTTTTCACTCACCCTATAGATTATATTTAGCTACTTCACTATTAATCATCCAGTCAGACATATTGCAAACTTTTTTCTTCAAAAATAAAAATATTAAACTCAAAATATAGAGACACTAATTAGCTATATCCCGATGTTACTATCATTAGAATTGGCTTGATATAATCTTTTCTAATATGATGTCTCAAAACTAATTTTTTGCGACATACAGGGGAAGGAATTCCCACGAAAAAATGGTTTCCCTACCTTATACAACAGGCCTCTGTTTTAGTTCATGACAACTTAGGGATCAGAAGGAAGACCACCAGTAGGTTAACCGATGAGCCATACTGTAAGGTTAACTTGATTGATCCTGATGTAGTGCTCTAACCTGAATAAAAATGAATTAAGATAACCAAAATAGGTTACTCCGATATAGCCACAGATGAGTGCTTACCAAACAGAGCATGACGAACAGCAAACATGCAATTCAAACTTGTTACATATGACCACCTTGGCCCTGTTGTATGTATAAGCTAAGGGAAAGAATTTTGTTATGGGAATTCATGAATTTCATTCCTTTTGTGAGCAATAATAAGTGATGTCTTATAATAAAGAATTCAGGAGGGTGCACCAAATACCAATGGGTAAAATTTAGAAGCCACGATGATGTAGCAAAATCGACTTAACAAAATCCTGCCAAATTTTCATGAAATGACTGTTAGCAGAGAGGTATATATACAGAGGGGGTAGAAACAAAGAGACTACACTCATTCCTACAAGCATGAGATACGCAACAGATATATGACAACATAGGGATCACTAATTCAGTAATTTACAAGTCCCAAGTTAGATGGAATGAACTTGGCTTAGTAGCCCATGAAATAGATGACAAACTCTCATTTAAAAGATATACAGAGAAGCTTCTCTCTCCCTTTTAACTTTAATTGTTAGAGTGGTGGTACGTCCTCCCCTTCCATACTGCTGTCTCTTATGCATCATTGCATGATCATACTAGTTAAATGTAACACATTACCATGCTTGCTTACGCTTCCATATTTCGGTATTTATTCACTGCCTAAATGGCCTACTTTCTGGGTCTGACTTACACCTCAGACAGACATAACTCTTCCTCTATTAACAATTGAACAATCTATATTGATGCATAACAACTTTGTGCCGAGCTTGTTTATGTACCATTGCAAATGACTATTCATTATATATCCTGTTTGGACTTGTATTAATATAGACAACTATATAAGCCAATATCTGATTAGGGTACTTTGAACACCCAGCCTATTATGTACAATGCCTTATGTCATTTAATATCGATGTTCTCATTGTAATTAATCATCCTACACCTCATCTCATTCAAGTTTTTGTAAAACCAATTTCTGCAACATATTATGTTACTCTTAAGATTCAAGTCTGTAAAAGCAGCATCCTCTGGAAGACCTAAAATTTAGATGCAGAGCAACCGCATTGTAACAACATCAGCAATAAAAGGATTTTTGAATTTGAATTTTAACAGATATATGTTTTTGCCACTGCATGCCATTATGGATTCGCCACATAGTGAGGCATTGTAAAGCTACTACACTAGTTTGATATTAGAATATTACCCATGACTATTTGTATATTACACTGTTGAATTGTTGTTTATATGTAGTCAAAAACAACAATGGTACCTGATACACTCACCCACCAATAGAGAAAAGCAAATTTTTTATTTCAATATTTTCCTTGAATGAAAGCTTTTAAGTACAAAGATATAACAAGAAGAACCAGTTATGAATATGATAAATATAATACAAATTCAAAAGTACGAGTTTCTTGACATGTAATGGGCAAGAGGAAGATTAAATATTTTGTAAATATCAATGGGCAAAGGCTTCTATATATTTTCACAGTGATGTTATATTGATGATCTGTCCATTGTCAACAACAACCACTGAATTAGAGAATTCTCCTGCCTGCTCGTTTTGGTGTGTACTGCAGCCATGATTGTCTACAACAATCCCACTCTCTCCATAGACTTCACTTTCCATATGTGCATGTGTTGCGATTCTTGCCTAAGTTCTTTCCAATGTCTTTGTGGCCATCGTTGCACATCTGTGTTTCAGCTCCAGCTTAATATAAATCGATATTAAATAACGATATTTCGTGATCGTATAGGTTTACTTCTGTGAGAATAAATATATTATGAATATCGATAGCAGGAGATGGGGGGAAAAGGAACTATAGTGGCCGGATTATATTAAAGTTCCAAAGGACCAAGGGTTGAAATATTCTATGTTCCAAGCGCGGATCCGAGATAAAACATCAAGAGTGAAATACTTCTTTCATATGTTCCCTTTATTCCTCCTTGTGTGTTGGGTTGAAGACCTTGCTCCTCAACCCGATAAATGAACAGGTACATCGAGATATGAATGATTTTCAAACCAGGAAACATTATGTTTGCAACATAATTCAGGAATAATGGAATAAATATAATAATCACATAAATGCAAAGTTGAACATAAATATAGAAATATGTAATAAGCAACATGGTCAAAGTCCGGATGAAATCAAATGAATAGTTAATTAATGATGAATTAATCAAATAATATAAACTGCAAATATCATCAATGGTTGCAATGAATATCCTAGTGGGATCCGGAGGAACTACCCAATGGAATCCGGAGGTATCCGGAGGTACCCGGAGATACACAGAGGTACCCGCAGGTATCCAGAGGTCAAATGGAAATCTTCATAGTGGAATCGTTACACATGTGTAATGTCTATAAAATGTTTAAGATGTTCTGGACCCAGTGCTTCAACCCTCTTGTAAAAGGCACCTGTCTTGTCTTGCAACAACTTAAAAGGATGGCCCCATTCAATGATCAGACCATCATCCAATACCTGGAAAAACTTTAATTATTCAGTTACAGATATTCCTTTACCCAAATTTGCCATCATTTGTTTCAACGGTAAATATTGATTTAGAATGAAATGATGATGTTAATACTATGCATTGAATTTTTATCACATTTTATTTCTCTGGTTTTTTTTATGGTGTTTCACCAACTATTTACTAGACTTTGCTGTTTCTAGTCTATTTTCTATTGTACAACCTGTTTAACTTTGCTTTGTTCAGCTACAACCAAAAGAAATGTATTGATACATATTTACTAAAATAAAAATGATATCAAACTCTCACCATGATTTTATCAGAGCCTTTGAGTGTATCCAGACGATGAGCGATTGTTATCACTGTGGCTTCTCTGAGTGACTCATGTACCCGACGGGCACTGAGTGCAATTGAGTGTGATAGCAATGCGATCATTTTGTGATTGACCGTAAACTAGTGCAGTGTGATACCTATGACTATGAATCACAGTGAAATGGACATGCCATTAGCAACCATTATGTGAAATCCATTGCGTCTATTTCCTCCAATGTTGTTGGTGCTCTCACACTTGTGTTGGATCAAGTTCTCATTCATATTCATTTATGTTTGTATAAAACATATGTTACTCAACCAATTGTATCTGTGAATACATGTTTTCTTCAAAAGTCAATAATATGAGTGTCATCTCAATTGCGCATATAATGCGCATTCAAAATCGCATCTAAATACTCATCATAATGCATACCTGACACTGCTCACTCACCTAGCATTCACACTTACAGTCGCGCATCTGACACTCCATTCTCTGACACCCATACTCATTCTCTGATACCAAGTCAAAGAAACCCCTACACACAAAGCTAAATGATGTAAACCTAGCTCCATATTACCAAAGAAAATACTTGATTTACTTACTGATTTAATTCCTCCTTTTATAATTTTCACCCTGTTTTTTCATATGATATTAAATGAAAGGAATATTTCTTTCTGAATCCATTCAAACTAATATATATATATTAATTTCTGGAATCGACCCTATACAATATACATGGGTTTGTTTTTTTGGATGTGCAATTGGCTAAAATAATAAGGCCTTATTCCGTCGTTCGCTGTGTGAATAGAAAACATGTGATTGCTTTAATTTTTGTATCATCATGAAGACAAAAAATTCCTCTTTTAGGAAATGTATACTTTTCTATACTTTTCTCCCTTATTTGTGGCCTTGTGGCCTTATTTATAGGCTGTTGAAATGCGTTCACAGGATGAAGCTCATACTACACAAAATGCAATAACCCATCTTTGTTCAGACATAAAAGACAAATCAATTGAGAACTAATAGAGAAATGAAACATTGTCAACGTTTCATGAGAAGTGCCATATATGGCATGTGTTACTGGAAAATGAGTCACAAGTCTTTGGGAAATTTTAAATTTGAATCATTATTGGCCAGTAACTTACTGTAGGGCGGGATAATTCTTTTTGTTTGGTCTCAGAGCCTAATCTATCGTAGAAAACGATGCTATAATATGTTCGAAATAATGGGAATAGCCCATTACCCTTAGCCAATAGCCCTTACCGTTATGCGACTTGTTCTCACCAGGTGGATGTACTCTTTTCACCAGGTGGCGTAAATGAGAACTGGGGTGCATTTACAATTTCTTTTACCAAAAAGTGCTGCTATTATACTTGTATGGCATTTATACCACTATAGATATTCCACATATGTACACAGGAATGTTATAAGTGATATACATATATTGTTTATGTGTGTTATATACCTGTTTGATATTGAAAAAAGCTGTGATCAAAATACCCTAATGATTGTACATATAGATTGTCCCTAGTGGCTTGGGGGAGACAGACCCATCTAACAACTGGAACACATCAGATGAGAGGCTGCTATGCTCACAAAGAGGATGGTAGAATTGATGAAAATAAAATTATTCCTTTTAAGAGAGGGCAACGTTGCACTGCCCTAAACCCTCTTCGAAATCTTTAATGAATAATGGTACCCTTCAGACCTTTCTGTGAGAAAAAATATGGCTCAGAATGCCATGAGAATTTGCTCATTATTGCACCAATATTGCGTTATATCCTTAGCGTGACTATCTCACAATCATAGCGCAATAATTATTGCGCAAAAAGCGTCCACGCTCATCACAGAACTATGGCGAGATGATTGCGCATTAAAAATCGTGTAGAATCGCGCTCATTTGCCCGTCGGGTAATGTCCTCTGTATTCTTCCATCAGATCTGTACAAACATTGATATCAAGCTTAACTGTAATGCTGATTCAGTTGGCATTCACTAGGATGTATATATCAGATGACTTTTTCACATGAGATTCAACAGATTGATAAAATGATAAATTCAGAGTACTCACCTGTTGTCAACATTTGCTGTAGCTTCATCTATCAAGACTACTTTGCTTTTTTTGAGTATTGCTTGGGCAAGACAAAGCAATTGTTTTTCTCCTAAACTAAAGTTATTGCCATTTTCTCCCATCTTTGTATCAAGTTTTCCACGCAATTCTATAATCTTGCCTTTTAGTTGCACCTGGAAAATACCATATCATTGTGAAGAATTCAGGGTCATTCTCCGATGAATATTAAGGGTCAGTATTTGAGTGAGAAATTAATCAACCCAACAAACTGAGATGTATGTTTCAAGCCGAGAACCAAACCAGTTAAAAGAGGACGGCTGTAATCATTTTATTGCTTATATACTAGACAGATTACAACGATTTACACAGGGCCTGGGCTGATTGGCTTATCCTGGCTGGACTAATTAATTACCGGGATAGATAAAGGATCCAATCAACTGCAGGTTAACAATGAACATATAGGATGAATACAAGGCCAGAGCGACCAGTGTCCTCTGACCAATGCCTTTGTGCCGTGACCAGGTCATTTGGTTATCTCCTCTCCCCTCTCCCTCCTGCTCTTAATCGATGCCCCCTCCCTTTGCTGACCTGGTGGTCAGTCCCTCCCCTTCCCTCCCACATGATCAAACCCAAGATAACAATGACATGGACTGCAACTTATACCTTGGACCTTTAGAAGTGACCCATGAGTGTGTGGCGGGAAGAAAGTTAGCTAGCCTCTGAGTCGGTAGGGGGCGTGGCAGATGCATGTCTGAATGAGAATCTTAAAAAAAAATCTCTTAACTTTGCAAAGTTAGGGCTTGGATTTTACAATTGCTTAAATGGTCAGTCAATGGGTTCATGGTCACGTTTAGGAAAACAAACTTTATGCAGCCATAAATACAACATCCAAGTCTCAATTTTTTTACCTCCATTTATGTCTAACTTATAGTCACCTACAGGCACGAATTGAGAAAGCTTAGTTGAAAAGATCTGTTCAGCACAAGAGGGCACTTAGAGTGCTGTGTGACATCACAAAGTTTCGCCTGAAATGTACATAATATCCCTACCTTCCCCCCAATCTCCCAGCAATTGAAACAGTTATTCAATACAGGTATTTTAAGACATTTGTAATGAGGGGTCAATAATTGGGTTTAGTCCTCCCCTTAAACTATGGAACACAAAAGGTGGTGAGAAAAAATGTGATGTGTTTCGAGGGTATGAGTCACAAGTCACAAAACTGATGTTTTCCAAAGTAATTCATTCACAAGAACCCTTGCTTGGAATGTTTATCATATTTTGTGCACTTTGAGCTGATAGTAGCATAAATAAATGTACCAAATTTCAAGTCAGTGATTTACATAAATCCATGTGTTTCTAAGGTCATCTAATAGAGTACATTTAGCTACTTTACTATTATTGTCTACTAAAATATTTTCCAAACCTGTTTTTCAAAAATAAAGATATCAAATTTAACATAAAATAGTACTTATTAGGTACCCTACTGTTTACTATCTTTGGAATCAGCTTGATGTCATCTTTTCAAATGTGGTCATAAACTCAAAATCCTTTTTTTTGTGACTTTTTGTGACTCATTTCCCTGAAACACATCACACATGTGTGATACCTTGATGCCAGAGTGTATCAAACGAGAGGGAAATAGCATTTCATACATTTCACTCTGACCTTGTGAGGAAGAATCAATGGGTAATACAGTTTGTTTTGGTCTGCACACTTCCCTTGGTAATACTCCTTCTGCCCAGCCCACCCTCCTTCTTTCTAGCAGCAGATATAAGACTTGTTTATCATGTTCATTGCATGTTCATTTCAAGATTGGCGAAACTTTGTGACATAGGCAAACAGTGGTGCCTTGAATGGAGTGTTAAACTGTGGAACTACTTTTTCCCTCCTTTAAATGGGTATAACTCACTGCATGTTAGGTTGAATCAAGTAAAACCGGAGGGGTTACATTTCAATAATAGCAAAGAAGTTGATTTTCGCATTAATGTGTACTATTAGATGTAAACAGTTATTGATTATATTTTTTCATGATGTCTAGAATTTGGACTTCAATAATTAAAATAATGGGTCCCAATTGGGTGCCATGCCGTGACAGCCTTGCTCCAAATTCACTTTCCAGCACTTACATAATATGTTCTATTACAGGATGTTCATGTATAGCCATAATGTTTCAAGATTGATGTGTAAAGGCAGTCAGAGAATGGACTGGGATATATGATGTTCACCTTACCTTTTCTAAATCATCCCAGAGCTCCTCATCTTTGAATGCTCCATATGGATCAAGGTTGACTCTTAGTGTGTGGTTGAACAACACTGGGTCCTGTCAATTAGAATTATTCATTTCAATGAAAGATGCCAATAGGAAGTTTTATGACAAATGCATAGCACAGAAGTGGATAACTCATTTCTGGCAATCAGATTTCTATCTTAGCAACTTGTAAGGAAAGATGTAACTAACCTGAGGTATGATTGAAATAGAACTTCTCAGGTCTACTAGTCCAATATCCTTGATGTTTATTCTATCAATGTTAATCTCTCCTTCTGGCTCTACCAGTCTCAGTAATGTCACTAGCAAAGATGACTTCCCTGCCCCTGTGCGACCAACAACACCAACCTACAAGAGTACATTTCCGTCAATAGTAAATATGTCCCCACATTTGGAACAGAGATATAATGCATTCTATTTACTAGGAATAACTCAAGATTACACTCAAGTAATGTATGTGATTCAAGAAAAGCATTTATGTATACATATCAATATTTATTCACCTTTTCTCCAGGCTGAATGGTGAAGTTTAAAGGCCCCAGGGCTGGTTTTTATTGTCCTCTATAAGACATTGTAACTTCCCTGAATGAGATCTTTCCCTCATGAGGCCATTGTGTTGATGGTCTGAAAGCCTCATGGTCTGGTGCCTCCTGTTCCAACTTTTTGTACTGTTGAATTCTCTCAACAGAGGTCATCTAAAAAGTATGACCATTGCATCAGAACAATTGCAACTTGACAGTATGAGGAGTTATTAATGCAAAATAGAAAAGGCAAAACAATTACAATTCCAAGTAAAAATGCAATTAACATCATTATTCAGCAAGGCAGACATCCTCATGTCAATTCTTACAATGGTAGTAAATTGTGCAGCATAGATACATCCAATACCCACAGTCATTATAAATCCTGGCAGGTAGACAAAGGTCAACCCAACTGTGCCTTTATCATCGCTTCCTACAAATGTAAACAAGAGAATGTTTGTGAATGGGGAATCCAAGATGAATAACATCATTTGACTGAACAGCTTTTAGTTGTTTGTGCTTATTGATATATATTAGGTTTGATATATTGCTTCTGTGGTAATTTTTTGCATCGCTCCAACATGGACGATGCAGCAATCGTCAACATGCAGAGCGCCTATACAAACCTATACATAGGCCTATGACCGCAGCGCCACATTGTGAAATATGCTTGTACTACTATATGGGGTACCTATGGGGGCTCTGGACTTCTTTTCTGTGACCTTCACCTTGCTCTCCCGCCGACTGATTCACCACACTCCAACCACGAGAGAGAACTTACAACTAGACTACAACTGGAACTTACAACCCTCAATATCTAATTATGGTAAGTGATATTGTCATCGTCATTGCAAAATACTTGCCCTAATGTATTTGCATCCTCCTGGTAACTGATTACACTTCTCTCTGAGCTTTGATTCACATGTAGGCCGTGGGGGGGGGGCCGTGGGGGGGGGGGGGCCGTGGGGGGGGGGGGGCAGACCTGCCAAGTTGTGGGGATTGAAATGCAGGAGGTTTTCAGTTTTGGTGTCCCAACCCACCACTAGGGGGGTCTTGGGGCATGAATTTTGTTTCTAAACATATGAGTAATTCTCCCAAACGGGCAGCATTTTATTTCAGAAGGGCATCTTTTACGAAAAAATACAATTCGTTCAATCTCTACAATTTTTGGTGTACATATAGCGGGGAATATCAGCATAATGCAGGTGAAGTTTGGTTAGGCTTGGACCAATATTTCGATCCTACACCTATGATTCAGATACCTATAATTTCCCTATTATTTTGCCTTATTTCAGCCTCATTAAGCTTGACCAAGCGCAACCGCCCCCGCCCCCTATAGGGCGGATTTAGACCACCTTTAAACCTCCTTTCGTTGCTCCATTACCCCTGGTATTCTCAGTTAGACAGAACTCACACCCATCGACCTGTTTTTTATGTTTTCCCATCTAAATGGGTACCATTACATTGTCTGTACGGCAAGTCGTGTTCCTCTTCATGCCTTTTTAGGGGACGACTTATGTATAATCTGGTACAGGAAAGTTGCAATTTTAAATATAAAGATTGGTTTAGAATCCCACCCCTGTCGGAGCTCTCACACACACTGCACCTTCACTCACACACTACACTCACTCACCAGCCACTGCCCCTCCCGCTGCCTGCCACTGCCTACCACTGCCTGCCACTAGTGTGTGTGTAGCCTTGCCTCAAGGCTACACACACACTAGGCAGGTAGGCAGTCAGGTATCAAACACTAACACATGGGAGGAGTGAAGGATGGGTGGTTGGTGGGCATGCAGTGTCATTCAAGGTGAGAAAAATGACAACTATAAGAACAAAAACAGACAATAAAATAAGTAGAGCAAGCAAAAGTACTAGCGGGTAGAATTTCTGGATTAATCAAATTATTTCGTGTAAAAATGAGATATATTACTCTCTAATAGTAATTCGTCTAGCAAAATTAAATAAAAACTCAAAGCTAGGGAATGGATGTTTGTTGGTAAATGAGGATCTGGTTCTAATCAGAAGTTTGACTTGATTTTGTAAAAATATTCATGTTATTACTATTAAATCATTATCTTTTTTGTAATGATTATGGCGTAACGGCGACGCTATGGCGTAACGGCGACATTGGTACACAAACTCTCCTGACTTTAAAACCCCAATATTCAGTCCTATTCATATTTTTCATCGTTTTAAGGCAGGCTTAGATAATTATTAGGAAGGTCGAAAATACGTGAAAATACTTTTGTAGAAAAAATATTGGAGATATTTCACGCGACCTAAAATATTCCCAAACCAGTTAAAGGAATTTCATGTGAGATAATAAAAGGATTAAGGGATATTATAGTGTTGTAACTTTTCTTTTTATCTAAGTATAAATGGATGTACACCTTCCCTACACAAAAAGATGAATGAAACTTAAATTAAATTATTACTCTTTGAGTCTTTCATTGTTTTGAAGCCAACACATGTCGTAACGGCGACACAATTATTCCAAAACAATATTTTCCAAGTTTAAATCAGTTCAAATTAATTAATACATAAATGTTTTGTTTTTTCATAATAATGAACATGTGTGCATGTGTAGAAACCGTTTCTGTTCAGCAGAAGAATATGTTTTCTAAATTAGGCTGTGTATTATATTCAAATTCCATGATTATTACACATTTTCTATCCTAAAAAAGCTCTTTTATCACAATAGCGCCGAAGATTTTAGCATAAGAGCTTTGAAAGGGGGGGTTCCCACAGGCTCATTTTTGCCAAGGAATTCGAATAAAGTGGTTATAATCATGTATGGTCATCCCAAATACAGGTTGTAGAGACCCTAGGCTGGAAAACCAAATGCTGCCCGATTGGGAGAATTACTCATATGCTATTTTAAGGTATTCTGGTGTTTTTTAGTGCAATCAGGATAATGCCTTAACAATAAAAAATTACAAAAGATCTTTGAATTTTAATGATATCCTTTCTCCCTATAAGATAGCATATTTATTATTTATACTTTCATTTACAGCTTTAATCAACTTTTATCTATACGTATATGAATGTCACATACAATTCCAATAACTTAAGAAGTAAAACTATTTATTTAGACATAATTATTATGTAATGTTAGAAATAAAAAAAATACACATTAACTTGCATTGACATTGTTGAGTAGGCCTGCATTAGGCCTATATTTTCTATCGACCATTATTTGGAAATATCCTGTGATATAATATGAAACAAAAGTTTAAAATAAATCCTCACTGTGGCTGTGGCACTGGTGAGCGACTTGAGGCTGAGCGACTTGGGGGTGTCAAAAGTGTCAGTTGTCAACTAGACTCTTTGCCATGAAGTAATTATATATCTATATCTCATGCACTTTTATTATTGTTATTTTATATGTACCCCTATGTACTCGCAGAGTTGGAATAAAGTAGTTACAGAAATTGCAGTTTATATAAGCAGTGGACAAAATAAGGAATAAGAATAGGTTGCCCCACTGGGGCAACAAAATCATGTTGCCCACCAGAGTTTCTGGTTGCCCTGAGAAATTTCCAGTTTAATTCCCATATATATTAGATATTCAGAGTTCTGAAAAATCTTCGAAAAATTTAAGGGTTTGTATGATGTTCTAAAACTCATTAAAGCTCAATTTTGATGAACAAAAAGAATCAGAAAAAGAATCTTTTCAATTTGATGACATTCGGTCCAATAGGGCCTAAATTGTGCAATCTGTGTGATATCAAGGGTTTCATTTAAGCTTAGAAATGGCCGATTCTGTAAAATATCCTTAAAATACATGAATTAAAGTATATTAAATGAACGGTTTAATATAAAATCTGAATCATCAGATCTCTTGCAATGTTGTTTATCAACGGTTTGGTGTGCATTAATAGGGCAAAAAACGTATTGTTGCTTCATGATCTGTGGTTGAACAAAATCCATAGTACCTCTGTAATTCCAATCATTGAATCTTGCCGATTCAAGGTACCTCTGTAATTCACTTTTAATATCACTGTAATTCAAATGTTTACTATAGAAAAAGAGAGGTGGCGATACTGTTAATCTTGAAAAATATTATTCTATTATGAAATTAAGGGATAGTTTTAGGCATGAAAAGTTTCTATCGAATCTTGCAGAGATGTTCGACAATCCTTTAGGTAATATATTATTTTAACCATTGTCAAATATATATGTTCATAATCATATCATTTATGATAAACTGTCTACTGTAGGCAGTATATTTTTTACCAAATTACGAAGTAAGCTCAGGATGGGATGTGGTGGGCCGTTATTAAGGTGTGTAGAAAATAAGAAAAACCCCCAGAAAAAAACTAAGAAGAATATCATTAAAAAATTAATCGAACAACCAGGTTTAACAATGTATATGCCAAGAAGGCAGGATATCTGGAATAAAACAAAAAGTCGAAATAAAATTAAGGGGGTTTTCTGGTGTTCTGGGTTTTGTGGGGGCCAAATTTAATTATGAAATCCTCTTACTGATTACGATTTAATTACAAGTGTGCCATATGGAATCCTAGGGGGGGGTGATGGAGGAGGGGGTACGGACTGGTGGGGGGAGGGCAAATTTAATTATGGATATGATTTGTGGGTTTTAATTTAAATTTTACATCCAACCTATAATTAAAATTTAATACACAGGTGTCCAATATTTTACTAGGGGGGGGGGGGGCTCTTGTTAGGTTCCTGATACAGTGTGCAACATTGTGAATCAGGAGACAAGAGACCGTCGGTCTCCGTCAAATTGTGGAGACCGACGGGATTTTACAGAGACATGGCCAGGTAGACGCAACCAATTAACAAGTCAACAAAAACAAGTAGAAATTATTACTTTCATTTTGGCTGTTTTACTGTTATTTAATACATGAGGTACACTCAATGACAGATATGCCATTATTTAATAGACAGAAAGTTATTATATTATTGTATTATTGTTTTATGACGCGTAATATTTTAGGCATTTTCTGCGAAGTCCTGCTATAAAACCTACTGGTCTGTATAGAAATCTGGTAGTTCTTACCAAATTTTCAGATACACTGATCTATATATATAATTTTTCATATTATTCTTTCAAGACAACTGTTTAAATGGTGCATTTGCGATATTTTTAGAATCTAATTCCCTTTCTTTTCGTTTGGAAAACATTCCACTACCTATGTAAATTATAGTCTGTCATGATAAAATTCAAATATTGTCTAGGCCTGATATAGAGGCAGTAGACGCCCTAAAAATAACAATTCGACCATTTATTTTTCAAAAATTTTCAGTATTAAAGGATTGCCCAGCACTAGTTTTGTTATTATTAAAATCCCTTTGGCTACCTTCACTGCAGCAAAAGCAGTTGTCATTGTAGTGTCACACTTCATTAGAACACTGGAGAGGGATGGTGTGGGGGGTGGTGGAGGGGGTGACAAAATGAAAGAAGATTAGGAAATATCACACTTTCTTAGTACCAAAACAAGATAAAGCTTTTGTCTTAATATCTAATAGATGATCAAGTTCCATTAATGTAATGGACAGACAGAAATCTGCTGTCATCCTACTGTCATCCCTTCTCGCTCCCCACTCACCTCACTGTCATTTCCCTACCCCTGCTTCCTCCAGCTCCCTCTCTCTCTCTGAGAGAAAAAGGGCAAGTGAAGTGGAGGGCGGAGACAGAAAAGAGTATAGTATAGTATATTCGGGCCATGGAAAACGTAGTCAGGCCATGAACCCATGGCCCGACTGTCTTTGGCAACCCAACCCACTATATTGCACACTGAATGATATATAAAATATATATATATATATATAACAAATATAATCACTCTATAATATCAGATGGCAGATTGCTTTTATTTATCATAAAACAGTTACATGAGTATGTATGTATATGTTTTTATTTTCGGAAGCTTACACTTTTCAATAACATATCAAATTTTGACACCGAAAAAGGGGGTGGGTCTCCTCTATGAAACCATAGATCTTCCTGAGAGCCCCCTTTGGAGAAAATGGAGTTATGCTATTAAATAGATACAGTAGTATTTGATAGATAGATAGGTAGATACAGCGACTACATTAATGTGATAAAACTAATATGGCAGTAACAACAACACAGATTAGACAATACAATAAACAATAAATTGGGCAAGCTAGTGCCATGAAGCAAGATCAGATATGAATGCTCCTTCATGTGTGTGTTAAGTCCACCACTTAACCAAGTGGATTATTGTAGGGTTTCGTCTGTAGTCCTGGGTCAAAATTTGTGGGTAATTTACTGTTCTAGTTCTAGATCTAGTTTCTAGGTAGCTTGCCCACCTCATCGTATTTAACAAAGACCGTACACATGTTTCATGTGAATATATGGGGATGTTGTAGCCAGTCAGTGAGTCGCATTCTGGCGAACACTGTGTCACCACCTGGCTGCACTTCCCCTGTGCATTTACAGTTGCGGGTAGCATTCTGGCGAACACTGGCCCGTCTAACAATAATATAATATTACAACAATGTAACAGCAGTTTGTGGAGAAAGACAGAACCAACAAGCGCTATGTCACTGACTATGTAGAGATGAGTAAATTGGGTATAATATGTATGTCCAGGTTTGTTAACTCTGAGTTCTTCCTACAGTTACCCTTCCTACAGTTGTCCTTAATGTCTTTTATTACCCAAGTGAATCATATCTCATGTATGGTAGCTCTATTAATGTAACAAATATCATCACTCTATAATATCACATGTAGTGTGCCCTGAGGGAACACTACCAAACCGTTCCCTCAGGGCACACTTTCCTAGGATAGTGAATAATATGTCAGTTTATATTTATTTGTCTTTATTTACATCCTTAATGTTTTTCATTACCCTAATGAATCATATCTCATGTATGGTAGCCCTATTAATATAACAAATATCATCACTCTATAATATCACATGTAGTGTAACCTGAGGGAACACTACCAAACCGTTCCCTCAGGGCACACTTTCCAAGGATAGTGAATAATATGTCAGTTTATATTTATTTGTCTTTATTTACATACTTGATGTTTTTCATTACCCTAATGAATCATATCTCATGTATGGTAGCCCTATTAATAAAACAAATATCATCACTCTATAATATCACATGTAGTGTGCCCTCAGGGAACACTACCAAACCGTTCCCTCAGGGCACACTTTCATAAGATAGTAAATAATATGTCAGTTTATATTTATTTTGTCTTTATTTACATCCTTAATGTCTTTCATTACCCTAATGAATCATATTTCATGTATGGTAGCCCTATCAATATAACAAATATCATCAGTCTATAATATCACATGTAGTGTGCCCTGAGGGAACACTACCAAACCGTTCCCTCAGGGCACACTTTCCTAGGATAGTGAATAATATGTCAGTTTATATTTAATTTGTCTTTATTTACATCCTTAATGTTTTTCATTACCCTAATGAATCATATCTCATGTATGGTAGCCCTATTAATATAAGCAATATCATCACTCTATAATATCACATGTAGTGTGCCCTGAGGGAACACTACCAAACCGTTCCCTCAGGGCACACTTTCCTAGGATAGTGAATAATATGTCAGTTTATATTTAATTTGTCTTTATTTACATCCTTAATGTCTTTCATTAACCTAATGAATCATATCTCATGTACGGTAGCCCTATTAATATAACAAATATCATCACTCTATAATATCACATGTAGTGTGCCCTCAGGGAACAGTACCAAACCGTTCCCTCAGGGCACACTTTCATAAGATAGTAAATAATATGTCAGTTTATATTTATTTTGTCTTTATTTACATCCTTAATCTCTTTCATTACACAAATGAATCATATTTCATGTATGGTAGCCCTATCAATATAACAAATATCATCAGTCTATAATATCACATGTAGTGTGCCCTGAGGGAACACTACCAAACCGTTCCCTCAGGGCACACTTTCCTAGGATAGTGAATAATATGTCAGTTTATATTTAATTTGTCTTTATTTACATCCTTAACGTCTTTCATTACCCTAATGAATCATATTTCATGTATGATAGCCCTATTAATATAAGCAATATCATCACTCTATAATATCACATGTAGTGTGCCCTGAGGGAACACTACCAAACCGTTCCCTCAGGGCACACTTTCCTAGGATAGTGAATAATAATGTCAGTTTATATTAAATTTGTCTTTATTTACATCCTTAATGTATTTCATCACCCAAATGAATCATATCTCATGTATGATAGCCCTATTAATTTAACAAATATCATCACTATAATATCATGTAGTGTGCCCTGAGGCAACACTACCAAACGGTTCCCTCAGGGCACACTTTCCTAGGATAGTGAATAATATTTCAGTTTATAATTAATTTGTCTTTATTTACATCCTTAATGTCTTTCATTACACAAATGAATCATATTTCATGTATGATAGCTCTATTAATATAACAAATATCATCAGTCTATAATATCACATGTAGTGTGCCCTCAGGGAACACTACCAAACCGTTCCCTCAGGGCACACTTTCATAAGATAGTAGCAAATATGTCAGTTTATATTTAATTTGTCTTTATTTACATCCTTAACGTCTTTCATTACCCTAATGAATCATATCTCATGTATGGTAGCTCTATTAATATAACAAATATCATCACTCTATAATATCACATGTTGTGTGCCCTCAGGGAACAGTACCAAACCGTTCCCTCAGGGCACACTTTCATAAGATAGTAAATAATATGTCAGTTTATATTTAATTTGTCTTTATTTACATCCTTAACGTCTTTCATTACCCTAATGAATCATATCTCATGTACGGTAGCCCTATTAATATAACAAATATCATCACTCTATAATATCACATGTAGTGTGCCCTCAGGGAACAGTACCAAACCGTTCCCTCAGGGCACACTTTCATAAGATAGTAAATAATATGTCAGTTTATATTTATTTTGTCTTTATTTACATCCTTAATCTCTTTCATTACACAAATGAATCATATTTCATGTATGGTAGCCCTATCAATATAACAAATATCATCACTCTATAATATCACATGTAGTGTGCCCTGAGGGAACACTACCAAACCGTTCCCTCAGGGCACACTTTCCTAGGATAGTGAATAATATGTCAGTTTATATTTAATTTGTCTTTATTTACATCCTTAATATCTTTCATTACCCTAATGAATCATATCTCATGTACGGTAGCCCTATTAATATAATAAATATCATCACTCTATAATATCACATGTAGTGTGCCCTCAGGGAACAGTACCAAACCGTTCCCTCAGGGCACACTTTCCTAGGATAGTGAATAATATGTCAGTTTACATTTAATTTGTCTTTATCTACATCCTTAATGTCTTTCATTACCCTAATGAATCATATTTCATGTATGATAGCCCTATTAATATAAGCAATATCATCACTCTATAATATCACATGTAGTGTGCCCTGAGGGAACACTACCAAACCGTTCCCTCAGGGCACACTTTCCTAGGATAGTGAATAATATGTCAGTTTATATTTATTTGTCTTTATTTACATCCTTAATGTTTCTCATTACCCTAATGAATCATATCTCATGTAAGGTAGCCCTATTAATATAACAAATATCATCACTCTATAATATCACATGTAGTGTGCCCTCAGGGAACACTACCAAACCGTTCCCTCAGGGCACACTTTCCTAGGATAGTGAATAATATGTCAGTTTATATTTAATTTGTCTTTATTTACATCCTTAACATCTTTCATTACCCTAATGAATCATATCTCATGTACGGTAGCCCTATTAATATAACAAATATCATCACTCTATAATATCACATGTAGTGTGCCCTCAGGGAACACTACCAAACCGTTCCCTCAGGGCACACTTTCATAAGATAGTAAATAATATGTCAGTTTATATTTATTTTGTCTTTATTTACATCCTTAATCTCTTTCATTACACAAATGAATCATATTTCATGTATGGTAGCCCTATCAATATAACAAATATCATCACTCTATAATATCACATGTAGTGTGCCCTGAGGGAACACTACCAAACCGTTCCCTCAGGGCACACTTTCCTAGGATAGTGAATAATATGTCAGTTTATATTTAATTTGTCTTTATTTACATCCTTAATCTCTTTCATTACACAAATGAATCATATTTCATGTATGATAGCTCTATTAATATAACAAATATCATCACTCTATAATATCACATGTAGTGTGCCCTCAGGGAACACTACCAAACCGTTCCCTCAGGGCACACTTTCATAAGATTGTAACAAATATGTCAGTTTACATTTAATTTGTCTTTATTTACATCTTTAACGTCTTTCATTACCCTAATGAATCATATCTCATGTACGGTAGCCCTATTAATATAACAAATATCATCACTCTATAATATCACATGTAGTGTGCCCTCAGGGAACAGTACCAAACCGTTCCCTCAGGGCACACTTTCATAAGATAGTAAATAATATGTCAGTTTATATTTATTTTGTCTTTATTTACATCCTTAATCTCTTTCATTACCCTAATGAATTATATTTCATGTATGATAGCCCTATTAATATAACAAATATCATCACTCTATAATATCACATGTAGTGTGCCCTCAGGGAACAGTACCAAACCGTTCCCTCAGGGCACACTTTCCTAGGATAGTGAATAATATGTCAGTTTATATTTAATTCAACAGTACCAAACAGTTCCCTCAGGGCACACTTTCATAGGATAATAAATGATATAATAATTGCATACTCCTTTAAGTGACAAATGAATTTGCATAGGCCCATTAAAATAATAAATTTAACCAATATAGTCCCGCATATTGTACTTGGAATAGTAACAATTTGTTCCCTCAGGGCACACATCCATATGAATGAAGAACTGGCCACCTTTTATTTAATCACTCCTTATCATTAATCCTTGGAGCTCTTTTTAGATAACAAATATATACAACACCTAATTATTGATGCCAATCAACCTGCTTTCCTCCTAACCTAACTTGATCTACCATTCTCCCTACAGAGTTCTTTGCCAGGTTTCACCTTGGATTCGGTCAGCCGAAGTGAGCGTCGCCGTCGCCGATCTGCTGCCATTGAGAAGCAAGGTAAGAGCACATTTTTTTTAAGTCACATAAATAAATTAATTCCATGTAACTCCTGATATGTTGGTATTTTTTATCAATTACCCTCATGTCACAGTATAACTTTGCATCCATCATGCAAATTATTTCTCTTTCTGTAATCACAGTATTCCCATCATTGCTATTGATAAATAGCAAATTGGTTATCAAATTGGGTGCTTTACATGGTATGGAGAACGGGGTTCATATTTGGGTGTGCAATATCCACCCATCATCAATGTACATAACTGGTGGTCTAATCATAATAAATTTGTGTAATCATGCTTCTCTTTCTAGGTCACTTAAGGGAACTCTTGGTAAATGAACTGTTTATGTGTTACAAATGCTTCTTAAACTAAACACCTGTGTCCATTTAGAGTGCACTTGCTTATACTATGTTAATCCACTTATTTCATAACTGAAGTGGTGGTCCTGCTTTATTCCTTATATCACTTTTTCTTTGTATCATTACCTAATCCTATAGGCCTACAAAGCACAAATCAGCTTCTATAGGTTTTAATCAGTGTAAAATTCTCATGGAAAATCCGATCTTTGTGTATTTTTGGTCACACTGGTTATGGTGTTTTTGTTACTAAAATGTTTTTGTTAATAAAATGGCCACGGCTTCCAGCCATTCTGATATGCGTCTTAACATCTATACTCATTGGTTGGTCCTAAAAATAATAACTCTCTTTCTCTCATATGCATTGGGCCTTGATATGACCATGAAGTGCCTTTCTGTCTGTCTCTCTCTCTCTCTCTCTCTCTCTCTCTTCTTTCTCTAGTAAATGTCTAATTAAATAATTTGAAATATCAGTTTGGTTCATACTCATTTTTGCAATGTTATATGGTAACAGAAAAAAATATAGTTTAACAGTGTCTCTATACAATTGAATGGAAAGTGACATTTGCTAACCTCCTTATGATGTTACCTACCCCTATTCATATTCAACCTCCGTTTTTTTCCAGCTGCTGAACCTCCCCTGAAGAGGGGCAAATGTAAGTATCTATGTCATTCTTTAAAGTCATTTGTTGCCTTCTTTTGCTATGAGGCGATAAGGCCCTTTCATCTTCTGACCCAATGATGCTCCTCATTTGGTAGCACTATCTCTTTTCAATTTTTGTTGTGCTCTGGTGCATTTTAACTTTCACCCATTGCTACATATATATAAGGGCCAACTAAATTCATTCATCAATTTTTGTTGTGCTCTGGTGCATTTTAACATACTTTCACCCATTGCTACATATATATATGGGCCAACTAAATTCATTCATCATATTTTACTTTACACAACAATCTTTCCAGGTTCCAAGACGGTCGTAACCTCTGCCGTGTTGCACCATCAGCCCCGTGGAACATCCTCATCGGCGACGCCTGGCAGTGAACCATCCTCATCCTCATCGGCGACGCCTGGCAGTGAACCATCCTCATCCTCATCGGGGACGCCTGGCAGAGAACCATCCTCATCCTCATCGGCGACGCCTGGCAGTGAACCATCCTCATCCGCATCGGCGACGCCTGGCAGTGAACCATCCTCATCCGCATCGGCCATGCCTGGCAGTGAACCATCCTCATCCGCATCGGTGACGCCTGGCAGTGAACCATCCTCATCCTCATCGGCTGCCTCTAGCAGCACTACTGGTAACTAAGAAGCTGTGCTTCTTTTACAGATTATCAAATTGACATTACCTACATACATAATGTCTAAATATTAGTGCAATTCAGATTTACCATATTTTTTTATAAACTTATGTGGAATATGATTCAAATAGCATATATATATTAAAACATATATAAACACAGAACAGGGGGCTCAGGACCTTATTGAATGTTAGACAGCATGTCTCAAATTTCGATCTTCATATGAAATGTGAACTGTGAAATGTGAACCCCCAATAGGACTTAGAAGGCAGAGTAGAATATTGGCTTTTACATTTAAGGTGGGCACTTTTGTGGAGAGAAGGATAAATATGAATATCAGGGGGAATATGGGGAGGAGAGTTGAGCCCTACAAGTGGAAGAAAGATAATACTTCCCGGTCCTGCTTAGCAAAAGCCAGTGCTGCATGGAACGATCTACCTCTTGTACTTAGAAATATTATGGACCTTGCAGACTTCAAAAACAAGATAAAATGCTGAAGAGTAGTTTGACTCCTAAGCAAACCACCAGGTGGCAGCATAAAATGTGTATAAGAAAGTTGATGCTGTGATTATATATATATATATAGGATTTTTATTCTGAACAGACAAAATATTACAATCAGAAAAGAATATACCATCTGCAAGTCAAGTGACATGCAGGTCTTCCAGGCAAATCTCGCTTGTTGAACATATATTATATTTACCCAGTATTGGAAAATAAGTGTTCGGTGGTCAGTTTGGTGGTCATTAAACGATAGACCACCAGTTATGTACATTGATGTGATTGTCAATCTGGCTGATTGAGCCACAGAGTCTTGGAGTATTTGTACGATATCTATTAATTCTTAAATTGTCAATTGTCTGATTACTACATTTTTTTTATAAAATTTCTGATATGCTGAGAACTATTATCATATATCTGATAAAATGCTATCAATAAACAAACAAACAAATATTCACAACTTGGCCTATTTCATTTAACAGATATCACCAATTGGCGCACTATTTCCTCGTTGGAGGAACTCTCCAAGAGTGGTGAATATTTTCCCTTTATATCTTATTCGTCAACACATATGATACTAACTAACCAAACAATTTGATCTGGTGTTTAAAAGCAAGCATAATACATAATTAGAATAACAAATAATAATTAAAATGCCCATTCAAACACTTTGCGAATTGTTTTTCATTAAATTAAAAATGTACCACAAAAATAGAGCAACACATTACTCTGATGCCCTTTGTACTCCTATTCTGTTCTTTCCTCTAGCAACAACATTAATTAAAATTTTTGCATTTATTCAATTTAAGTCCTGCGAATGGTCCCTGCCATCTATACAGATGGCTCTAATGCCAAACGGCAATTGCGGGACAGGGTTGATCGCTGTTCCCTCCATGTGATCCACGGATCTGAATTGATCCGTAGGGTCCAAGGACGGGAGGAAGAGCGATCAATCTCTGTCCTTGCAGAATACCTGGGACTGAGTAAAAGCAGTGGTATGTATGCATTTGCAATATAGTTAAATTTTTCGCATCTATATTAATGCACACATAGACTAAACAATGACATATTTCAATTCTTCCCCTTCAATCAGCTTGATAAATCACAAGAATTATGTGTGTTGCACATGGCTAATGAAATCAATAGGTCAGTGAACCATGTATGGAAGACATCACCATATTTGACTTTTTTTCTTAAGTGTAACATGGAGTCAGCCTATTCCAATTCTGTCTTTCAGTTGGGACCAATGGGGAATCCCGGAAAGAGCTGGAGCGGCTGGTGGGCCTGATACCCCATGCCAAATGTAAAAGGCCCAAACTTTCCCGGTCTCCCTTCACTTACTTATGTGAAAGTTAGTCATCCATTTTCATTTATACTTTTAATTGACTTACATATTTCTGAATTATATCCGGCTGGTGCAAGTGCCAATTAACCAATTAAAGTATTACATTTTACTCTACTCCTTTTTTGTGATTTGCAATTATAACATACAATGTTCCGAATATTGAAAGCAATGACTTTTATATAACTTGTAAGAAGATGCATTAAACTGTATTGCAGGAGAGGTTGAGGCTTTGGGTAAAGCCCTTGGGCGGGTGGCCGCAGACACCCTCACGGATGACAAGGTGGCCATCCCAGGGGCTTTGCCAGCAGCAAGGCAGGCTGCAATCAACCAGTTCCGGTGAGTTTCATTTATTTTGTATCAAGTGTGATAATATTGATTATTCTTGGTGAATTTTCAAAAAATGATTTGGAGGTTCTTATTTCTTTTGGTCCTCAATTGTTGATGAAAGTCACTGTGATGTTTGACATTATAATGTTCAGTACATTATCTAAGTAGTTATTGCATTTCAATCACTGTTGATCTGTATGGGGAATCAATTTCATGAGCTAATATGCTAATAAACTTATTTTAAATGAAGCAAATGCCTATTTGATGGTCAATATGATTTTGTTATTAACTTTATAAAAATGGATGTTGATATATTGAATAAAATGATTTGTTATGTAAAAAAAAAAAACTTTATAAAAATGGCACACATACTATATTCTGACTATGCATGTCATGAATTAAATATATATAAACTTGTATATCTGCACTGTATGTTAAAGTGTAATTGTGTGGTTGTCATTAAACTTTAGTTATTTCTTTTTAGGGCGATTACTGGAAATATCCGGGAGTTGGTGGCCTCCCAGCATGATTTTAACCAGGCTACCCATGGGGGCAAAGCCCTTTTGCTATCGGCCCTCTCCATTATAGAGGGGTTCGTGCCAGCAGAGGGTAACTAATATTCCAAAATACAAATAGCATAATAGATCCATAACATCTACTGCGAACATGTGGGATATGATTGTTGGTGCATTCATATATACACTCTTAACCGACACATGTTGATAAATTGACTATTGTTACGCTGTTCAGATATACATTGGTATTATTAAATTGTGTTACATGATCTGTTCTCACTGTAGTTCACTGCATCAGCATGAATGTTGCCACATAGGTGCTTTTTTATTGCTCAAAGGTTAGCTGTTCAAAGTCATTATAGTCATTATATGTTTGTCTCAATACATCTGTCAAATGAGCACAATCTTTCACAAGGTTTCGTCATTTGTAACCACTCATTATTCTACCAGAAGAAAATCAATACGCATCTGTCCAAACATTCACATTAATTCCATAAATTAACATACATGAGCAATTTCCTTGTTCGGATGGTATTGTTATAGTTGAGAATTTTTCCATTAAACAGAAACTGTCGCCTTTTAATACAATATTTTATTGTTGGTATAAACTCAAGTTTCAAGATTAAACTAAATTTCTCTGGTTACGTCAGTAGTAGTAACGCAGAGTCCATCTGGTGTAGTAGTTTCAATACAACAGCCTTAATGTTGAATAGTCAGTCTCTTACGGTCTAAAATAAATTATACCAGCCTGACACCATGCTGGTTTTTTTTAAGATTAAGGATTGTATTTCTATTGATGGTTGTTCTTCCAAAGACCAAGTGATAATTGTAAACAAGTACTTAATAGTGACTATTAATTGTGAACAAGTACTTAATAGTTACCATGGTAACTTACTTAAAGTGAATGGGAAAAAACAAAACATAAAAATTGGTAATGGAAGTAATAATTAATAAGTGTGATATTAACTTTCTGCTGAGTCTCCATGCTGTGCTGAACCGTATATTATTATGTAGGATGAGTTTTTACATGGTGACACAATGGTTGTTACGGGAATAAAATTTGAATGATTCAAAGGCAGTCTTAAATTAGGGCTTCCTCCTCGCCTCTACTAAGAAAAGTAGACTGTCAGTCAACTGACCGTGTCCGTGAAAATTTTTAAAAGTTATTTTGTTATTTACCACAAATAAAAACTATAGGGAGCTTGGGCTCTCTATTGTACCTAGACAGTTACCTCCGTCAAACGTACTGTACTTTGTATTTAATTTGGTGTTCAGAAAATAAAGAAAGAATAAAGACAGAGATATATCCGCTATATAGATATAGGGATATAGATATGTTAAAACCCCTCCATTCAACAAAATATGTTGAATTGACATTTTGGTCCACCTTTGAATGTCGGTTAATTTGTTGATTGTTGAATCAGATGTATTTTGAATGCAGTAAGCTCTGCAGTAAGCCTTGCGATAGTGTTGCAATTGTTCTGTAGATGGTTTACCGCAGCCATTGGAGACCCCACTTTATTCTGTTATAAAACGTATTCCGACTGTCTATCAACTAATTAATCTGTTTGTTTATATCATATGGAATGGTTCGAAATTTGTTTGTTGTATGCATCATATAGGCATCAGTAATGAAAGGATAACGAAATAAAGAAACATGAACAAAGTTTATGACTGTTGTATTCTTTTCTCGAGTTTAATCTTCTCTTAATGTCTCAAATTAATTGTGAAAAGTTGTTCATAGAGATAAATAATTTTACTATTTGATAAAAGAAAATGAGTTGATGGGCATTAAGTATCATGTATCAAACATATTTCTAGAGTTGACATTATAAACAACTTGTATGCAAATACAAGTAGTCTACCCTCCCTTAACATCACCATATCTTCATGAAGTAAAAGCACATAATATAAGCAACATGTCTATTATCCATGTTGTATGCCATGCATGAATCAGACGCATTAAGAAGGTAACGCATAAGTCATCTACTTAAAAAACTCAAGACAATCCGACCCTATGGCATATCAACCATGTCAAGGACTGCTGCTATCTCTGCTTATATTAGTTCATTATCTTATAACTAATTATTGGTTAATGATAGAGCCTCCAGACTTCGACCATCTCTTATGTTATATATTACTCTAATTTATGATGAAGGTTATACTTATTTGCTCATTGTATTTATTTATATATATAGTATTATATATATATTATTCTCTCTTTACTTTATTCTTTCCAGAGGGATTTAAAACATAGAATATTAAACAGGAGGGATTTAAAACATAGAATATTATTCACCCTAGGCCTTTGACATGGACATAGTTCTTTCCTCCACTAGCCTTGCTAGAGATATGATTAACATTTACATGGAGTAACCTATACGATCACGAATATATATTATTATTAAATATCAATAGTATTTAAGCCTGGAAGAGATCCAGAGTCGATACACAGAAAGTGCAACACTGGCAAATCATCTCACTGGAAAGAAGATAGGCAAGATTCACAACACTAACATGACCTTCTCAAGTTAATCCATACATAAATAACTCCCTATCCTTTATGAGGATTGTAGAATACAGCACTTAGCAAACCATTAAATTATATAGGACTTATACAGGACAAAACCTGTCAATCATTTTGACATCCCTAAGGGCCTATTCTAGTTATAAATTTTCAACACAGAACTGACTTGTGTATTACAAGTTAAAAAAAACATAAACATGTTGTAACATAACAAAATCGACTTGGAAATACATGCTGATTTTTTGTGTGTGAGTTAGTAACTACGATAGCTGTATCCATATAGAATTTCCTCAAGATTTATGATTATTTATTTTTGTTTGAATCAAATATTAATCCGGAATTTAATTTTTTTTCACCATTTTTCTCATAAATAAGTCATAATATAGAAAAATTTAGCCTGGAAAGCCATACAGATTTTTTGTGTATCAGTTAGCTAATACTGTATCTACATTCATATTA
Source organism: Sthenelais limicola (assembly GCA_942159475.1). Lineage (NCBI taxonomy): Eukaryota > Metazoa > Annelida > Polychaeta > Phyllodocida > Sigalionidae > Sthenelais > Sthenelais limicola. Next base: position 20,105,526 of record OW804101.1, read on the forward strand.
AATTTCATTAATATTCATCAGTTTTGTTAAAAAAACGCTGATTGTCATCAGCCAAAGTCAATTTTGCTAGTGCCCCATACTGCCACTAGGAGGCTCCACTAGGGGCTAACTCAGGATGTTACTCAGGACTTACACTGCCGATATTGATGATAAGTATATATATGTTGAATGTCTGGGTGAAATTTGATGTCTGAATTCATGTAAGAACCATTTTAAACGAATTATGTTAATAAATTAGTCAAATGTAGTAAAATTACTCAAATATGATTTACTATTTCTATCTCCATACCGCCATAGCATGAAAAATAGCCTATATATTTTTTTCACTCAATAATCATAACTTCATATCAAGTATCATTGGTTAAAATTGAAGAGAAATTCATCAATAATCAAAATCACTACTGAGTCACCTTAACTGTTTTAACAATAACATGACTCACATCATATTTGTTTGAAAGTGGTATTGTAAATCTCTGAAGGCGGCCCTTCAAATCATCTCATAATAACGTCTTTATCACTCATTTGAATTAATAATATTACAATTAATTTTATAGGGCTTATCTTAGTGGAGCAGGTAGAATCTGATATGTTGAAGGATAAGTAAGAAGCACTTGGCCGGAAAACGTGCTATAGAGGTGACTACAAAATCTTTGTATAAACAAACATATTCATGTATCTGAAAAAACAAGTTGGAGAAGTAAAAGATGCATAGATTTGACAAATATTTATTCTCTATGCAAACATGGGAAAGCTAGATCATGCGTTTCATTTTATCCATGTATACTTGATCGATCCAGTAAAAAGGTGTTAGTCACACCATCGATATTATACAATGCTGAACATATTGAAGGAGAGTTTGATACAGAGGTCTTTAAATAATTATTTATAAGATAGATAAGAATTTGCCATAATAGTGAGATTGTTTTATCATACGACATGATGTGAAAATGCATTATAGAACCCACCATGTCATGGTATTGATTATATATGCTTGCAAAAAACCACAACAGCTTTCATGTATATTAAAATATTGTGATAATACTTACCAATGTCCAAGTTGTAATTCTGTTTACATTCATCTTACATAATGCTTCTTTGGGGTCAAGACTTAACATAACCATTACACTGTTTCATTTGCCTCTGTATACACAATATCCTAGTAGTTGGTAGATGGCGCCACCCACTATTATCCACATTTCTAAATCAACAAAAATGTAGCAATGTCCCAGCAATATAATGTGTACTATGTACAGTATACATGCATCAAACAGTCCACTTTCATTTCAGAAGAGCCTTATTGATCCACTAGGTACCTATGGTCTTTTACTGATGTGATGCTAACCACCAGGCCAGTTACCAATGGGTAGTAGTATATGTAATTAGGGGATTGGCACTGGGTGTCAAATAGACTGACAAGTACTAGTTATCGTTTTTGACCTTGTCAGAAGTTTGATGTATGTCATGGGGGACTATTTCTTTGTTGTTTGTTTTAAATGTATGTAGTTTGCTCAATAAACGAATGCCAAATGAAACAAACTTATATTTATCCAGGAATTTTAAAAGGAGACCACTGCATTGCAAAAATGGGTAGGGTGATGGGGTTACAATAAATTTTTGATTCTATATTACTTGATTTGCATTTTAATCACTACCTAACAATTTAACTACCTAACAATTCTTTAATTATGCTGTGGGGCCGGTGGGGGGGGGGGGGGGGGGGGGGGGGGGGCGGGGGTGACATGCCTGTGGTGGCAAGAAGCTGTAGTAACACAATCATTGAAACAGAGAGTAGATATATTTGTAGTAACATTTTTACTTAATTTCTTGTTCAGACATTGAACAAAGATATGTACATTTATTTCACCCTTGATATGCTCAGTCCATAGAGATAACATAGGCTCTGTATATTGTTTAGCTGGTCAGTAACTGATGCGATATTGCCCGCAGGAAAAACACGCTCGACTTAGTTTTTGAAATACTGTGTGCATGCGTGCTTTCTGATCTTCGCCAGTTCCGGTCCTTCTTCGGAGCTATTTTTTCAAAGCGAATCTATCTAAAGAACTAATTATTTAATGATTTATTTCTCAAAATCGCTAATGGTTAATGTAACATTAGTTTAGTGTGTGGGGTGAAATAAACACAGAACAAGCCTTGGATTCTCTGCATCATGAATATTCACCGATGACAGTCGTGGGACTACTGTCCCTTGACATGACTAATTTCAAGATGGGTTACATAGATCTCAGGGGATGTTACATGGGTATTGATTTACTCCCTATTTTTTTTCAACGAAGTGATTTTGAAGCTATTTCAATGCTATTGCATTTTGAAGATTGCACATGCTTTGACAAACTTACAGCAGCTGGGCTGATGAAATGTCACTCCAGCCAGTGGGGCAGAGTGAGGAGTAGAATTATAAATGTGGGAGTGAAAACTAATAGGAGGACGGACCGAGTAATTGAATAGAAAATACATGCTGAGAATAACTACCCATCTTATCCGGGGACATCTAGTTAATTATCATTAATTACCCTGGAATTTTTTAATATTCCCTCACCATGTAAATACAAAGAATTATCGATTTGTAATGTACAATAGAAATAGGGACAAATCTTTAAATTCAGAACGAGTAATGTAATGAACAATGTCTACATTTAAAATATTATGATAATTGAAGCCAAAGACCTTGGTGTGTGATTAAGACTAAGACAAATGCAATAGTTTTAAAGTCACTGTAACTTCATCAAAATTAATAAATTATTATAATGCATGCAGGACTCATTAATCAAGAAGTTTCATTTTCATTGTTATATTTTTTAATTATATGAAATCAGTTATGCTGATGTTACATTGCATATCAGACATTTAGTTAAATATACAATTACATACACTAATAATTCTACATCGTTTTCCAAGCCAAGAGTTGGCTAAGTAGTCAAACTGAGTAAAAGAACATGAAACTATACAAAATTGTTATTTGAGAATTTAACAACTTACACTTGGTATAGGCTATGTCCTATTAAAGACACAATGTGTGTAAATTACATTAAAACATACAGGAAGAAAAATATTCAATGAAACACTGAGATCGTGGGAATAAACAAAGGTTGATGAATGAAAATTAATTTTGACTTAGGAAACGCTAATTGTGTGTTGTAAACTGGTTCCTTTCCTTAACATTGAATTCATAATATTTGAATGGTCTAAAATGTTCTTTGAGATGAAATAGGTAAAGGTAAAGTAAAAGAGAGTTAGAGGGCTTCCCTATGCTCAAAATATTTTCTCTCTTTTAGCGTCAATACAATAAATTCCATTAAGACCATATCCTAATTCAATAGAATATGTGTACTGTCTATATACTACATGAATCCCACAAACTGTTATGCCTTACTTCTTACTTCAGTGTTTATTCTTACTTCAAACGTAAGTTATGCACTTGTGGGTCACTTAATTATAATGGTTAATAAACATTGATATTACTCATATGAAAATGCATACACCATGAGATGCCTCAACTCCCTAGACAAATCTATAATACACACTCAAAATGGCTCAGGTTGTCAATTACATCCAATCATGTTGTTTGACAACCCACTAATAGCAGTTGATTTATCTTGTTACAATGCCATATACAGTACAGCTTACGCAGTTAATAACGCTCTGAATACCAATTCCTGTCATACAAACTACAAAAATCTTGATAACAATAACACATGGATAGAAAATATCAGGTGAAATCTGGAAACATAGATAAAACAAATTATTAATCCATGTTAGTTATACAAGGTGGAACGATTAATCACTAAATAAAGTGTCCTTGATTATTTTCAATATTGACAGAAGGAGATATCACACTAAATTACAGACAGAACACAGTAGGAAGCGAGAAAACTACTATCCAGGCAGGATAACCAATTTATTGATGCTGTAAACGTATTTATCTGATCGAAAAAAATATGTTTACAGAAGGTATGATGATCATTGTACGACCATTGCACATAAAAATGAATAGTGTATTTTTGGTATAATTTGTGTATCTGATATCTTAGTCTTTTGCAATATCATAAGAGTACTACAAAAGACTCTACTGCAAGTACATTAACACAACCTTTATATACTACCAGATATGGTCGGCAATCGCAGTGTATGCTAAAGTATCATTCATAAAGTAGTTGTGTTAACTATTTCATTTACACAATGAACACCAAAATTTGTAAGAGCAATACAAATGTCACTATAAATACCTTCATCAAGGGTTTTTTGTCAGAAACAGCTATTGGACAAGCAGAAGGAAACAAATCGCATGTCAAACTTCTTTCCCACAGTTACCATGGTAATCACAACAATGGCCACCCATAACCACCTGAATATAAGCATTTTTAACATCACAAATCTCGATAAATACACCATTAAAGTTATTTCCTACACTATTTAACTTTTTGCGAGTTTTTACCAGATATGCGTTGTCCTATTTGCTACACAATTTAGTTGATGAGCATAAACAAGCCCATGATCAGACAACCCACAACCTGAGCATCAGTGGGGATAATCACAAGGAGATTTATGACAACCCAAGATAGAATTGTCACAATTTGGAGCTTCTGCCAAATATACAATTTCATCCATACTTCCCACGCTATCTGACAATTTGACTTCAAATTCATCAGTGGACCTCTTAGTGTCCAAGCACGATACCAAATTCTGGATCATTGCCTCCAAACCGTCCATACAAGCTGTTAACAAGGCAGAATTTGCCACCAAAATCAGCTTCTCATTTCATATAATTCTCCCCAACAGCAGGTGCATGTACCGTAGATGACTTACTGCAATTCTTCATCTAAGGCTATGTATGTCAAGGGATGCAGGGAACATGAGGGATTCCAAGTGGGATGATGAGTGGGGGAAGGGCATGATCTGAATGACTCCTAGGACACAAGTATGCATGTGTCATAATAGTGATTGTTGCATCACACCAAATATAATCATGAAGAAATATTTGACGATCATGAGAAAGACCATGTTCTTGCAGTGTAACTTAGGAATGGCTACTCATTATCAAAATCATTGATCTCCATGACGATTTGTTGCATGTCCATACATCTATCATCCTTTCTTTTATTCCACAAATGGATCATGAATTGAAGATAAAAACAGAAGTGGCTCTGTGTCAAATGGCTTCCTGTGTATCTGATGTTTTTCAGGTAAGCATTAAACTGCTCACATATCTCAGAATCTACGCCATTTAGCTCAGAAATTCTACTGGCATCAAGTGAAGATGCACACTTGTGTGCATATCCATGAAATAAATCATGCCAGAATCGGGTTTCTCTGAAGAATTTTGGTTCCCGATTCAAGCTATACTCCTGCAGGGAACAGGCAAAATCATAATAAACTTCCTTAGGGGCCTCTGGCATATAAGAATACATTGATGCAAATGGATCCTTGCGACCCTCGGATCCTGGCATGAGGTGGAACCCCAAGCAGTGGCCATGAATAGGACAAAACCAAAAGAAAGTGTAGTTAAAACCACCTGCAGAAACTTTTACCTGGAGCTTGTTACAAGTGTCAAGGTGGGGCGCATCATCATAGATGTCCTCCTTATGACGCTTGGAGTTGATCTCATACTGAGGGATGTTACGTACCTTACACCCATGGTCAGTAAAATAATATGCAACACCACTCTCTGGGTCATAGGTGTTAGGAATTGGGACTGGTGGAGATGTATCCAGGTCTGAGCTATGAACACTTTCAATGAAATTGACAAGATACCGAATAAGGGAAATAGCAGCCAATTCACAGTTGTTAGTCAGATCTTGTTTGAAAAGGCTTGCCAATTCCGGACATATCTTTTGAAGGGCATCAATGGATGCGTTCTTGTTACCTCCACTCTCAATAGCATCACAAAAAGCAAGGATATCACTGTGATATCGCAGGGGTAGGAAGGCAGACACAGGAGCATCTTTTGATAAAATAAGAAATATCTTTGCCAGAGCAAATCTAACTTGTTCTGACAGTGATTTATCAAAGAGAAATAAATGAAGGAGTTCCTTCCCTGGATGTTCGCTATGTAACAAACTCATGAGTTTTGATGCCCTTTGATGCTGCTCTTCATCGGACAGTTTGCTCACTTTTCCAATGATGTCTCTGGAAATGTCATGAAGATATGTTCTGCAGTCACGGATTGAATGTTGATCGTCAGTAGTTACAGCTGTCCCACTTTCATTCGTCAGGTACACACGGTTAAACCGGCGGTGGTTGGTCGATCGTAACTCAGTGTTGTCAGTAGGGGTTTCGATGGGGGTCATATAAAGATTTGTCAATGATACACCCACATGTGTGCCATCACATGCAATGATCTTTCTTGCTGGGCACCACTGATCTACATTGGCACGGAAATCAATTTTGTGTGCAGCCAACCAAGAGAACCAGTACTTGACAAATGTGCCTCTGGACATAAAAGGCTTGGAGGTAAGCAGATTTGACTTATAAGTCCTGGTGAGCATATTGCAGTAGGCAGAAAAAGAAAATTTTGTGTCAGATATGATGTTGATAAAGTCCCAGGCAAGTTCATCTGCTACGCTTGTCTGCTTTGTGAAAAAAAATATGCAGTCCTTCTGTCCAGTATACACTACTGTACAGGCAGCATTCCCACTCTGGCACTTGGCCTCCCATACTGGACACTTCAGGGGTGCCTGAAAAGAAACAATAAATATAATTGTTTTATTTTAACATATCAGGCACATAGTCATTAGAACCTGTCTTTCTCTAAAAGATGGTTATTCTTCTAAATTGGTAAAATTTGTAATTACCTTTGTTACATTATTATACAGGGGCATTGAACAATGCAGATGTTTGTAAACTGGCTCAACTTTAAATGTGCATGTTTGAAAATGATGGGGAGTGCCTTAGTATTATAATTTAAAAAATCAGAATTCAATTGGTCAAGATCTGGATGCAAAAAGGGCCATACATGATTTTCAGAGTAACTTACATTTCTTGTGTAAAGGGTTGTGACAAATGATTTTGTCATGGTTAGGGAATCTGGATCATTGTCGAGGAAATATCCAGCCTAAAATGAGATAGTAGTAAAAATATGTTATTGATCATAGTTATAATCAGTCATTTGTCATTTTAATGTACTTGTTCTGATTTCCCATATGAATATATGAAAAAAAATTGAATTAGCTGATGGCAATGCGATCTTAAAATTTTTTCAAGACAAAGTTTGATTTCCTTTTATTACATTAAAGGAAGTCATTTAATGAAGTGCGACATCATAATGACGATGTCATGGGACTTCACATGGGAGAAACAACAGGGAACGTTTCCATGTCACTTGTCTATGTCAGAGATGAAATGTCCCACAAGTTCATCAATTCTGAATGGATTTAGACGAAAGAAAGTTTAAAATGATCCAGACAAAGAGCGAAGAATGATGTCCGATGTAAATCACAATGACAAAAAAGCAATCATGATCATCAAAAACACCATCAGAATTTTCTATGGGCCACCATACATTTACAAAATTTACAAAATCTCCCGACATATTAATCCGATTATGATGAAACAAAGTAAAAAAATCATCATTTATTGACTGATTATTGAGTTGCATGTTGATCGGCTCTGTATAGCTTGGGTATGGTACACTCGGCCACACCACAATACATAATGAAGAGAACAATGATTGAATATTATATATACTTACACCACATTTGCAAGTGGAGGGAACATTAGGCTTCAAATCAGGACCGCATATAAATCCATCCTCTCGAGGAATATTGGGCGCACACATTTTCATCCTTTTCTGTATTGCTCTGAGAATCATAAAAGAGTTGCATCAGTAAAACATCATGCCCAAGCCAAATGCAGAGTTCTTTTTAAAATTGAACTTGTTGAGAACTATATAAATTATGAATAGATAGTTATTGATGAAAATGATGTAGCCAATTTGCTATTAATTTGATATTAACTCAATTGACCAAATATAAAGCCGTCTGATATCAATGCAGTATATATATATATATATATATATATATATATATATATATATATATATATATATATATATATATATATAAATAGATTTTATTTCCTTTTTGTACATTTCTCAGACTCTACAACTCTTCCTACTGGACTTTAACAATGCATTGTGTTTTGTGAGGAATATATAATAAGAACGCACTATACAAATTCATTTTAGTGGAAAAATCCAACTCTTCCCAGCTTATTCAATGTCACTGGGGTATCGATCGATGATATAGTTAATGGTTATCCGCTTTATATGCGGTGAGATCAGAATACCAATGATTGTAAGGTTACATTATGTCACACTAGGTATAACACCTGTGTATAAATTGACGATTACATTATGTTACACTGGGTATAACACCTGTGTATAAATCAACAGCAATACAGTAATTCAACAATATCCCCCAATATAAGCATCTCAGCTCTGGTCATAAACCTGCTTTGCATATTATTTAGTTGCCTCCTCCCCATCCCAGGTCCCTTGCATATAAACAGTTCTAAGAAACACCTGAAAATCTTTTCTACTTTTGCATTCAAAACCCCTCTTTTCCATATTGTTGGCTAACAGTTTTAAGAAGCTGTTTATTACAGGCCCCTCTTAGGGTCCTTGCTTTCTGTTCAATATTGATATCAACCCGACTATATGGGTAAGCTAGGTCTAAGATAAGTACTTCTCGCCTCTTTGATAATGGCGCTAGTTTTAGCTCCCTTTGTATGGCATCAACATTGGTTAGTTTAGGTAAGTCGAGGGGTTTACAGACAGAGGAGTTTTGGATGACTTGAAGTTTACGTAGAAGGGCCTCAGGCGCAACATTATAAATGATGTCGCCGAATTCATGCAAGCAGCAATAAAATTACTTGGTTATGTATCAAGTGACACTAAAAAAATTATGTCTGGGTGAGATCAAATTTATCTATGCTTAACATATATTCCTCATGCACAAAAATCGGAATTCCTCTGAAAATATGAACAGTGGCATTTCTGAACATTGGTTGTATCATAAAAACTTACGATGTTAAGTTGGTTCCTTCATAGGATGGTTGATGGGTGCTCAAAGCAGCTATTTCCCAGAGGCCCGTGACTACATTGAACAGCTTATCACCAATGCTTTCCTGGAATGTAAATTTGGAAGAATTCAATGAATTGATACTTTTTGAGAGGATTATTTATTAAAAATTAGTCATGCTATTAAAATTTATTTCCATTTACTTGAGTGCAAAGATCGGAATGATACACATATTTCTTTTATATATTTATGAGAGAAGTCATCATATTCAAGTCTGTTTCTGCACATTAAATGAATCAAATAAAGAATAAATAGTGTATTGGCTTTAGTGTACTTACAAAATCTTCAATGAGGTCTGCATCATCCTCATTTTCATCTCGTTCATGCAGATCAAGAAATTTTGCCACAACATGCGGGAATTGCTGGACGATTTTAAGATGGGGGCAAAGGCCATTCATCTTTGAAAGGTGGTCAAAATTTCTGATGCCCCTTTTTAAACTAGACTTGGCTTGACACTCACCAGACTTGCAACATAGATAACCATTTCTCGTTAGGTGAACAAAGCTCATGGAAAATCCATTCTCATCTGGGGCAGCAACTGAGAATTTCACGGCCATCTTAGCCGACACATTCCCAACAAGTTGTACGGGACAGCTTATACCTTGTTTAGCTTTGTACAGCTGCTCTTGAACTTTGGTCTGTGGGTGCTCTCCATTCAACACTGACTCCATGTTGCCCTCTATGTGTTCTCGTAGAAACCGGCAGTGAGCACAGGTTGCCTTAAATGATATCTCCGAGCCAATTCCGGCCATAATCCCTCCATCAACAAGATCAGATGCAACAATCTGCCTAAAAAGTTGGCATGAGCAGGTGTACTGCACCTCAGCCATGGCCTTTTTACGGCAAACATGCACCAGATTTGATGGGAGTAATTGACCTGACTGTGCATTCACATCGTTCATAACAAAGACATCCTGACACTCACTATGGGCAGTCCAGATAAAAGTGGACTGCTCTGAAGTCATAAACATTAAAAATCGCTGGTATAGCGAAGAGTCTACACAATCAGCCATGTTGGCATCCAAGTGAAGATGTGGAACTTCATCTGTAGCAGGAGTTGTAACTGCACGGGCACGTTTAGTTGTTGGAGGCAAATTTGGGTGACCCTGCCCTGGTGCAAGATGCAGTTTGCACATGTGCATTAAGTTGGCCTCGATCTTGTTGGGGTCACTGCTGTCAGAAAATGTATAATGTATCAGAAGATTCCTAGGGGAATTTGGGAGGTTTCTAACCTGCCCCTCAGTCCCAGGTTCATATTGGGGTACAAAGGAAAAGGTTGTTCTCAATGGCAGAGATGAGTCACGACAAGTAAAGCCTCTGCCCACAGCTTTGGGCCTTGTGCTCCAGTGATAATTGCTGAGGCAACTTAAAAGAAGAAGTTGTTCTTCTATATTAGATGGTTTCTGTAACTGGAGGAGTGTTTTCAGTGACAGAGGACAATGGGAACTGCCTGTTTGAAATAGAAAATTTGTGACAAAGTTATACATATAGATATAAATGAAAGTTCTGTTATAGGTGCAGTTGATTATGAAGACTACACATCTAAAGACTAATGGCATGACATTTGCACTAAAGTGAAATGTAAAATGCATGTTTGCTTTGACGACTGCATGATAATGAGAAAGGACGAGAAAGGATAGTTTGGTTTGCATCTTTATTAGAAAGAATGTGTCCAATCTCATGATATTCTGATATCTTTTTGTACATAAATCAAGCAACATTTGAATGATTAGTGAACAAAAATACTTACCCTCAGCCACAAATCTGCTTAATACATTGAACCATGTATTGGCAACAGCAGGATTATCACTAAAGCCATGAGCATTAACATACCTGCAAAAGAAATATGTTATTTAAACAAGTAATACAATGTGTCAGTGATTTATAATTATTAGGAAGTTATTTTTTTGTTCTCTGTCCTTCCGAAAATGTTTGCTAACTGCTTAGATTATTTATTGCATAAAATACTATTCGGGTATGAACCAACCTCCACAAATGTCAACCAATAAATAATGGCCTTGTGGTACAATTTTGGGAAATACCTGCACAGCTCTCAAATGGGTCAAATTTTAAAAATGCCTGAATGTATGAATGATTACATCACAGGTATTTAGGACACTCACAAATTAGGAAAAAAATACACAACCTTTTTTATATCATATACCTTTTCAATAAGGCATTGGACAATGTTGTGGGATATTTTAAAGACAAATTATGGCCATTCATAGAAATTCAATAGAAAATGGCTAATTCATTGAGTGATTACGTCACAGAAGTCTTTTCTTGTGCTTTTTAACATAAATCAACAAAATCAATCTAATATAAGATTAAAATGATCCATTCACAGTGTTCCCGAAAACTTTTTGGCAGACGTCTTTTCGGGAACACTGCATTCAGTATAAGCCTTCATTCTCACTTTTCCTGATTCTGCTACTATTATCCTGTGAATAGCTGAGAGTTTAATGTGTGCGAAAGGTAATGCGTGATTACGTCGCAGGATGTGTTGCAATTATATGTTGCAACTATATATGGGTCAGATCGTCCGAAAATGTACAATTGCAGCTCAGGCTGAGAAAGGAGAACTACCTTGGATTTTAGAATATATTTAGTATGGTGCTGTTTTAAGGTATCAGTTCTGTTATGTTAAATTGCATTTAAGGTTTATTTCTGTCTTAAATGTGTGTTATTTGAGAGGATTGGTGAAGACGAATTGTACATTTTCTGACGATCTGACCCATATATCTGACCAGAGACAGTAAAATATAATATGGATCATGTACTATAGTTCTAATTTTTCAAAAGTAATCGTTAAAAGGCATTTTAAAAAATTGTGGTCATCTAAAGTTGACCATATCACCATGAAGCTTTGCCTTCGGTAATGGAGGCTATGTCTATGGGGAAATCAGGTGTTTTTGTACGTTTTGCTCTGTAATTAAAAAAAGGACCATGCAATGACCCCCAAATTTCCTACACATATAATATGGATCATCTACTATAGTTCTAATTTTTACGAAGTAATCGTTAAAAGGCATTTTAAAAAGTTGTGGTCATCTAAAGTTGACCATTTCATGCTGGTTCATTTAGCTCTCTTGGGCTGGCATTGATGGAAGTATTAGATTTAATCATGTAAAATATGGATATCTTAACTTCCAGTAGGTCCACCCTGTCTGACAAAAGTATAAAGCCATTTGGAAAAATTTTTTTAGACACCTTTTCAGGCCCACTGGGCACATTTCGTGATAATTGACCATATAATTATATAAAAAAAATATTGAAATAAGAAGTTAACATAGCAACTGTCGTAAACGATGACTATTGAAAAAATAGCAACTATGTAGATGAAAAAAAAAAATCAAATAGTGGCACTCATTTATAGCAACATTTCCACTCTTTATGGTTAGGGTTTCAGTTTATCAATAAAAGCTAGGAACAATATAGATATTCAAACGTACAGTCAATGCTCCTAATTAAATGAAGTGGTACAAAATGACAGGTTGTCACTCATCAGGTGATTATCAACACAAGTAGTCAGACAACATCTGATATACAAAATTAAATCATTAAAATGTTGCGATAAGGTGACTATGGTAGTGAAAGGGTTAAAGATTGTTAGATTATAAATACTCACTTGTGCTTTTTGTCATCTGTTGGGTTGACTCTCATCGCAATGACTACTAATTTACGGATGTGGCACTGACGGTCAATAACCTCATGTAGCTCAACACATCCTGAATTAATGGAATTCCTACCATGATTTGCAACACGCTTCCATGTGTCTTGGACACGCATTTTTGGTGGTGGTGTATCCGCAGAAGACTCTGTAATATGAGAAAAAATGTATGTTCAGTAGTTGCCTCAAAGGGAACTTCTCTCACTTTTATCAGGGAAACTCCAATGTTCAAAGCCCAAATAATAACAGAAAAACTTACGGACGCCTGCATTAAAGCCAATTATGCTTATGAAAAGGGTGACTAGGGGGCCTACTAGTTGATATTTGCGTTAAAATTTGCGACCAGTATTCGGCACCTAATTGTCTCCAATCCCACACTTTTTAGGACATTCATGCAGCCCCGGTGAGAAGTCAGCAGTAATGAATAAGGTGACTTAAAGCTACCTTCTTTTTTTTGTCCAGAAGACTTGTGTGTAGCAGTGAGTTGTAGTTTTTCCTCATAACGATCAACATCATCTTCACTATAGATACTGTAGAGGTGCATGTTACTTCCAGAATCGTTCAGGAGTTCTCTTCCATGCTGTTGCAGAAAGCCTTTTGCATGCTGCCCTGCTTCAAGGTACCTGCAATACAGATGGTGATGTTATTGCTATCCTAAATTGGCTAGGGAAAAATGTTGTCATATTCGCTCCATTTTTTCTATTTTCTTCATTTCATCATATCCTCTAATTAATTTCCTAGAAAATCAGGGAAAAAACTGAAACAATTTGGTGACAATATTATAGGACCTTTTGTACTTATTAACAACCCAGATTTCAACAATCATATTTTGATAAACATTAAATGAGGGACATTTTTTAGCTAGGGCATTGGATGGGCCAAAGTATTCAAAGTATGACGAAGAATTCTTGCTCACAGTTATTATGTGCAAATTTGCTGTGAAAGGACAACAAAAAATAATTTGAGTGGTCTAATTAAATGTTAGTCTAACCTGTCAAAATATTGCATAAACAACAATGTTTAATAAAAATAAATTATGAGATTTGGGGTGAAGGTTTATGAAGACAAAGCACCTCTACCATGACCCCTTGATGGACTTCTTTTTCCATGTTAAATGTCAAACAAATTATAATAATAGATATAGATTGAACACTATTTTCACAAAGTAAAGCTCCAACCACCAGTATAGATTATAAGTGTATCAATATCAAACCATCATAATATGCATTATCTGAAAGAGGATGAGATCCAGCTGCGAATCAAATTACAGTCATATTATGTGAGACAAAACAATCAAAAATAGTTAATTGCTTAAGATATTTCTTACAGTGCATGGGTGTTGTACATACATTGCACTATGTTCTAATAGTATTTATGACTAAGTGCCATGGACCCGTTCCATTAGAATTGACTTTTAAAATTGGCAAGGAATTAGGTAATATCAATATGATTTTCATGGAAATTAAATAATTTTATTAAAAAAGTGCTAAAGATCATGAGAGATCAAACATGTTCAGGTTTATGTGGGGGAGTTCCAAGACATGATGTTATATGATCAAAATCAAATATATTTTCCCAGAGAAAGGCCAGAAGAAAATTCCAAGCAGTGTCACAAAACATGATAATTCATTTGTACCACAATAAAAGGTAACTTAAAGTGCTACATGAGAATATCATATCGACTTTTGCAAAGTCTAGATTTAGAGAAATATTTAACCCAATGGTGTAAAAGGTTTCTATAAATTTAACAGTATCCATATGATTCATTTCAAATTAGTAGTAAAACATTTAAAGTTTTAAAATACCTTATGACAGTGTGCTCCTCATTCTGGATGACCGCGCAATAAAGCAGATGTTGGCAGACTTGTGAGTTTGAGGCAAGGTGAATCACTGCCCTCTCAAGTTTAGCCAGAGGTTGGTAGCAACCACAGGAGATAATGGACTCTTCAACATCATAAATTGTTTTCATAGCGTCGTTACAAGATTGAAGACTGTTTTTCAACATCTGTACTGTGTCTAAAAGATATAAGAGATACGAGAATATTTCCAATCGTCCATTTCTTTTTTGTCATGCTATTAGTCAATCATCACATGTATCTGTGTTGAACATTCCATAATTATGTTTGATAGTTTATGTTGTATATTTGTTGTACACATTTGTGATATAATGTCGAAGGCAATAGATAGGTCTTCCAGAGTTGCATTATTTCTAGTTGAACTGAGTGGAATGTGTTTTCATGAATGTTTCCTTGGAAAGCTATTTGTCTTATGTCACAATGTGCCCATTTTAAATTATTTCATTTGTATCATCATAATTTATAAATTCATAATTTATGTACAAGATATTATTTTATATTGAACGTTTCACTATAATTGTTGTTCCCATGATTTAATTCACAGGATTGTAAATGTATTGAGTAAATGTATTAAGAGTTTGAAGGGTGTATACCTTGAATGTCAGTAAGAGTTACTTCCGCAGAAGATTCTTCATCCATTGGAGTGTCCTAAAAGAGAAGACAAATCATTATGGGTGAATAGAGCAACATGTTTGGTTTGTTCTCACGTCTATCACACCAAATTCAATTTGAGGAAAGCAAATGAGCAACTCAACTACATATAAACATTACTGCAATTACAGATATTTTAGAAAATGAGAGAAAAAAATGAAATATGTCAATGGCAGAAAGGAAACGGAAATCCACTGGCCGTTCATATTCTGATTTGGCAAGTATTTCCGTGTGATTGAAAGGAACATTTGGTGTTGATCTTAAGGGTGTTGGCTTTAAGGGCTGAGTCATTTCTCATGACTGATATAGATAGAGAAGATGTATATCTACTTAAAAGTACATTCTGATGTTCTCCCAATGATGTTAGTAATTTTATATCAATATAGAAGTGGTTCAAATTTCCCATGACTTCTGTGCGTTCAATATATTATGCTTACATTAAAACATTATTGAATATAAGTTTTCATATAAATAAACCAGCTCAATAAAAAGTAAATACATAAAATAATTGAACAATCCTAACATCACTTTTCAATAAATAATATATATAATATGCTTCTAAGGAGAAGAACTTTTGATATCCAAAAGTATTGGGAGATATTCTTGACTGGTTTTGTCCTGAATCAATAATCAATCGCATTCAATCTTATACTGCAACCATTTGAATAAAATGTGTATTCAGCTTAATATTGAGTCATATTATGCAATTGAGAAAGAGCTTATGTATTAGTGTGTATCTTATCATGGGAAGGATGTGAGAGAGAGGGTAGGGGTAGGGGCTTGAGTGGTGGGAGGAGTGGATAGATGGATAAATGGATAGATGGATGGATGGATGGATAGATAGATAGATAGATAGATACATGGTTCCCGCAGTACATACATGGTTTATTGTGGGTGGGTGGTAGGCCATAGATAGATAGATGCATAGATAGATAGATAGGAGAAAGAGAGAGACTCAGACAGACAGACAGAGAGAGTCGGAGAGTGAGTGAGTGAAAGTGAGTGAGTGAGTGAAAGTGAGAGAGAGAGTGAGTGAGTGAGTGAGAGAGAGAGAGTAAGAGTGAGTGAGTGAGAGTGAGTGAATGAGTGAGTGAGAGAGAGAGGGAGAGAGAGAGTGAGAGAGAGGAGAGAGGGAGTGAGTGAGTCGGAGAGTGAGTGAGTGAGTGAGAGAAGGAGAGAGTGAGTGAGTGAGTGAGTCGGAGAGTGAGTGAGAGAGAGAGAGGGAGAGAGTGAGTGAGAGTAAGAGTGAGTGAGTGAGTGAGTGAGTGAGAGAGAGTAAGAGTGAGTGAGTGAGAGTAAGAGTGAGTGAGTGAGTGAATGAGTGAGTTGGAGAGTGAGTGAGGGAGAGAGAGTGAGGGAGAGAGGGAGTGAGTGAGTCAGTGAGTGAGAGAAAGAGAGAGTGAGTGAGTGAGTGAGTGAGTGAGTCGGAGAGTGAGTGAGAGAGAGAGAGGGAGAGAGAGAGAGTGTGAGAGAGAGAGGGAGTGAGTGAGTCGGAGAGTGAGTGAGTGAGAGAAAGAGAGTGAGTGAGAGAGGGAGAGAGAGAGAGAGGGAGAGGGAGAGAGGGAGAGACACTTGTATTAGCTGTAAATGATTTCGAATTATTATTTTATCAAATCATTAATAATAGGTGTATAATTTCCATTCAAACTGCAACTTTCTTCTTTTTCTAGAAATATCTCGCAATTAATAATAAGGGGCCATAATGAATGGTCATATGGTGTAGATCATATTATAATTACGTAAAAATTGTCATGTTAATTAAATGATAAGTACCATTTTTTATAGATATCCTCACACAGGAAGGTGCAATGTGTAGCTCCAATCACACTGAAAGATATAGTGAGGTAACGAATAAATATTATTTTAAACAGGTTATGCAATATTAGGACAAAATGGAGTAATAATGTCATCTAATTTAAGTTTAAAAGTTACTAGTTACTAGTTAATGTGTAACTATTTAAATATTAAGGAACACATTAAAAATCAGCTTTGATAAAAAGAGGGGATATCTACTTGTACTGGTAAATTTAGGACTTTCGGCCTTTTTATCGCGGTCTATGTTAGTTCTTAATGATAATAATAATAAAAGTCATATTTTCAGATTTTTAGTGATGACATAATAAGCCTAGTTGGGACAATAGAAGTGTGTGAAGATAAATCATCATGTGTTCATCATTATTTTAGGTGATATACATGACCCAAATAACTCATAGTAAAGTGCCAGAATAATTAGGGCTTAATTATTGACATATGTACAATGGTGAATTAACAAATGAAATATTTTAAAAACAGTTTGAGGCCAATAATATTATTATGTATTTCTGGATTATTGGTGGTTGTAAACAAATGCATTTTATTTTATCTCAATTTATCTCAGTTGAACAGATTTATATTAGGTTAGTTCATTAATTCATACCAATAAAGGAAATAAATTGATTTCAAAATGAATGTAGGGGTTACCTGTCAGCTGTGGTTTGGTCAATATTGCTGTAGTTGTAGGAATAATGTAAATGTATTTTGGATCAAAATGAACAAAATTTGTACTTCAATTGTAGAATATCATCCTTCTCATCTATGTTTATTTCACGATTGCCTGGGGAAAGAAGAGTATTAGAGTGGTCTGAGTCATATATATTGTATATAGTTGTGAAAAGTAAATATTAAATATACATTATATGATACATGGATGGTCAATTTTCATCAATAGGAAGCAAACTGTATGTGTTTTGTATAAGCAATATATATAGATAAGCAATATATAGAGAGAGAATGGGACGAGCCAGCAATAATCGAAAAATGCCGTAGTGTGGATGTATCAAGTCCAATAAATTTTCGATTATTGCAGGTGAGTTCCATTCTATATCGATAGGGCATATTACATATTCATAGCAGCGCCATACAGAGAGCGGCGGAAATGCCCAAACTATGGGAAGCCTTATGTATTAACCATAGGCTTCTAACTTTCTCCTTTTTCTCTCAGAATTTGAGTTGTTGCATACTACTGTAAGCTATCCAATATTATTAAATGACATGTTAAGATTGGTCATGCTTAATAAGAGAACATTTTATCCGCTAGATTTTAGTATATATATGGCAACTTTTGTAAGAGTGTATCAACAAAAACAAGTAAGCGTAGGTGTACGGGCTGCATGGGGTCAGAGGCCGTGTGCTCCTAACACCCCTGCACGTCCACTGGCAGACAGGGTGGAGGTGCACGGTTTGGCCCGCATAGCTAGGTGAGTCAACTGGACTGGGCATGCGCACAGGGGTAAAAGTTAACCCCGCAGTCACTGGTACGCACTGGCGACGGAATTGTAAAGGGGGCTATTATATGTGCATAAAATTTGATCATAATATCATTAGATATTACTGAAAAATATTAAAGAAGTCTCAGAAAGGAGACTTTAACACATTTTAACTTTAACACATTTAACACATTTTTGGAAATATTTCAGATGTTAGGGCCCACCCATCTTCAGACATTAAGGGCAAAACTTTGGCCGTTAGGGCCCACCCAAAATAAGTGGAATGAAAATATCATTTAAGTGTGTTTCAGATGTTAGGGCCCATCCCAGCGGAGCCATAGCATCTGAGGAATGGTGGGCCATATAGTATAAAGTTTTAATTCTAAATATGTAGGCTAAGTTTCGTATCCGACTTGTTGCAAAAATAAATTTTAATATCTTGGGAGGTGTTCAGACGCTAGGGCTCACTGCCCAACCCCCTGCCGTTGGACGTTTGGGCCCACCACCTTCGGACATTAGGGCCCAACCCACATCAGATGTTAGGGCCCACCCACTTTCAGACACTAGGACCCACCCCAGAATTAGCCATGGGCCCTAATGTCTGAAGGTGGGTGGGCCCTAATGTCCAACGTTTCTGAGCCCTATCATCAGGGCCCTATCATCATTGCATACAACGCCTAACGTCTTGGGTACAGATCATTGGGCCCTGGGATCATTGGGCCCAGACCATTAATGGGTCCCTGGCCTAGACATTTGAGCCCCAGCTAAAAGACATTTGGGCCCGGGTGTGGACGATTTGGCCCCATCGGGCCTGCATGGACATTTGGGCCCAGGTGTTGGATGTTCGGGCACTCGGCCTGGACGTTGGAGCCCCAGCTAAAAGTTGTTTGGGCCCCGGACCTAAAAGCCTTCCCATTTCAAGCTTTTAAATTTTTGTATAAAAAAAGGGTTTGTCGGGCCCAAACGTCCAAGGCCAAGGCCCAATGGCCCAGGCACAACAGGGCCCAAACGTCCACGCCCAGGAGCACAGACGTCCAGCGACCCAATGGCAATGATGACAGTGTGTTTTGGCTCTAGCCACAGCCTCCCTGAATGCATTGAGATGTATCGTAACTTTGAAACAAATAGCCGTAGATGTTCGGGCACTCGGCCTGGACGTTGGGGCCCCATCTTAAAGTTGTTTGGGCCCCGGACCTAAAACGATTCCCTTCCCATTTCAAGCTTTTAAATTTTTGTATAAAAAAAAGGGCTTGTCGGGCCCAAACGTCCAAGGCCCAGGCACATCAGTGCCCAAACGTCCACACCTGGGGGCACAGACGTCCAGGGACCCAATGGCAATGATGACAGTGTGTTTTGCCTCTAGCCACAGCCTCCCTGAATGCATTGAGATGTATGTAACTTTGCAATAAATAGCCGTAGAAAGACGATTTAACATTCATCAGATTCGTCTTGGAGAGAGTTTTTTAACGCCGTAGGCCTATAGATTGTTTAGGTCTGACTCATCGGTGGGGGGGGGGGGGAAATTGGAAATCTTACGGCCCGTCCCCCCCCCCCCATCACTGGCATCAGTCCCCGTCCCCCCCCCCATCATACGGCCCGTCCCCCCCCCCCATCATACAGCCCCCCCATCATACAGCCCCCCATCATACAGCCCCCCCCATCATACGGCCCCCCCCCCCCAGGGGGGGGACGGGCCATAAGATTTGTCGAGTGTTAAATACAGGGTAGGGAATAGCTTTTCGGGAACCGGGATTTGAGCTATTTTGAGGGTGGGATTCAGGATTCAAGGGGGCAAAACGGGAAAGGTTTTCAGGGCAAAACCTATGGGAATGTGATTTTGTGACCTACCCCGGTACGGGATTCGGGAAATGTGGCTTATGAAGTTATGAAAAAACGGGAATCGGGATTCAAGGGGGGGGGGGGGGGGGGGGAGGTATTCTCTGCCTGTAAATACAGAGATGTATCATAACTTTGCAACAAATAGTCGTAGAAAGACGATTTAACATTCATCAGATTCGTCTTGGAGAGAGCTTTTCAATGCCGTATAGATTGTTTAGGTCCGATCGACTCGTCGGCGGGGAGGGGGGGGGGGGACGGACTGCAACATTTGTGGAGCAATACAGACACATTATAATACATAGTTCAACAGATTAGGCCACATACCTTTAGTAATGATTCGTCCTTGTGAAATTGACTTCATCTATGGAGTTTTTAAATTGTTATCCATTCTTTATGGGAGTGGGAGCTTCGCAGGATGGTACTCGGGATGGTACTGTAGAAAACTAGGTCACGGAAGTGCGGGGAACCCCCACCTCGATCCCCTTAGAGGTGGATGCGCGTGCTGCGCCCTAGTGGTTAATAGTGGAACTAGACGTTGATGAGTGCTTCATTTACCGCGCTCCAATTGTGGAATAATTCCATTCTGTTCTGCTTATGTTCCAAACTTAGTTTAGTCTATTCATGAATCAAATCATTCACATTAAACATTTGAATAGACAGTTCTTAAGTTACTGTCAAAAGATACACAGATGGTTTTGACTGAGATAAATGATAAAATATTCTCACTACATTCACATTTTTTCTAAAACAAATTTTATTGACAAATTTCACATTTGTGATACGTTTCATGTCATGTTGATAAAATTAATGGGCTTATTTTTTTTTTTTTAATAAATTTTATTGACTGAATTCTCACACAGTGATATGTCTCATTCGTCATGAAAACAGATTTAAACAATATTATCTACACAATATGAGTTACTTTCTTCCGTTTAGCTTTTAACCTTGATTAAATTATTATCATCATCGTACATTTTCTACATTTTTTTTGCCCAGTAAAACAAATTACATAATCAATCCGCTAATCATACATTGATAAAAGAACAAACAGTACATTTCTTTCAACTTCCCTAAAGTGTATCTTCGTAGAGTACCTTGTTTACTTCTAAAGAGAGCATCATGCTCACACTAGTTATGCTACTTTCCATTTTTTTTTTTGTTCGTAACAGCTTCTCTGTCTTACACTCAGTACTTACAGAATGATTGGTATTTCCGAATGTTTGAGGAAATTTTTCAATGAGGACCATTTCAGACCTTTTTGAATCCCATTTAGATTATTCCAAGATCGCGGACCCATGTACATTGGGCTACTTCTTAATTTCGCAGTTTTGGGTTGCGGAATGATCATGTTTATCCCTTCTGCTTGCCTAGTTTCCCTTGGCATTTCTTGTATATAATCTTTAATATCCTTCAAATTGTACATTAGTCCAACTAGTTGTATATAACCTCTTTTTTCTACAGTCTGAAAATTATACTGACTCCTAACATCAACAATAGGCATAGGCTCATTTGGACTAATCATTCTCAGACCTCTATTTATAACACTTTGCAATTTTCTAATTACATTGTTATTTGCCATGTTGAAGAAGATCAATCCATACTCTGACAATGGTTGTACATGTGCTTTTAAGATCCTTATCGTAGTATTTTTATCTATACAATACCGGATTCTCATAAATTGGTTGGTTTTGAGTTGCACTACATTTTTTATTTTTGTAAAATGTCTGTTAAAGCTTAGAGAGTTATCGATCTCGAACCCAAGGTATTTAACATCATTCACCATAGATAGTTTTTTTCCATTTAAGTATATCGACCCTACGTCCTGAGCTTTGAGTCTCTTTAGCTTCTTTTTAGAGCCTATCACCTGAACCAAACATTTTTTGACATTTACAACGAGTTTGTTTGCAGACATACATTCATTTATCTTAGTTGCTATTACCTGCGTTACTGATATACAGTCATCAATCAATGGACCGGTTACACTACAAGCAGTATCATCTGCATAGATTGACAATGCAGTTTTTAGCTCAGTATCTAGATTATTCAAACAAGTTGGTAGATCATTTATATAAATGATGAATATAAGAGGACCCAGCAAGCTGCCTTGTGGGACTCCTATATTAATCATCCACCTTTTTAAAACATGACACAACTTCTATGTCTAGCAGAATTCCTCTCAATCTAATACATACAGATGTCACCCTTGTTGTGGTTCTATTCATGTGATTAATATTGTAAACATACCTACATTGAAATCCCATAACAATGCTATGAAGGAAATGACAAGTAACATGATAGACTGAGTATCAATCAACATAACCAGTGCTCGCAAACAACAGATGTGATTGAACCATGACATGGAATGTAGATCCACTAGTCTACTGCATTCATCAACAAACATCTTCTCCTTCTTCATAGATCTTATTACTGTAAATCCATCCAGAGTTGAAGATATATGGGAGAATGTTGGACTATGCACTGCGAGGGATGAAATGTATAAATAATGAAAACTGTATGTCCCATTAGAATCATGAATTTTAAATCATAAATTTGTAGTGAAGCGCAGGTTCGTGGGCACGAGTTTACCAAATTCCGGAAAGAATCACGAATACGAGGAGATTCGTTTGAACCTGGTTTATTTCCCAAAGGTATACAGTTACAAAGGTATTTTCACTGAAGCAAGGGTGCTTAATTTGAACAACAGAAGTATCTCGGTCCGTGGCGCGGCTCGAGTCCGTAGTGTTAAGCGAAGCCTGGATCCCCTTGCGGAGGTAGTAGTATCCTCCGCCTACCGTCCATCGGAGGGTGTCTGCAGTGTTGTCTGCAAGGTGGTGAATGTCGCCCCCTGACGGAAGTGGCCGGAACTGGTGGTAGTCGTCTCCGGCTCCGGTAGAAGTGCCCCTGCTGTCGTAGCCTGGTTGGTGTTTGGCGATGGTCGACAGCCTCGCTGTATTCCGGGTGGCGGACCCACTACAAATTCAATTTACATGACTCATGAAAAATAAGAACCAATACTCTGTCCTCAATCTTTCCTCAAAATGGAAGGCATTCTTGACAGCGAAGGGACAATGTAACAAGCATTTGATCTATGGAAATGTATCTCATAGTCAGACGTTTTATAATATTGGCTATTAGATAGTGGCTATTAGATATATTCCATAGAACAAATGTGAGTCATATTGTATTTTTATATCATCATGCCAAATTTTGTAGTATGTATTCAAGGGACAAAACAAGTTGGATTTCCATTGCCTTTGGTTCTTGCAATAGCAAGAAGCAAGCAATTTTTCTATTGGTTGACACTTTAAAGAATTGATGTCACAAATGACATGACGTCATCCAGAATTTCCTGATCATACAAATGAATGTAGGTAACTTTGTTGCAGGGTAGGATTTCACTCTATAGTATTATAAACAACCACACATCCTGGTATGAATTTATAACATCATTGGATAGATACAAATGTGATTGAAATTATAATTATCCTTACTGCTTGCTTCCAGTCGTTTTGTTTCTCTAATTGCCAGGAGTGTAAAGATGAAGGATATATATATGACCACAACATACACCGCAACTGGGATAAGGCACCAGGGGTTTGCAGTAAATATAAATACAAAATCTGGTAGGCATGTACCCAACATCTAAAATAGAACATGACATTCTATTTTCATTGTTATATTCATAGCATTCAGTCATAAAATCTCCCTACAAGTCTGATAGAACCAATATGATGGGTTATGATGCAATATTAACATGCAACATTAAATGCACCAGATGTATGAGGTACACTGTGATTGTATAGTACAAGTATTAATGCAAATTAATTGCGAAAAATTAAGTAAAGGTTATGCACCCCCAATGTTTCAACATTGGTCATATTGACCATATGATATAAGTCATTAAGTATTCAGCACTTGCCACAAACACTGTGATGAGGGGCATCAGTAGATATATGTCCATGAATGCTGTGTCTCTGGAAAATCTATTCAGAATTTGACCTGCAATGCAAAAAGATTGACAGCAGACAATATCTATAACTGACATGCAAGACATGAACCAGGCTTTGGTGGGCCAGATGAACTTGACAAGCAGAGTCACCCTCACTGCAGCTGTGCTGAGTGCAGGGTGACTTCAAACTAATGGTGGGAGTCACAATTGATCCAGCAGCTGGCTATACATTTTCTTATCTGGCCTTGTAAGCAACAAGGAATAACATGGTTAAATATGTTCATGAATATCAATAATTATGAATTAGGTAGATGTTACTTTTTCATTATCAAGACCTGTCAACATAGTGTGGTACGCGGCTCTGGATTAGTATTTGCTGAACCAGAGCCGGGCTCACATGGCTATCTGGTATTTGACAGCCGGGTTTGGTCAAGTGTGCATTTTTTATCATGTCTTGCTGAAAAGATTGCCTGACAATGTACAATTTGCCTTGACCAGTCCTACCAAATAACCCAAATTTACAACAGGAATAATGTTCCAATAGACAAGATTCGGAATGGGATAGGCTGACTGGTAGACTGGGGCCAGAGTAGAGGGGGATAGGTAATTTTGACCGGAAGAGGGGTCAAGCCACCTGTGTTTACATTATGAGGGTGCAGGTTCCAATGGACCCAGAGAGGGCCCTTCATTTAATGTAATTTTAGAGACAGATTGCCACAAAACAATATTGCCACGAAACTTTAGGATATATGAGACAACACCATGCCCTATATCTTCATCTTACTTAATGTTCCTTTGATAATTATGGAAAACAAATAACAGAACAAATGTTGTGTATAGGTGCAGGTTGAGTGCATGATGCATGCGCCAGCACTGTGTGTCAGCAGGTGTGTACCAACAGGGGTGGTCAGTGCCCCACCCACCCTCAGATAGGCCCCCGGTGCCTGTATGAAATCAGTGCCAGCTGTTGCTATCACGACCTAAAGAGAGTGTTTCGGTTCTTGCCTATTGCAGTTCAATATTTATGAACATGTAAGCAAACAGCTCTTTCAAATCAACGTAATACTGCATATCACATTTCTGAATTGGGCCAAATTTACTAAATGTGTAAGCATGCTGACTCTTTGTTTTCTGTTGATCTGACTCATATCTATGTAATATTTAGTGAGGGAGCTATTTGTATCATTGCTCAGGGTTATACTTTACATCCTGTAGTGGTCTGTCTGCTAGACCAGATCATAAATAAAGCCTGGATTGCCAGGAAGGACAACCAACATGTGTAGCAGGTATGAGCCAGCTAAAGATATTTACACAGGGTGAAGAGTACACAGTTAACCATTACACTACTGCAACACTTTGTTTTATATTGCCATCCCACAGGATTGCTAACCAACATTAGTATCAAATTACAAACAAAAAAATATGCATGGAAATGGAGACTTCCTCCTACTAAGCAGCCCCACTTGTGTGCCATACCTTTGAATTCAACTTTCATCTCCCCCTACACACAAAGACAAGGCATTGTATATATGCTAATAATAATGAGAAAAGAATCTTACCAACAGGCTGTGTCTCAAAGAAATGTGAAGGAGCTTTGAAGAGCTTGACAAACATTTGATTGTAGAGGTTGAAGCTTGCCAAGGTGGTCAAGAGCATGAGTATAATGTAGGCAATAGTAAGCACTACAAGGATCAGCAAGGCAAGTGATCCTAGAGCATACACTCTAAGAAGAAAGGGTTCTAACAAGAACCCTTAAGGGTTCTTCGGCTTGTCGACATGGCAGAACCCTTAATGGTTCTTGTTAGAACCCTTTTTTGAGGGTTCTAAGTAGAACCCCCGTTTCGGGAATAGGCAGGGTTCTACATAGAACCCTGGATTTGAAGAACCCTTTGAAGAACCCTCTGGCCAAAATAGGTAGGGTTCTACATAGAACCCCTGATTTGAAGAACCCTGAAAATGTCTGGGGTTCTTGATGGAACCTACAGTACAAGGTTCTTTGTGGAACCCTCATAAGGTTCTTTAAAAAACCTGGGACATTGGTTCCTTGAAGAACTCCTGGTTTTTATCAATCAAGGGTTCTAGACATAACCACTTAATATGGTTCTTCAAAACCTAGTTGATTTTATTACTGTTTTTATTGGTGAAGTAACATCACTTTTCATCAAATTATTCAACATATTCCATTTCATGGCGTGGATAGTATGTTCCCTTATTCTTCAGTGGGTATTCCAGTCAATACATCCTTCCGTCCTTCTGCATTGATGTAGATCGATCCTGTAAATAAAGTAGAAGATTTGAATATGAGTTAAATGCCTCCACTTTGTTGTCCATACAATTCAAATAGTATGGCCCAGAGCAGCTATGCTTTAATGAAAGAGTCCGCTCCTAAGAGTCCTCTCAGATGCCTGGGCGGACTCTTTCATTAAAGAGTCCTCTCAGGTATCTATTGCAAATAATTTTGAACTAGGATTGGCCTGGATTCGAACCCAGGACCTCTCACATAAGTATAGGCTGGCAAGTAGAGTTGAAGGCTCTACCCACTCACCCACAGAGGCTCAGATAGGATCTGCTGTATATAGCATAGTATGATTCCTGAAATAGAAAATGTGATGTGTCACAGGAAAATGAGTCAAGTGGAGTCCAATGATGGTAAACAGTGGGGAGAAGTATATTGTATTTAAAGATTTGTATTCAGCAATAGAACATTACATGTAAAAATTACACTATTCTCAGGACGTGCTGATTTTACTTACAAAGGGTAAAAGAATGTTGTGATAATTATATTAATCAGATAACTAGGTCATTTTATATATACCTTTGATCTTGATATAATTACTAGAGAACAATATCATTTGTAAGAGCCTCGCACATTAGGCATTATTTAACAAAAAATAATAATAATAAAAAAGAATCTCTAAAATCCAACCCCAGCGTTGTGTCATATTCAAAGAATCCTAATATATCTTATTTGACCAGTTGGAATTTTTTAGCATAATATGATTCCTGAAACGTTACCAATGTAACAAGGGAGTTCAACTGTATACACCTGTCACGTTCACCTGTAACTCTACAGACCTTGCATTTGTTTCGAAATGTTGGCTATATTGTGTGAGGTTCACTATGAGCCATGTATCAGTGAAAGTGAGGAAATGTACACAATACATAGGACCATGCATATATCTCAAAGTAATACTGATCATAGATCAGGCAGTTGTGGTAGGGTGGTTGGGTGGTCGGGGGGATTTGCCATAATCATAACAAACAATTGAAGTTGCAGGATAAGCATGCTAGAGGACTCGACTCTGTTCACTTAGTGAATATAATTGTCCGCGGCCTAACGGCCTTGGACAATTATATTCACTAAGAGAACAGTGTCTCGTCCTCTATCCTACACATATTCATAGAAGGAGCGGATGGACAAAATATTGCTAGTTTTTATCAATTACAGTTGGAAGTAATAATTTTATTTAAATATAGGCCTATGGATATCATTTAAGAAATACTGTTTCTTTTGCCCATAACTTCCTTATTTCTGACGAAAGAGCCATGAAGGTAAGGTTCCCATGAAGGATTCTGACAAGTTACCCCCAGCCAGTCTCATAAAAATTAAATTCGTCATGAGTTTTAACCTGTTATTGCTCAAAAACCCAAATGCCTACCATTCATGAAAATCGGTCATATACATAGGCCTAGCCTACATACCGTACATCGTTTGTCCTAACCATTTGGAATCGTAGGCTATAGCCTACATTATTAATGCCTCGCACCAATTATCAATAAGAATATAGAATCTATCACAATGTTAGTAAAATTGTTCAAAGTAGCCTACATCATAGCATGATGTAGAAATCCGCCTCAATGGAAATATGGTAGGCCTAGTTGATACATGAATAAAAATGACATTGGGCCTATGCATATTCCCACTATGAGAAGTAATCCAAAGTTAAATAAATTCGTTATTAACTAGGTCCTGAGGAGGAGGAGTATGTAACGGGGGTCTACCAAAGCCAAGAACTAACGATGACCAAAATTGGGATCGTTAATTTAAGTATTTTTGAATTAATGGCCAAACCGCTCCGCTACTAGTTATGAAACACTTTAGCGGAGGGCCGCTATTAACGGCAGTATCCGTTATTCGTTAGCTCCCGCTATTAGTTATGAAACGCCCCCCTGGGCCGTTCACCACACCATGCTTGTATTCCCCACTGTCCCGGCTCAAGCTAACCTGGCGCCAGGTAGGCGGGGAACCGTTGGCCCAAATTTGAAATCACTGAATCAATTTTTCTCGCCATATTACCCATGAAGACAATTGTTTATATATAGCAATCGATGTCCTGTAGCAACGGTATAAATGTTACTTGTCAGGAGTACTTACTGTGGACGTGACACGGTTTTCACTCAGATCTGTGGCCATAGACTCCTCATCCTCATCCATGGAGAGTGCGTTGAGTATGTCGGCTGGAACTGGGGCTGGAAGGTGTTGTGCTGAGTCTAGTGGCAATCTGTGTGTGCGCAAACACCCAAATACTGTCATCCCCATCTTCTGGTTTGAATTCGTACAGCATATGTTTTCCAGTCAGAATAATTAGCAGTCCGATTGTACCAGCCCTGTACTTGCCACAGCTGAAAGCTTCAACCCGCACGCCTGTCTTGTATACATTCCTGCTTGCCATTGTGATCCTCGCGTCCTGAGCAAGCCGGATGAAATGTAAGTCTCTGCTGGCCGGTGTAGGCCCACTAGCTGGCCGTGCATGCATGACTGAATTCGCTATAGTACACAGTCTCTACTACAGATAGCACGAAGAACCCTTAAATCGCTGAAGAACCCCTATGGTTCTAGATGGAACCTCCGGTGGTCCCGAAGAACCCTTTTAGGTGTTGAAGAACCCTAGGGTTCTTGGTAGAACCATGAGGTTCTATCAAGAACCCAAAAGAACCCTTTTTTCTTAGAGTGTAGAGTGACTCCGTGGTAAGTGGAGATGGCCTGAAGAAATCCACAAAATGATTTCCAGTCTTCATTTTGGTTATATTGCTTTCAGTAAAGCTTGTGCTGTTTGAAATAGAAGAGGTTATCTTTTAATCTCTTTTTGGTCACAAAATAAAATGCTCAAACAGAATTGAAACAAGTTGTATTCAGTTGAGTTGGCTTCCATCTGTACAATTGATATACCTTTTAATATTGAACAAATTATTTGGATAGAAAACTAATATTTCATGAATTAGAGCCCTATGCAGACAGGTCTGATGGAAATGTTCACCTGCACTAGAGGAATGGAAACATACATGTAAGTTCTAATAACTTGTGGAAGCACAGAGTTTATTTTCTTGCCTACAAGTTTTAGTCAAGCTTACCTTGAAACCAGTAACCAATCAAAATAGATGCCTATTACCTAGAAGGGAATATGCAGAACTAATCATTGTTTACTCATAAATATATTTACCCAAGTTATGGGAAGAAATTGAAACATGACCAGCAATATACATGTAAACAAGAACATCCACACCACCTCTCTCATTCACATCTTCTTTGTCTACTTCTGTATCAGGTTTCTTCATGAGAAGGGTAAACAAAATGAACAGCAGAATAAATTATTCGCATAGTTAAAACAAAGAACAATGTTCATATCTTTCATGAATATCATGATAGTTAGGCCATTATTTTCATAATTTTCGATCTAATCTCATTACTGTAGCCTTATCATGGTATAGTAACCTCTGTTATCTTATACATTAGAGCATCCTGCCATGTTACTCTTGTACTACCCTTTTGTACTGCTTGTCCTCAATGGTGAGATTTATGACTACTGCACACTACTGGTGTCAAAGCGTGGTCAAAGAGGTGAATGAATCTCTAATACTAAAGGTTCACTACATTAACAAATAAGATGCTCTAAAATAGCTCCTAGATAAATAATGGGTTAGATGCAGACAATTCCTAAGTAATAATATTCATGCATTGTCACTGAATCATAATGAAATATTTGGCTAATCAGTCATGCCACACGATTTCTAATCAGTTTCATTTGTAGTGTCTCAAACAAAGCTGACTAGTCAATCAGACAACATGGTCATTAGGCAAAAGGATGGTTGGTTTGGCAGACTCTTTGGCCACTAGCTGCTAGGATGAACTATATTTATATTGAAGTTGGCGCAGTTTTGCTCACTGGCCATAGTCTGTAGAATGTCTTCATGGGAGCCCTAAGTGAGTTAACTGTGGTGAATAGAGTCTTCCTCTTTGCGATCTAGCTCTGGGTGATATTTCTTTTTATTCAAAAAGTTTATACAGCAAGAGCTGACTATTTGTCAAGACCAAAGCTCACAGAATCTATAATGATATTCTGCCTGGCGCTGTGTCTAGTGTGGTTTTAACTATCTAGGTGCATAACTATATAATGTAACTAAAATTAGGAACTAATAACATCGAAATGATAGTATCTCTTTTTGTTATTGTGATTATACAAACAGCTCAGCTCAGCTGGAGCCTCTCAAGTCTGGGGCGAATGGTTTTGGGTTCATATGCGTAACAGGCACAGTTGTATTCAAGAATGGTTTGGATGGTTGTTTTGTAATATGTTTTTGTTGGGATACAATTGAATTCGGAATCTATCATTGTGCCGAGGTATCTGAAACTTTCAACTTCTTGCAGTCTTGCAGACATGAGAGATTTATATTGCCAACCATAAAATGATGTACTGAAGGTGCTAGGCACTAATATCCATAGGAAAATCTAATTTGAACTCACCTCTCTCAGAAGAATCACTCTATCTAAATAAGGCAAAAATTGGAGTTGATGTGTTACAATTATCCTGGCTTTACTCATCAGCAACTTATTGATGCAACCGGAACCAATGTTTGTAACAATACAATTGGGATTAATTGTTTTTAAATTAAAAAAAAAAGACCACCGATTTCATTCAACCAAATTTTAAACATGATCAGAACTCCAACACCTCTATTTAACAAAAATCAATTTTACACAATCAGAAACATGAATTATGAGAAACCCTTCTCCTAATGTATTAAAAATATTACCTTGCCTGACCCAACCTTTCCTACAATTCCAACTGCCTGACCCTGGAAATCCAAACAGTATTGGAAACAATAGCTTAGTAATGGAATCCTAGCTGTATAGCACTATGAAGGTTAAGATATAAGCATAATTGCTTCAATGTGTTCCATCCCATTATCCATTTTATCAATATATTATTTGATGGCAAATAGCAGTGATCTATCAATATCATATCAGCGAACATCACCTTCTATTCAAATTATTTCAGCATAATCAGGAAAACTCTTTTTGAGCTGACATATTTAAACCACTGAAAATATGTAACAAGAAGAAATATTTGTATGGCTAAAACTAAAAGAAACTTTGGATATGTACCTGTGCAATCTGGAAATTGATATCCTGCAGGCTGAATGTCTGGCCCTCCTTAAAAGAAAAGACAATTAGGAAACCAGCAGTTATTTTATTCTCAGGTATTGATTGTTTAAATTCTCTAACTTCAACAAGCTCTACTACCAAACAGGTTAAATTAATCTGTGCTTTTTAACTCAGGATTTCAGGAAGGTCTTTGACATGGTTAATCACAATAGAAAGAATTGGACTTAGAGAGATGGAATTAAATTGGTTCACAAATTACTTGAGTGACAGGAAACATCAGGTTTTAGTTAACAATCACTTCTCTACCTCAAAGCTAGTAACATGCCCCTCAAGGAACCACGTGTCCCTCAAGGAACCACACTTGGACCTATTTAATTTTTAATGTAGATTAATGATCTGCAGTGCCAGGTCAAGAATAGCAATTGCAACTCTTTGCAGATGATCCTATTATTAGCCATTCTGGTAAAGACCTTCAGAGACTTTTGGAAAATATTCAAAATGATTTATTATACGTAATAGCTTAGTGTAGGTATAACCAGATAATAAACATCATGCCTTTCTTGAATAGGCCTCATTATCTAGCATATCTGGGTCCTGAGGGTCAGCTATCCTATTCAACCATTAATAATTCTCTATCAGCTTTTAATCACCCAGTCAAGCTGAGTGGGGTGCTGACCTTCAACAGGATTTTAATTAAAATCTCAATGGAGTATGCTACCTGGGTGCGGGTACTCCAAGGATTCAGGACCCAGCTTCAGAAATCTAACATTTTCACCTCTGGCGACAATCCCCACAGCAGGATGTGTCCTTCGATTAGGAGTATTCATTCATCAATGTGGATTCCTCTAAGACTGACCAGTTGGGTAAAAGGCCTTATAATAGGGTTGGTGTAAAAAATCCGATTCAGACCCTTGTCTATATTCAGCTTTAAAAGTCCTCAAACAAAATTTCTATGTCCTGGACGTCGCCCCTTTGATATCAACAGAAGGGGGCGTGTCTGTTCCATATACCAAAGCCCAGTCATTCTTAGAAATGTCCTATGTCTCTATCACAAACCGGACATTATATGCTTGTCGTATCTTGCATCTAAGTTTGTATCCTTACGACTCGATTCAATTATCTATATGTCTTTGGCCGCTTATCAAATGTGTAAATAATTATAATATCGGCCCCTGATATACTTAGTCTATTCCATATCGTATCATTGTATAGTTATAATACAGTATCCAAGGTCAATCAATACAACTATAACGCATATTGAAGGAAGTGTTTATTAGGTCAGAATTCATCTGTACCCTCTCACACCTCTCTTATATGGTATGTAAAATATTAACTAGACCGGAATCCATCTTTCACCATCACTCTCATTTCATTACTATCGTATCATTTTTTTGATTGTAAGATAATTGGTATATAACATTAAATCAGAAAAGTTGTAATATTAATCATGCCCTCTCTCAATATATGTTAAAAATATATTTTGTAATCTCAGGGCACAACGAAAATTCATCTACGGATGAGCGTGCTATAATTTTGTAACAATTTCCTGAATAAATAAATTTGTACAAAAAAAAAATGTGGGCATGTTCTGCTGGAGACCTTTGGCACAGCCTTTGGTGGGGGTTAGTGACCTTCTTTCACTCTTGTGGCCTTCAGTTGCAGGACATTCACATGGTCTGTGATTGGCACCCGTTGGACACATTCTCACTGGGGCACCGCATTTTGATGCACAACAGGTTATGCATCAAAATTCACTTCCTCACAAGTTGTTTTATAAACACTTAATGCACTGTTTCATAGGCTGCAGTGTAGTGGGTCAGGAGGCACTACCGGGTAGCTTGTCAAAACACAGTAATAATATGTGTTTCATAACACAATAGGCCTATAGAGTAACCTTGATCAATACAGCATATTATTAGCACATCAAAATGCATATTTATGTATCAAATATTCAGCTCATTTCAGGGGAAAGTTCTGATTAGTGTCTATGAACAATCAGATTGAGTGATCATCCAATTAGAGTTGCGGAGGAAGCCCAGCAATTGAATATAACCACTAGTATCCTTTAGAAAGACATACATTTATTCATCATTTTGCCTACAGTGAGTGTCCATATGAATGTGGGTACATCATTCTCTCCATGTGCATTGTAGGTTGTGGGTTGTGGAGATGGCAGACCCACTGGGGGTACACTATATATATATATGGTCAATTCTATTTTTTTGGCGTCCAGGGGGGTGAAAAATGGTCATTTTTCAAATAGGTCTCATTCAGAATTGCTTGTTATACCATGAAACTAGATGTTATGAAGGTTATTTGTGCATGAATTGGTAAGGTTATCTCTGGATATTAACTGAGCTATAGGAAATGGTTCAAATGAAGCCTAAAGTAAATATACCGTGCGTATATTCTTGCCAATTTTTCTAAATTCTTGCCAATTTTTCTAAATATTTCTATACATATTTCGATCATGATGTGTTGAATAAATATGTATTTATTTGTTTCAAAGTCACAAGTGTTCTATCAAACTATTTTTAGACAGTAATTATGGATTCGAATCTGGGTGGGTTTTTGGTGGAGATCATTATATTTAGAGTATATATTACATAGTTGTGTCTAACTTTAACATATCAATGGCAAATAATTATTGGCTGCTTTATTTTTGTAGTTGAGAGTGTCTATCATATATTGTGAAAGTTAGGAAGAAATTTACAGAGTTTTTCAATACTTTGTAAACTCTTAGTCTAGGCATACGCACGGTATAACCAATGAGAAAAGAGAGTACTTAATAGTTTGATTAAGCTGAAACAACAGTTAGTTTCTTTTATAATAGTGTATAATTCTATGGATAACGATTTCAGCATCACCCCTATGTCTGATACAATTTTCAGTTAAATACAAGAAGTAGATATTTATTTCCAATGGGAATTTATCTTTCATCTTAGGCATACGCACGGTATGCATATATATATATTCATGCATATGCATGGAATAGGTATTTGAGTCATATTTGAACTTGGCACTATCAAGAAATATTCTAGATCGACTCATTGATTAAATCTGGTTTTAATAATTAGAAATATTGAATAATTATTGTATTAAAGAGGATGTACCGTGAGTATGCCTCCCTATACAAGGTGTGTATATAATGTATCCTATGAAACATACAATAGCAAGTCGGTATATGTAATCTTATGGCTGGCCTAGGTGTCATAAAATGTAATTTGGTGATTAAGAATATTCTATAAGATTTTGTTCAGTCACATATTGTATTTTCCCAGGGACATGTCAATGATAATTTCTACTAGAGTAAGGTGCTTTCGTTTTTTAAATCAGCCACTTTAGATAGAAAAATACACAAGTTATAGAAGTTCTGACTGTCTTAACGTAGAGCAGCAAGGACGTCTTATCATTCATTTCCATTTACTATGTATATGTGAGGTGCAATTGTCTGATATTTCCCAATTATCTTGTAATGGCATACGCACGGTATAGGCATACGCATGGCATCCTTCTAATCATCTTGGTAATTATTTTAAATGTGTTTTGGCAACATAAAATTGAGATACCTAGTTTATTACCTTGAGTAAGGACCCACCTCATGTATACATGTTTAAAGTTAAATATGTTTATTTGCTGAGATATGTCTGTATATATTGCATACGCATGGTATGCAGAAAAGTTGACTCTAGTGTATGTCTCTTTACTATTTCATTGATAAGCAGAAAATGGTGGTGGATTTATGTTTTTTTCTGGTTTCCTTCAAACCTAGAGTAGTTCTACTATCATATGAAGACATATTCGCCTAAATAACCTTAATAATATTTATAAGATTGAGAGGACAATGTCTATGCATATGCATGGTATGCATAGGGTTGACTATTACATACCTATCAAAAAAATATATAACATATTCAAAAAGAATCTCAAAAAACATCATATGTTATGTAAAAGTATTTTGGCTACAGAACTATTACAAATTTGATCTACATCTATAAATCCATTATGTTCATTTCACATGAGAAACACTTGTCTTTTTGCGTCTCACTGTAAAAATGGTCCATTTCAGGAGGTTTTTCAAAGCTGGGATTGTAAATATTTGTTTGAGACCCCTAAAAGTAGGGTTCGGACTGAAGCATTTTCAATGGCAGATTTTATGAACCTCAGAAATCATGTCTAAAGTCGATATCCTTGAAGATATCATGTAAAAACCATATGGACGCCAAAAAAATAGAATTGACCATATATACAGATGTAAATGATTGGGGGAGTTTGAGTATACACCCTCTACAATATCACACAAATCACACATACAAAATATAGAAGAATATCCCTGAAAACAATTCAAGATATATGATGGTTAATTCCAATAATGCATAAATGTCATAATATTACATTGGATGTGCTTTTGATATAGAAGGATTATTAATCATGACTGGCTTGCCTGTAGTGCCCTCTAGTGTTAGAGGGGTTTCTAAAAAATAGCGAGGGAGAGGTGGGTGTAATGAGCGACAGGTGAGTGTGAAATGCCAGCTATAGGTGAGTGAAGTGTCAGGTAATGTGGCTTTTCATGACTGTTGTAAGTTCATTGTTTCTTATAATTTAATTCATCTTAGTATGCTATATTAATTACAGGCATGAAGACAAGATGCCCATTTATATTAAATACCTTCCTGCTGTGAATAATAATAGA
This sequence comes from Sthenelais limicola, assembly GCA_942159475.1. Taxonomy (NCBI): domain Eukaryota; kingdom Metazoa; phylum Annelida; class Polychaeta; order Phyllodocida; family Sigalionidae; genus Sthenelais; species Sthenelais limicola. The sequence continues at coordinate 20,141,908 of OW804101.1, forward strand.
AAAAATAAAGCCATTTGAAACATTTAAGTCTTAAGTCTTCACACTTAAGTCAATCGTTCTTGTACCACATCCCATCACATTTTATATATTTTTTTTTGTTTATTTCATTTGAGGCCACTACATTTACAATAGAAAATTAGGAAAAAATAGAAGAAAAACGCATTTTGTATTGTATGTGAAAGGGGTATCATATACTATAATGGGTAGCTTAAAGTAGCCTAGATGCCTCAAAGTAGTTTTGTGCTGTGTTTTCACGCACTGTTAAGGAAGCACTGGGAACTTATATTATGCTAAATATGATATCTGCATGGGTGACCACACTATTGACAAATGTTGAATTAACTAAAAATACCATTTATTTGTTATAGCCTAATTCTTTGTAAATTTATATAGGTTTATACTGTTGGGGGAAAAAAACTGCTCATTGTAAGGATTATTTTCATAATGAAGATTGTTATTTACATTTCTAAATAGTCTTTATTGCATGAATATCCAATATATATTGGTATTGGTATTGGTTAAATTTTTAATCAAATTAAAAGCTATGGTGATTGATAGTGTGTGCAGTACGCAGTCATACACTATGACACTCTAGGGAAGCACTGGGGCATACACTTTACATAGACCTAAAAAGCTGTGAAGCAGAATGGGTGTGCTCATAAGGCAATGTATGACCCTAATGGTTTAGCTGTTCCCTCCATAGGAATTTTATCAGAATGTTGAGACAAGGGTGTCCAGTGTGATTTGTAAATTCCCCTTTCTCCCTTTTTACAAACATATGGCCTGGGTGCAAACTTTTCTTCTCTTCTTACATACTGAGATGTTGCCATTTACCTTTTACACAGAACTTTGCCAGAGCTTCAAGTATTAGCTTTACAGGCTTTGTCTGTCACATGTGCTTCAACTTACATTGCATATTTCTTATATTATCAAACTCTCCAATAGCTGTTATACATAAATACCAGCTATGGCAATTTCATGTAGCATGATTTATATGAATGTGTTACTGGTGGTTCACAAATGGATATTCAAGATAAAGAAAACTTACTTTTAATTGGCTTGGCCATTTAACTGTTAGTAAGCGAAGTGTAAGCAGTTCCTCCTTCTGTCCTTGAGATGATTTGAATTTCAACCCTTTTTGAAAATGAAAACTTTCATTCTCTTCCATCATAAGGAAATTCTGTCCCCCAAGAAATATGGTGAATCAATCATTATTCTTTCCATAACAACTGTTGCAGTGCAACTATTTGTTAAATTTCATTTAAAGCCAATCAAATATTTAGTGCCAATAAATTCACCCATTATCCACCATCAAGTTCAAATAAAAAAATATCACTGTCTAGTGGTTGTATACAAATACTCACATTATTACAGAGACAAAAAACTGAAATTCCGGTATTATAATAATTATGGTCTACCCATTCATACTTGAAATAAAATGACCTTTATTTTGTATTTTACATAGTCTGACACAATCAATCGCTGAGGCCTGTTGTGTAAGCTAAGGAAAGTTCAATTCTTTTGGGAATTTCTTCACTTTTTTCCCTTATGTTGGTGGGTAGGAATAGAAATTGATTATCTGTAGTTAGTTCTACCAATTGGGAATGGCATGTTGAAGGGATTTATTTCTGTCCTATCCACTGAGGTGATACAATAGGCCCCAAATCTATTAGCCCATTATATAAGATTTTATATTATACCAGTCATGAAAGGAACATTTCAGCTCCAATATACCAAATATTGCTGTCTATTCATATATTAGAATATCAGTCCCAGACTGAAGTCAATTGAAGAATAAGTACTGTATACCTTGATTCTCTCTGAACTTGTTATCATATTGTGGTAAGAAACTAAACCTAATCCCAAAAGCTGGATGGTGATATCTTGAATGATGCATAACATACCAAGCAGGGTGATACTTTCCTGAAATAAATTACATCAAATGACATATATTAGCAAAATTTGTTCCTGGAATTTGTGATAATATAAAAAATACATTACTATCATTGATGCCGTGTAGGTATGTGACAGGAACATTTCTACTTTGCTTCATTTTGCTGTAAGCAGTTACCTTGATCATTTTCTAAGCTGAACAATACCCCTAGGGAATTAGGTATGACATGAAACCTTAGCTTACCCCTAGAAGCACAAACTAAAATGGGATTATGTATACAATATAAAATAAAACCTAAAAATCAAAAATAGCCCGAAAAAAACTTTGAGTAATGAGTAACATTGTCCTAGTTTGTACTTACAACAAAGCTTATTGAGTGGCCTGTGAGAAGTTGAGTGACAACAACTAACAATGCCATCAACTTAGCAATAGGATAACCAAGGAGCATGGACAATGCCACTGCTACAGATCTTTTAAGTTGTACCTCCATCTCTTTTCTGCAAGAAAAATTTAATAACTTTCTGTAGAAGTATCTATTGAAAGTTTGTTGCATGAATGATGCTTTCACTGTTTAGAAATTCAAGGCATTATGCTTGACCTGTGTAAGGTTGTAAAACTTAGTGTTCTCTCCTTCCTCTCCCCTACTTCATAATATTATACATATTATTATACATTCATCGTCAGAGAATCTTAAATGATAACAAAATAAACTTCACTGCATTTGTTAACGAGATGAAGGTAAACATAAGAGTGATGGAGTACAACAATGTAGCAACAGGAAAAAAGAAATCCAGGAATAAGTTGTGGGGAAGAATCCTTAGTGAACTAGAAGGGGATGGGGAGTAAAAGTCTCATCGGTACATACCCTAGTGTATACAAGGAACTCTACATCTATGTTTAATGGTAGTGGAATGACTCTTTTTTTTTTACTTATGTTCATTGGAGAAGTGTTATAAATCCAATATTGTTAAGGGTGGGAACGAAAATTGAGAAAATACCAAAAAAACTACAAAACATAAAGGTATGACAAGGAAGTCGTTTTAGAATTGTAAGAGCCACGATGGCAGATTATGTTGAATAAAAACCTTTAAAAACAAATTGCCAGGCAAAAAAACAAACAAATATATATATGCGTGGAAAAAGAAATAGCCATTCTTATCTTTGACAAGCATTAAGTTATATTCATACCTTAGTTTTCCAGCTTTAACAGATAGCTTATATAGGATGGCCACAACAGCAACTACTGCACCCAGAAGCACTAACACAGAAACCCCAAGGTTGAGGCCTTCATATATTAGAATTGTTGTGGTGATTACCGGTACTGTCAGGAAGCCAAACATCGCTGTGATGCCTTACAACACAAGTCAACCCCACAAGGGTTCTGTTTGGATACATGTCATTTATCTTTTAATTGGGTTCATTGGATTCATGCCACAAACATGCACTGTGATGTGCTTCTAGTAGATTGTTTTATATTCCCATAGGAAAATAGATCTGAAGACATTAATCAAGTAAATAGTTCCCAAATAGTTATATTCATGCAGATGGTAGTAGTGATATCTCAACTGTGAATAGCCTTGAGTGATAAGAGATACAGGTTTCTGCCAAAACAGGTTAATAGGACCACAATTATGACATCTGTAGCAAGTGGTACAAAAACTGCAATAGTCAACATTATTCCAAGGTTTCCAAGACTGATTTGAACAAAAATACTTAAATTCAGCACATGACATCAACAAACAACCCAAGGCAGAGTAGATGGAGATGGAAGAGACTTTATTAATGTAACTTACCAAGTTGAAGGCCTCCACATCTGCAGAGAAGAGACTGATGATGTGGCCAAAAGTAGCCTCCTGATAGGACTTCCTGCTCAGCTTCAAAATCTAGAGAATAATTCTGTCAATGAATATATTTAAACTTTCTGATCATGCAGACTTATAGCTGTTTTTGTACCATATAAAGGCTGAATATCTTCATATTTGTCTGTTTACAATACCAAGAATTTAATTCTAATGCTATTCCTGTTAGAAATTAATGACTCAAAGATACTTTATACTATACAGACACAGTATGACACCATCCCTTCACCCTGTAGCCTATGATCGTCTAGATCAGAGGTCAACAGTTTACCAACAATTATTTACCTTTCTGTAGATTAGAGTGCCCAAAAGCACTTTTATTTTTAGATCGTATATATATATACTCAAGATCCTTGTTGAATTGTTGTCCATTATTGCATTCAATATACAGAGGACTAGCATCACAACAAGAAGCATCCACACAAACTGGGGAACTTTACCGGAGGAGTCAGATTCTAATGAACTGGCCATGTGCTTCACTGTCGCAAACATCAGTACTTTACAAATATCCTGAAATGTGGTTATTAAAGAGGATTGGATTAGTTTGGAGTGTGATGAGAACCATGGGTATATGAATAAATAGGGACAGATTTATAGTCATACTTACATAAAAATTATGAGCCAAAAGAATCACAAAGAATGTAAGAAAGAATAATTATCATGATATAGGGTTGTCCAAGAGTTGATCAGAAATGGATACTTACTGCTATCAGGTGAATGAAATAACAGGCAATAACTGTACAATGGTAATGTTTGAATACAAGCCAAAACAAACTTCCTTTCTTTCTTTTCATCTTCTCCTCCAAGTCAAGCCACTTTCTAGAGGAAATCAATATTTGGTATCTCACAGAATAACATCCTTTATGTAATCCTACTCAACCACTGTCACAATTCTTAACTGGGCAAACTTAAAAAACCTACCAGGTATGTTGCAAATTCAGTATCAATAAAATAAGATGAACAATACTATAAAAATAACATACTGAATGAAGGCTGAATGATTATATTCACTTGTCAGGAAGTCCAGTGGTCTGTGCACATCTTCTGTGGTAAAGGAACGCCAGTAAGCAGTTTTAAAGATACTCCAAATCCACCTACAAAGTGCAAAATACAAAGTACATTCATCATCCACTCACACTTTCAAATTTAAGAAAAGACTTATGATCACATTTATGGCCCATTCAGGATAAGCCAATCAGCCCAACCTCCATGTAATCTGTTTAGTATATAAGTCATCAAATAAATAGACAGAGCCTCTTTCAACTAGTTCGGTTCTGGCCTTGAAACATACCCATTTGTGTGTTGCATCAACATAACTGATTAATTTCTCGCCCAACTGTAAACCTTAGATTTATTATGGAGAACGACATGGTATTCTTCAACATCATTATCTTCATAAGCTGTTATTGCTATGCTATGGGTAGCTGTGACCTGTGACTTTTTCTGGTTATGTATAGATATAGTCCTTCTTATTATCACAAAATACATGTATATCTTTATGAGATATTCAATGTTGCTGGAGCTACATCCACTTCGATGAAGTGGTAGTGGATCCCTAGTTAATTATATCATCATTCTTGTGTCCGGTGTTTTCCCCACCAACATTTTTTCCGCTGACGATCTCCCCGCCGCAATCTCCCCACCACAACCTCCCCGCCATACATTTTCCCCGCCGACATTCTCCCCACCAAACGACCTCCCCGCCGACATTCTCCCCGCCTATTTCAACTAATAAAGAAATAAATTTGAAGGTATTTTGGAGTGGAAAAATAAGGAAATAAGAAAGAATTTCGAACCCATTTGATATATGACATTAACTATTATTCTTTTGTTGGAAAACAAATATATTGATGCCTTATTTACTCTGAGGCCGTTATCCTGAGTATACATTTCCTGAAACAGGGATGTTCTTAAGTTATAATTTGTGCTAGAATTTGATAGTAGAATGTATTGTAGTGTTATCAAGGTGGACATACGCTTTTTACTAACACTTGTTAAATATTACTTGGCTGATCGATTGAATACAAAACAAAATTGTGTATTTGTGTGAAGAGAATTAGAAGAAAATAAAAACCATTTACAATTCCACTCAATACTATTTTTTTAATTCATTCATTTTGCTGCATTTCACATGATGATTTTTTAAGGTTTCCCCTGCCGAAGGTTCCAGTTTTTGCCGCCTGTTCTTTGCGCGTCCGCATTGTCCCCTTATAAGGAAAACTGATTCCGCCTATTGCCACCTGAATTTCAGTCGCACTTGCGTACACATCGCGGTGATTTTACGCTCACGCAAATTGATAAAAAATCGCTATTTCTATTCAAAATATGTTGTCAAAATGTTGGGATCGAGAAAGAGCATGCTTTTCTACCCCTAAATATGTGTTTATATCAAGTTCAGCCTTTAAATGAAGCAGATATGAGTGAAAGTATTCAGTTACATAAGTAAACATTAAAAAAGCTTGCCGACGATTGTAGGCCTACATTTTCTGATGAGTGATGACATTTGGGTTGTGCCTTGTGGCAGGCACATCGTGGGGAAATTACGCTCCCACGAAATTATAAAAAGCACTATTTCTACATGAAATACATTGTCAAGATGTTTAAATTCTGAAAGAGCATGCTTTTCTACCCTTATATATATTCAAGTTCATCAACATTTGTATTTAAAGGTAACAAGTCTTTTGGGACCCTATAGTGGTCGCATGAGTCTTTTGGGACCATCGGTGACACCTCCCTGCCGCTCACACTGCGGCAAGCTCGGTCAACTTACAAGCTTGATTTTAGGGCAATCAGAAAGGGGAGTTAATAAATCATTTATATTTATATTCTAAGGTTCATCAGTAGACCTACATACATACAATGATGCATATATTTATGTCTCAACTTCAAGGGAAACATGATCCAATGATTTAATGTTTCATAACTATTATTGTTCAGTACATCTACAATACTATTCCTTCCTATTTCGGTGAAGTGGCCAGTGTGAAGGGAGTTGACAAAGCAGGTAGCTCCACCTTACCACCATCCTCGCTAGTTATTATGAATAATCACTCATAGAATCTATATATGCATTAAGACTCATTACCCAGTTGAATATGCACTACGTATTATGTGATACTTTATGATAGCTTACTAGTCAGGATCTGCCTCTAGCATACATAATATTCCTAACATCATGGACAAAGCCCACTATACATATCACTGTACAAGAATGTATGTATATAGCAATACAAACTAGTAAAGCAGTATTTCAAGTAATTATTTACTTACAGGTATAAAGCCTTGGATGCAAAACTAGCATTTGCGTAAGCAGAAGTCTCTCTTTCCCTTCTTCCTTCCATGGCTAGCAGGAGTTAAAGGCAAGGATATCAGAGCCAGAGATGAGTGCTTACCATACAGGGCATGACCAACTGGACTAAATTGAATGTGTAGTGAACCGCAGATTCGTGGGCACGAGTTTACAAAATTCCGGAAAGAATCACGAATACAAGGAGATTCGTTTGAACCTGGTTTTATTTCCCAAAGGTATACAGTTACAAAGGTATTGTCACTGAACAAAGGGTGCTTAATTTGAACAACAGAAGTATCTCAGTCTGCGGTGCGGCTCAAGTCCGAAGTGTTAAGGGAAGCCTTGATCCCCTTGCGGAGGTAGTAGTATCCTCCGCCTACTGCCCGTCGGAGGGTGTCTGCAGTGCTGTCGGCACGATGGTATATGTCGCCCTTTGACGGAAACGGCCGGAACTGATGGTCATCTCCAGCTCCGGTAGAAGTGCCCCTGCTGTCATAGCCCGGCTGGTGTTCAGCGATGATCGGCAGCATCCATGTATTCCGGGTGGCGGACCCACTACAAATGCTTTAATTTAATTAGGTCCCGATTCAGGAAGCTTGTTTTTTCTACCCATGTTCATTCAAATTATGTTAATAATCAACAGAAAATAGCCAACACTTAGTACTATAATGATAGCAGATATTTACAGTTTGGGAAATTATGTCTTCAAAACTAAGAAATGAGTGAATAGTAAGCACCCTATTTACCTTATGAGCTAATATTCCTATGAGCTAGGAATGGCATGTAGGAATGAATGCATTGAGGGGAAAAATTCCCACACAAAAATTCCTTTGCCTAGTTTATACAACAGGGCCCTGGATGACTATAAATGAGGTCAATTTCTTTAGCCTCTCCCACCCCTAGTTGGGTGCATGCAGAGTATGAACTGTTCACCTATGATTTTACTGTGAAATATTCATTTTAGATTAGATTACATTAGAGGCAATTTATTTTGTCAGTTGTAATAGCAGGAGGTCAGTGTAGGGATAATTCTTGTATGTACACTCTAAAAATTAGCCTTTAAACACAATAACTTACAATATGGTTATGGAACAGCCTATAGATCTATATCTGGGTCATTGTATTAAAGCTGCATTATCAGCTAAATGCATGTATGTTCATTTCTGGAAGTATGTACAATAACAATAAAGTAATTTACAATAACAATAAAGTAATTTTACACCGAAAAAAGATGTCTCTTTTCTACGAAAAGCATAGCTCTTCCGGAGGGTCCCTATCAAATGAAATAAAGTTATATAAAATATAATAAGAGATGAATAGAAGGTATAGTTATCTAAGCTAAGCTAATATAATGAAATGGGACAAGCTACATTTATTTTATTATTTTATTAATTTCATTGAAAAAATATTGACATACATCATTTTGGTGATAAAATAAACGATGCCATATTCCCTGTGTTAAGCCTCGCATAACAAACATGCTCTGCGATGCACTGATACCATATTTACCCATCTTAAAATATCTTAATAGTGAAAAAAGTTCATATCTTTCCAAATATACCACTATGGCCCCCAAAAAATAGGTGTGTTTCCGATTTACCACCCCCCCCCCCCACCTAGAAAAACCTTACCCTACCTAAAATAACTATTGTTATGAAAAAGACATTTTTTTCAGTTCCTGGGAGGAGGTTTCCAAACAAAAAAAAAAGAAAAAAAAAAAGTTACCCCCCAACCTAGTTTTCAGCCAGATAAATCGGAAACACACCTATTTTTTTTGGCCTATTCAATGTTAGTTGATATTTTATGAATTTGATACATTGCTCATTTAATTTTTGTACTTCAAAATAGGTCTGTAATTTTCTACCATATTTTTAGATAAAAGTGATATAAGCCAGAATTTTTAAATTATAGTAAATTACAATTATGGATGATGTTCTCCCATGCACCATTTCGGCGTTGTAATGCCTTTCTACCTTGAAATTGTCCTTTAATGTTATTTTTTAAGCCATGAGGTATCCTCTATTTCATGATTCATTATTATGCAACGCACCTGTTGTTTATTTTTACGAGTTGTAAACAGACCTCGTAGTCGTAGAAAAAAATGTCTACGATATCATAGATGGACATATATATATAAACTTTTATTCAATAAACATATACATTTCTGTTTTAATGCAATACTGAAAAGGAATGGTCCCTCTCAAAGTATTACATACTGTATATGAGGTCTTCCTGGTATCCCTTTTAAATAATAATATAATGGGATAATGACAATGTATTTAATAAAGATAGTGTGGTTACATATTCAAATCATCATTTAGGTTAAATTATTAAATTCACATTTTCGTCTTCGTTTTCTCGAGATTCAAGACATTCCCTTTATAATAATAAGTCGATTTAGTAAATTTCTAAGCAATTCTGCGGGGTAGTACAAGTCTTTAATATTGATTATAACAGAAACCCTTCTTTCTACTAGAGTAACTTTACAAAATCTTTACTTTTTTACATTTTGTAACATTTGATCAATCACATCCGACTATACTTCACTACTCCCAGTAGACTAGACAACGTTGTTTGTAGGGCCATAGAGATTCTAATATGGTAGGTTATTTTTATTTAAATCAAAGACGCAAATCTATACTACTATTTGTAAAGCACATTATTCTATCTTTTTTTTATTTAGTATTTTTATACAGCACATCTTCTGTAATAACGACAGTTGAGTTATCAACAAACAAGTACATTGTACAATGAAGTCCTAATAATAAATTGAGGACATTAACATTGAGACATGGGCTCACAGATGATAATTCGATACAGAATAACCATGGTCTTCCGCCCAACGCTGTGTCTATCTAGACCTAGACCTTCTCATCGTTAACCAATTTCCAAGTCAGCGTTCCTCCCATTTGCGATACTTATTTACTCCTTTCCTCGGAGCCAGTAGGTTGTTTGCAAACCTTTACCCTGTTTAAAAGAAATGGAAAACTTATTATTGTTTGCTCGTTTTAAGTTCTTAATAATTTCTTATGAATTAATTTCGATTTTGCGCAATTATCATTTATAGTGTCATAAGTAACTTCGGCACCAGTGCCATATCGAACAGCGAGTATATGAGATGGTACTAAGAACATGGGTCAGAGGATAATAATTTAATACCCAAAAAGAGGTGAAATGATAAAATAAAGGTTTAATAAATATACCTATAGTTAATTTTCCGGCAGTCATGGTTGCAAATAGCATAACCTGCACATTTGGCACCATGAAAACACCCACATATCGAAATAGGTACTAAAATACCCCCAAAATGGCCCAAAATTAATAAAAATCAAGTGAAATGAAAAAAATGAACTGAAAGTAAAGGTACAAATGTGTTGCACATTGTTTGCAGATGTCCATCAGAGGTACCACAGTTCAAAACTAACCTCAGTAGGACAATTAACGGCCCAAAATGGCCCCAAAACCAAAAAATGATAATTCCAGAGGCTCCCGTTAACCGTCCACCCACACGTAATTAATGACCTGTTTCATTCTTTGACCGGAGGTGCGACGGTCAAACGGGAGGCATGGACGGTTAATCGGTCACATGCGACCGATTGACTGTCCCTTCGGTATCCACTCGCACGTCGGTCAAAAAGCGCGTGCAACTGATTGACGGTGACCGCGTGGCTCTGACCGACGTGTAAGTGGATATCGGCCTTTATCATGCATGCATGTTTGCGCATTTGGATTTGCTGTGCATTCATAGCATGCAGAGGTGTTATATTACCTTTATCTCTAATGTGGCTCTCTCTTCCATTGAAAACCCACCTATCTCTTGGAGGCATTTATGTGTTGAACTGCTTATATGGATCCGCAATGCTTTTGGGAGAATTAAAATGGTCATTGGAGATAATTGGAGGTAATAGTTATATTTTAAGGTACCACATTCCAAACTCTAGCAATACATTTCTATATAGTGCATACTGCACCAAGAATTCTGGTAGCCACACGTTTATCAAAGATCGACAAGCAAAGGAATTTCTCAGAATAACGACATTAGTTTAACGGTACCATTTCCATGTGATTCCATCCTCGAAGCCATGTTAACCGAGTCACCAAATAAGCAGTAGCGGGGCATCGTAAGGCCAACGACACCTGTGGCGCATAAGATGATATTATAGGGAATTGTCCCCATCATAGGTCAATGACACTGAATCTATAGCACATGTGCTGCACGAAAGTTTTGTTATATCATATTACACAATCAGAATGTAATAGTGATTAACCACATTGTTATCAATAGTATAAATCAATTAGGGTCTTTAATTACTATAATTACTTATCATTAAATAAATTAACTGCATGATTGTACAACAATAATACAATAGTGATTAATATTTCGAGCATCCATTTCACTCCTTACACTGAGAGATATATGAGTTGTTTATTCTGGATTTTAGGTTTATTAGTTACATTATCTGCATTATATATCCATAAAGGATAAAGTTGGATCTTACAGCATATAGGAAATAATTCTGTAAAATTGGTCAATTCCACCATTGGGGAGAATTTCACATGAACAATATCTTTTGATACGGTTGTTTTACAATATTCTAACCATAGTTAATGGTTCTCTGGTTGATTTAACGCAATGGGCACCACCATTACATGTGTTTACCAAGAATATTTAGTAATTATGGCTACCCCCCCCACACACACACACACACTTCTTAAGTATCTTAAGTTTCGAGTATGTTCGAAGGTCCATATATTTCTCCTACTCTAATTTAATGCTATTTCTCCTATGGTGTTGTAATACCCAAGTCTTTAGGTATCAAATCAATCATGGCAAAAAGATTTAATTAATCTATTTATTTATATATTTTTAAACATAAACCAGGATTTGAAATGAGATAATAGGATTCATCAGGAGACCCAAATCGAGGGGCAATCGGGAGGCAAATCGGCTGTGTGTGGGCAGGGTATATTATATACATATAATATACAGACCAATTTTATATTTGAAACCCCAGCTTCTATTCGATGAAATGCGGTAGTTTAAATTATTTATTCATAGGAAAAAGCCCGTGTATACCTGCCGCACAAGGTCCTGTATGGATACCGATCCGCAACTCCAGACGGCGTCCTGGTCGGTGCCTTACGTTAAACTTGGTGGAAACCACTTGGAGCAGATTCAGGGCCATTTGTGCTATTTCTGAGGCATGTCTTGTGTCATTACGCTCTGGCAGACCAGAGACTACCATGTAGGCATCTCCTATGGTCTCCACCTTTCCCAATGAATGTATCATAAGGTAAAACATGCGACATTAGGCTAGAAAAAATAGGTGTTTCTGATGTATCTGGCTGAAAATAGGTAGGGGGAATGGTAACTTTTTTTTTAAATTTTATTTTTTCGGAAACCCCCTCCCAGGAACTGAAAAAAATGTCTACCTTATAACAATAGTTATAGTTACATGGGAAATGTGCTTTTTGACAGTTCAGGGTTAGGAAAAACCCGTTTTTTGTCAACAAATCCAAAAAAATTAAAATAATATGGTAAAAAAAATAATCAGGTATGGTAAAAAAAAGTTTTAGGTAGGGGAAGGTTTTTCTAGGTAGGGGGTGGGGGTGGGGGTGGAATCGGAAATACACCTATTTTTTTGGCCTTAGTAAAAATATAATCCACCCATTAATATTGCAGGGTTTGGGGTATTTTTTGTTTTTTATTGCATTTGAAAGGTCAATTACATTTAATAATCGAAAAATCAATAATTTGCATCAGAGTATATTTTTCCATGACAACTATCTTTGGTGGGCTCCAACTATCAATTATCACCATTACTATAATTCGATTTGAAGATACAATCGGTGATTCAATAATACAGATTAAAGATATTAGTTAAAACTCCTCTTACTTTATACACATCGTATCCATCTATGATATCGTCGAACAGTGTGTACAGATCATTTAAAAGATCAATGATTTGGATGGGGGTGCTCTCTGATGACAATGACGTGAATCCGACTATATCAGAGAAATAAATGGTCACTTCGTCGTAAAGCTGTGGCTGCACCACGGACCCTCGTTTCAGTTCTTCAACTACACTCCTATTCAATATACATTATTACATGATGAAGTCTCTCGAATATCTCACTGAAGATCTGCACCTTATTTTCAGCATGTTCGTGTACACGGTTTTATTACAATTCATTATCTTCTAAGATTGTTAATAGGGGATTTGCATAGCCGCCATTTTGAATCTTGATTCGCATGGAATTATGGGACTAATGGTACAGTCTAAAATCTATAGAAAACATGTTATGTTCAGCATGGGATATTTATCAATGCTCTAATGTCAATATATAATGTGTAATACATGTTTCCATGGCCCAAGTCCCCATATTTCCCATCATACATTTGGTTTTCATAGATCATTTATACAAGCAGTGATATTGGTGAAAACATTGTTGAAATTTTCAATAAAAATGTTGCCAGATATTTGTATGTCAGATTTGAACAGAATCTATCCCAGCATGCACTGCATTAGACATGCACAGTGAGACATGCAAATCCCCTATTATGGAGTGGAACATACATGATTAGAAAAGCTGTAACCATAATTATGATGACTATGCTGCATACATTATCAGGATTAACGAATCACATAATTTAAGTAAACATGTTGCTTCATTCATTTCACACACACTGTATGGGCGAAAGCTAGCTGCAGCCAGGACATAATTATAGTACTTAGATCAGCTTCTCATTTATAACTTATATTCAGTTGAATGCAGGTATAAATCAGAGCAGAGGTAACCATAGAGACTTTGCCTAGGAACCAAGGGACGACGTGACGTGGGACGTGCGGACGTCAGCATCCCTTCACTGCCAGGAATCCGCCATCACAGAGCGGAGGACTTTCGGACTTGGAAGAGAAAAAAAATTTATACGAGAAAATCTCTCAAGCAGAAAAGTCACCATGTCAGAGATAAATTGTTCTGGCTGCGGCAGAATGCATAAACGACCGGCTTGTCCCAGTGATTCGGCGTCAGCGAAGAAATCACCTACGACCATGGTCGAGCTCGGGCAAGAACATGGCCTGACGGCCCCTCCAACGAAAGGCACAAAAGCTTATCAAGAGTGGCTGGAGACATTATTGACAAAGCAAAAGGAGAAACTGGAAGTCCTGACGCTGGATTCTAAGGCTACAGCGACCGAGGCCGAGATTCTTCAGCTGGAGAATTCTTTCACTGAAAGTCCATCACCGAATCGCCGCAAGTCCGCCATGTTTGTTCCTAGCCTCGGAGGCCCGGGAGAATCCCCGTCAGTGTCAGGAATCGACATCAGCCAAGTGTCAGATCTGGGTAAGCTTCGCCCCGAACATTACATCGTACCTGACCGTAAATTTGATGATTTATCTGTCAGGGAGTTACTATATGGCTGCGTGTGTGTACTTAATCATCTGGTATCCTGCAATGTAGACCCTTACGGCTACGGCCTCCATCTGTCGTACATTGCGTCGAAGGCAAAAGGCAAAGAATATGTAAAATCAGGTTTAATACATTATGAACGAGCTGTCACCGATCTTGTAGTAGAAGGGAAAATAGGAGATTGGGTACAGGTAGAGCCAAATTTATCAAGCCAGTATTTCTCCCCGGAAAATATGAAAGCCTTTAAAACCATGCAAAATCTAAAATTCGCTACCATGACCACGCAAGGCTCGGGGCGTTGACGTCCATCTTCCTTCAGAAAGATGGTCCAAGACGCCAGCTATGATCCCTTGTTTGATTTCGGGCGCTGGCCAAAAGATATTTGTTGGCTATTCAATAAGCCCTCCCATGCTAAGAAATGTTTCGGCTGCAAAAGACAGCACATATGTGGGCTTTGCATGGACCCAGGTCACAGGGCGGAGGTTTGCGAGTCACGCACCTCTACCTTTTCCTGGGGGGGACTCTCCGCCAGTGGAGACGGTAAATAGCTATCGATTCAACAAGATGGCAGCCTATCGTCATGTTTACCATCCTCGGAGCCTTCAGACTCGGACGATTTGGCTATTTCTGAACCAAACTTTGAACTTTTGCTTGCCTATATCACTTTGTTGCCTGTTATACATCATATTGGAGGTGTCAGATCACAGCTGTGACCAAAATACTGGCTAGATTTCTTGTATTATGACGATGAATGGGACCACGATAGCCACTTCATTTTAGACGGTGTCACGCATGGGTTTGCGCTAGTGAATCCTGACGTGGATATTGCTACCTATGAAATGCAAAACTATGGGTCTTGTTGGATCGACCAGCACCATGATAAACTTACCGCCTTGCTTACTAAAGAACTGTGTGACGGAAAAATATCTCTTACCTTGGACAAACCTAAGTGCATACACGCTATGGGAGTGATAGCAAAGCCAGACGGGGGCATCAGCCCCATTGTTGACTGCAGTCGGCCAGACAAGTCATCAATGAATAACTATACAAATAAGGTTATGTCATCCTTTTCCTTATCATCTATCGACGAGGTTATGGCTGACTTACCACAAGGGGCATACATGGGTGTCATTGACTTGGCTAGTGCTTACAGATCCCTAAGAATTGTACCCTATCGACGTCAGTTCTTCGGCCTATCATGGGAGATAAACAGTGAACCTCAATATATTGTCGACAATTCAATATGTTTCGGGGCTTGTGCAGCCCCCTTTGTGTTTGAACGTGTGGCTTCAGCAGTGACTAGGGGCCTAAACAGGAGGGGCCATAATGTGTACAGTTATCTAGATGATTATATTTACTGGGGCTCAACATTACACGCCGCCTTGAGCACACAGATGGCTATAATGCACCACCTTCGCCGTCTAGGGTTTCATCTCTCTTGGTCTGAGATCTCTGCCCCGGACACTGTGTGTAGATTCCTAGGAATTATCATCGACTCCTATAGTATGTCACTCAGCCTTCCACAGGACAAGGTAGTGAAATTACAGAGAAAGAAGAAATATGTTTCTTCACTGGAAAGAACAAGGCCTCCAAAATACAACTGAAACGCCTTGGAGGTTTACTTTCTCACTGTGGCAAGGTAGTGCCTGGAGGTAGGGTCTACATAAATGGCTTGTTCGACTTACTTAAGGGCCTAGAGGATGGAAAAACCGTGAGATTGTCTCCCCTCTTCTCGGAAGAACTGCTATGGACATCTTGCATAATCTCAAATGAAGGGGTTGCCTTTATGGCTGTCCCAGAAAATACGACCATAGACTATGTGCATTACATCACTCAGGACCGGTTTGCCTCTAGTCTAGCCCAGATTCCAACTGTGGGTTATTTCTGCATAGTGCCTGACGCAGAATTTATCGGCTTCACAAATGAGGGAAACTCCTATTTCATTATCGCTATGCCTCCCTGTTGCTTCCAGAGCCTATCAGCTAGGGAGATAGCTTCCTTAACGTGTGCCTTGTGGAATGTGTGTCCCTCGAGATCCCTCAACTCCTCAGGGATCCCAGGGGCGGATCCAGGATTTCCTGAAGGGGGGGGGTTCAGGTCTGAGAAAAGGGCACATGTTGGGGACCGAGTGCTGAAGGCATGAAGCGGGTCCGGGAGGAGGGTCCGGGAGGGTTCTCATTCGGGGAATTTTTAAAAACATACACCTTAGATGGTGAATTCTGCTGCATTTTGAGTGGATGAGCATATTTTTTTAGTGTATGTATTTTAACAATATTTTAGCTTTGGAATTGCTGCTTATTACATTACAGATGATGTAGAAATTATAATAGATATTGACAATGATGTGTCAAGGCCTGTAGGGGTCAGTGGGGGGGGGACATTTCTAGGCTGGGTGTAGGCTACCTGGCTGTGCAAGTGCCGAAGGCACGAAAACCACTAGGGGGGTCAGGGGGCATGCCCCCCCTGGAAAAAAATGGAATTTAAGGTGCAATTGTGGGGCATTTGGTGCGTTTGGGAGCACAAAAAATGTATTTAGTCACAGATAAATAGTGAAGAGTCCATAGATATTTCTAATACTTATTAGGCATACAGGCATACAGGGGAGAGATCATCAGAAAATGTTACTTTGATATATCAATAATTCATATCTGTTCAGTCTAATTTAGCAGAAGTTAAAGGACAACACATTGCATGATTGCTAATTGTACAAATTTGTAGACCTGCCTAATGTGCATTTTCTGAAGATCTGACTGACTAGGGGGGTCAGGGGCATGCTCCCCTGGGAAATTTAGAAATTTAAGGTGCCATTTGGAGGCATTTGGCACTTTTTGAAGCACAAAATACAGTATTTAATCACACATGGAAAGTCTTCATTTTATTTCTATCATTTATTTTGACTTCCAAAAACTAGGGATCCAGTTTGCAAGGACCTAAGAAACACAAAACATACAACACACACTGGCAGTTGACGATGTAGGCCTATGCAAATTGTAAGATGTGGAATTATTTTTAAAAACCAGTTATGGCTACATGATGCAAGTGATGTAGGGGTGAAGTAAGGTCTGGGGGCATGTTGCTCCCCAAAATTGTAAAACCTGTGAAGGAGTGAAATGGTGTATTCTGGGAGCATTTTTGGATCATAATTAGCCAGTTTCGTTTGTTTTTAAAGATACAAGAAAATAATTTGGGGAAAATCTCAAAGGCAAATTTAACTAATTCACATGAAATTTAACTAATTCACATGAAATCAAAATACACTTTTTGGTTGTTACACTTACAACAGAAAAGGGGCATATTGGGTTGTAAAAGATGGCACTTTGGGCTATTCAAAAGGGCACTATATTATGAAAATTTTGAGGGGGGATCAGGATGTCGCCGACCCCCCCCCCCTTCCTTGCCAGTGCACTATATGTGTAGTAAGCTTTGGGACAGTAGCAGTAGCCATTAGTTGTTGGTGTTATGTTGGTTTAATAATACTACGTGAAAAAATGGGCCATTTCCTCATAGAGTGCCATAGACTTTGAAATGGGAAAAAGGGCACTTTGGGGCGGGAAAAATTGCACTTTGGGGCGGGAAAACAGGGGACTTTGGGGCAGCTAAAAAGGGCACTTTTGGGCGGGTAAAAAGGGCACTTTTGGGCGGATAAAAAGGGCACTTTTGGGCGGAAAAAGGGCACTTTGGGGAAGGGCAAAAAGGGCATCATGGGGCCCAAGGGGGGGGTTCGGGGGGATCCGCCCCTGGATCCTGTGTATTTTTATAACTAAACTGGCTGTTAATACACTGAGGAAAGGTCGAGCCTTGTGTGGCCATGTGAACGACCTTCTTAAATTTATGCCTGCAGCTATAGATATGTGTTTAACCTAGTGCCTTCTCTTTTATCATCACTTTAGGCACCTTGGACAGGGAAGTCTCTCGCCTACAGATGGAGGCCTTGTCTTCCTCATCTAGACGAAACCAGACATAGTCAATGGAACAAGTACTTCCAGTTCTGTGCAGCTAGGGGTCTGACGCCAGTGCCTGTAAATATATCAACGGTAGGGCGTTTTCTCACCTTTTTGGCTTCTGTACAGAAACTGTCCTTCTCGACCATAAACAACATGCTTTCTGCTATTAACCACCTGTCGAAGCTCAATGGTGGGGGCAATCTACATCAAGACTTTGGCCTCTCATTGGTGGTCAGGGGCTTGAAACATGCCCTAGGGGATTTATCCAAGCCTAAAGATCCCCTGCTTCCTCACGACTTAATTAAAATCTTCAAGCAGGTGAATTTGGAGTGTGACAAAGAACTTGCCGCGTGGTCCGGTATGGTTCTCTGCTTCAGGACCCTCTTGAGAAAAGGTCATTTGTTCCCTTCTAGTGATGACCCCCACTTACTTCGTTGTAAAGATGTCTCATTCGACGGGGACTTTGTGTGTGTAAAGATCTGCTCATCAAAAACTGATCAAGGAGGGGCTCACCCTTACACTGCCTTTGTTAAGAAATGTGATTCAGACTTGTGCTTATTTTCGGTCTTGAATACCCTGTTTCATCGCTGCAGTGCTTCTCCTCTCTTTCCCCTGATTTCTACCGCAGGGGGCGTGGCTGTGGAATATAGCTTCGCCTTAATTCTTCTAAAATCGTGGGCCAAGAAAGCGGGTATCCAGAACGATCTGGGCCTGCACAGCCTCCGTCTAGGTAGTGCCACCTTTCTCCGTACGTGTGGCGTCCAATTGCAAGACATCCGCATGCTAGGTGACTGGCAAAGTATGGCCGTGCTAGGCTATCTATCTTGCCCGTCAGACTACCGCCAGTCTGTCGAATCTAGGGTGGCCGAAGTGCTTTCCTCGATCTGACGCTCATCTAACTCCCTTCCATCTCAAAATAATTATAAAATACGGGCTGGGTGCAAGCCTTCCTTCTCATACTGAAGTCACTTACCATCACAAGTACTTATCATCTGCAAATCGTTATATTAAATATTCTCCCTTCTACCATGTTCAAACCTTGCATTTATAATACATTAGATGTGTGGATCTTTGTATGTTCCTTATGTTATAATTCATGTTATGAACAGTTCCTGAACAAGTACCAAGAGACTTATGAACCATCAACTCATCACCAATATGTGCTGCAAGATCCTGAATAAACCTTGTTCAAATTAGTTATAGTGTTGAAGATTTATAGCTTGTATTCAGTTGAATGCAGGTATAAATCAGAGCAGCGGTAACCATAGAGACTTTGCCTAGGAACCGAGGGACGACGTGCGGACGTCAGCGTCCCTTCACTGCCAGGAATCCGCCATCACAGAGCGGAGGACTTTCGGACTTGGAAGAGAAAAATTTTTTTTTCCTTTTCCTTCCTTTCTCATAGGGGCGCAAGCCTTCCTTCTTATGCAGAAGTCAGCCACTCTACTCATCATCTGCAAATTGTTATATTAAATATTCTCCCTTCTACCATGTTCAAACCTTGCATTTATAATTCATTGGATGTGTGGATCTTTGTATGTTCCTTATGTTATAATTCATGTTATGAACAGTTCCTGAACAAGTACCAAGAGACTTATGAACCATCAACTCATCACCAATATGTGCTGCAAGATCCTGAATAAACCTTGTTCAAATTAGTTATAGTGTTGAAGATTTATATCGAAAGAGAAGTTCGCCCACACACACTATGTAACATTAAGGAAATCTATACCTCTATATAGTATGTCTACCAACAGAGCGATGTAAAAAGTAAATCGGTCAGATTTTCAGAAACTGCACAATCGGCAGCTGTACACATTTACTAAATTCTGCTAAATAAGGCTGCAATTTGGTCAATGCTAGGTAAATTCGAGTATATTTGGCATTGCATTGTTTCTAGCAATCTGTTTTGTTAAGTTGAACTATATTTTGAACTTTATTTTCATCTGATATCGCTGGTGGGGGCTCGATTGAGATATGAACATAAGAGTATGGATAACAAGGAAACATAATTTGGGCATGTCGAGGTCGAGAGAACGACCCCCTTTATTAAACAACAAACAAAGAAAAAACTGTGTGCTTGTCTGGGTAGAAGTGGGCGAGCGGAGCCTGTGCTAGACTTTATATAGTACCGCTACAATGACGCCCTCTGCTGGCAATATAATATTCTACTGCGTGAGAAACATAATATCGCTGGTGGGGGCTCGATTGAGATATGAACATAAGAGTATGGATAACAAGGAAACATAATTTGGGCATGTCGAGGTCGAGAGAACGACCGCAACATCCCAGCCAGCGGAAAAAGGTAAGCAGTTCAGTACATTGACATCGAAGAGGCGACTAAATAGTCTTTCAATAAGCGAGTCTCAGGGTCTGAGGACAAATATAAGAGGACACTGAGGCTCCTCCAATCACCGGTCTTGATATCGTGTAAGGGCATACCAATTCGACTCAGGAATGTAGCTGAGCCGCGTCTCAAACTATGAGAACTAAATTTACCTGATAGACCACATGACTTAATTTTCTGAGTTAGTTTAGCAGAAAACCACTGATATGACATAGTTTTACCTGATGGAAGGATAAATAACGGGCCTCCTAGAGGTACATCGAACTCATGGAGGTATACATATAACGATCGTACAGGGCATAATACAGAGTTTTTAGCAGCCACCACAGGAATTATCACTTTCCTTTGGGAGAATTGAATGGTTTTAGATGATCGTAAAGTAAGGCAAAAACCATAGTTTGTAAACTCAACGTCAGAGGCATATATAACATGGCCTGAATCTGTAAAATGGCTTTTACGCAATGAGCACCTAAAGGCGAGGCATACAGAAGTCCAGAACAACAGGTCGTCTAGAGAGGTGAAATCCAACACATAGAAAATTCTGAGCAAATGTGATGGAAGTAGTGGGTCACATTGTTCTACCGTATCACCAATAAGGCGTCGAGCGCCTTGCATAGTACATTTTACTAAGAAAATATCCTTGGCTACAGGAGACACACGGAAATAATCATGTAAGGCCCATAAGGAGCAGATATAATTTGTGATAGTTGAATACTTAACTTGAGAAGACAAGTAAGTGATGTATAGACAAACCGTTTCTACTGAAGCAGGTAGAGGTTCAATATCATATAACTCACAAAAATCAAAAAATCTTGTCCACTGAGACCTACGAGACCTCCAAGTGTTATCTGACCAGCACATGGACTGTACTTGTTTACATTTCTTTAGAAGTTGCGACCTTGAGGCTGTTAAAACAACAAGCAGAGAACATACAGGGTAAACCATAACACATAACATTTGGCTTGCGAGTGTAAAGTCTGGACAAAGCATCTGCCTCAAAGTTATCGGATGAAGACACATGGCAGGCTAATAATTGAATATTATAGATAGAGCAGAACCAGAATAGTTCTCTAATCATGTCCATAGCAGTGTTATTACAACTCTTACCAGAGGAAATCATACATTCCACTTGGGTATTATCGGTGTGTACGAGGACGATTTTATTCCTTAGCAAGTGGTGCCAGCGCTTAACAGCAAGTAAAACTGGCCAAAGTTCAAGAATATTAATATTGGAGGAACTAGAGGGATCCAAAACTGGCGGATCTAATGAATGGGGACAAGAATTACCACTCTCTTGCCAACCTCCAAAGAAAAAATCGTCACCAAACACCCCCCCGAACCCAGATAAAGATGCGTCAGTATATATGTTTGAGGTCTATATAACCTAATATACGCCTGGAGCCATTAAACAATGGCAAAAAATTATTCCACCATAACAGGTCTTGGATACAATTTTTTGAGATTCTATTTATCTTTTTACCTTTAGTAGCCTTTAACAAGGCATAGATGCGGTGACAGAAAGTCCTACCGCCTTTTACCACACTAGAACAGTGGGCCAATAACCCACATATACGCTCTAATTTTTTGTAAGAGCACCATTTCTTTTCAACTATAGGGGATAATTCTCCTAAGACTCTACTAACCTTATCATCAGGTAAGCGAATACACCAATCTAGTAGATCTATGATAATACCTAAGTATTTTGGTTTGTGGCTAGGGGAGGTCACCTTTTTAGAATTAACCCCAAAACCTAGAAATCTCAAAAAAGAGATTAACACATCTTGCCTGTACTGGCATTGATCTACAGATGAACAAGGAATGAAGAAATCATCTAGGTAATTAACACAAGGAATACCCCACGAAAACATAACCCTAGTGACAAAGTCAGTAATGGAGTTAAATATATATGGGGCTGACCGAATACCAAAACAAAGAGCGTTATCTTTGAATAGTTGCCACTTACCATCCCACCACCAGGAGAAACCTAGGTAGTCCCTGTGAGGGGGATATATATTTACTGAGCAGTAAGCTGAAGAGATATCTATCACACAACCAAAATCATTTCTACCAACAAGTGATAGAGCATCATCAATACGTGCAAACTTGAACTTAATGGCTGTACTGTCCATAAAGTTACTTACTGACAAATCCGGACGTGAACAGTCAGTGATCAGGCGTAATCTGCCATCCGGCCTATGGATAGCACCTAAGGCATGAACACATTTTGGGGGATACTTGGCAATGGAAACCTGACCTGATATTAACTCATTTGAAACCACCGTATTCATTTGACTCACAACTGTTTCATTTAATATAGACTTGTAATTCGGCATGTTATAAGTAATATTAACTCCAGAGTCAACAATCTTAAAACCTCTGCAAATACCTGTCAAAACAAATGAATCAAGATGAGAAAGACCGTGATCTAATCTGAAGGGAAGCATAGACGCAGCAACCCGACAAGGCATGAGTTGAGTTGGTATATAGTCAAGGTAATACATACATAAACAAGTACCGGAGAAACAATGTTTCGATAAGTGAAGATAATAATCGTTATAAATCTTCAAACTGCAAACATAATCATCAGGTAAGTACATACGATGAAGTAACAAGTTCAAGTCTATCGGTAAATTGTAAGAATTCAAATCAAAATGAACAAATGCGCATTTGTCAGACTCTTTTGTATAATCCGAAGGTGTAAAAACACAACAAAACTTCCTAGGGCTGCCATCTTGGGGAATCCCCGGAAGTAAGGGAACCCCTTCCGGAAGCTCCGGAAGTAAAGGATCAGGGTCAACAATGGCGGACATGTTTACATCTGGTACAAAATCAAACGATAGAATTTCCTCCGATCGTGGAGAAAAAACAACATTTACAGGTAAATGGTTCCGGAGTAACATCGCTAGAAACAATAGGGGGAATAACATCCCCCAAAATACCATGATCGTGTTGAAATGAATCAGAATACATAGAAAATACATCGCAGTTATGAATAGAGACTTTAGACTGCGTCACTTCGCAGGGAAGCTGCCTACCGGCTTTGTACTAAGCCGCGTTCTGGGTCTGGGAGTTTCGGCTTTTTGCCAAACGACATTCTGTTTTCGGGTGATTCCCGTAACAGTAGCTGCAGATATGAGGGAATTTACAATTATCAAACGTACAGCACTCCCGATTAAAGGCCCAGCAAACTGGTCTATACCCAGCCGAGTCTTTCTTTGAATCTTTGACCCGTTTACCTTTTACAGCAGAGGGGGAACTTTGACTTTTCTGTGCTTTAGCAGCATATTCGTGTGACAAAAATCTCATAGATAATATGATATCACCCCCGGAATATGACTTAAGGCCATGGTCTCTAGCTTTATCACGCACACCTTCATCATACTTGAGTAAACCTGCAGTTACATAAGACTTTGAAGCTGCCTTCTCGGCCAGAAAAAAATTGTGTTTTAACATACCGTTAATATCATCCCCTGACTTATAACGCTCCAGCATAAAGGCCCCATGGCAGAACCATAACCGCTCAACTGACAAAGTTTTTCTTCTTTCCCCACGTGGAAGGAATCTCTTAATTTTGTACCTACGTTTCTTGTCTTTAGAACGCGAGGACTGGTGATGACTGTTGCTCCTGCGGTGCCTGTGTCTATGGGAGGACGAGGACAAACTGGACGAGGAAGACGAGGATTCGTCTGTATCCGAAGACGAGGAAGAGGTAGAGTCAGAGGCCTTTCCTGAGTACGCCTGTAGACTGACTACGCCTGTAGTCACTGGAATCACGTCTACGGGACTGGCCCCAGGTCCAGTCATGGTTATCCCTCCTTCTGTCACCCGAGTCACGCCTGTGAGGCCGACCCCGGGTCCGGTCATCGTCACCTGACAGAGCTTGAAACTTCGGGGAGTGTGAACTAGACATATCCTGACATAGTTTAGTAAGACAGTTCTCAATGCCAGATAGCTTGTGCTGGACGGCCCTTGACTCAGTCTTAATGGCTTCAAGTTTAATATTCATTCCCCATACATCTGCATTTTGAGTCAACAACCGGCGGGGCTTGCTGACCAGCCAAAACATTCGAGGGGTTTGAAGGACGTAAAGGAGAGTTAGGCAGAGCTGGGTTATTCGGAATAACCCCCTGACCTATTCTCTCTGACTGAGTCAATTTAGGAACTTTCTTAGCCGTCAAAACTCTGAAGGCACCTGGCTCCAACACTTGTCTTGGTGGACCAAGTGGAGGCCAGGCCTTAGCCTTCGCCGAAATCTTATTACCAACCATGTCTATATCCACACCCCCTTCAGAATCTGAAACATGCTCACCAACCGATGTACCAGGTGCTTCGGGGACATCTTCAACGAGAGGGGGAGCCGAGGTAGGAGGACGAAGGCAAGTAGGCTCCTATTTGAACCAAGTAGCTTTTGGAGCAGCATTACGTACACTACTTCCCCAAGTCTTGCCCTTCTTCTTTTTCCTACCACCAGATAAAGTAGGAGACCATTTATCCCAGTCTATGTTATCAACTGAAGATAAACTGGCCTTGCGCTCCCCCTTAGTACACTTCATCCCAGTCGGCGGCTCGTGCCGCTCATCGTTGCACTTCCAACATTTACGAAGTACCATACTGTCAAGTAGGAGTCACCGAGTGACCCCAACACGTGCAACGAAGTGTGACCAATGTAACAGCACCACAGAAAAAACTGTGTGCTTGTCTGGGTAGAAGTGGGCGAGCGGAGCCTGTGCTAGGCTTTATATAGTACCGCTACAATGACGCCCTCTGCTGGCAATATAATATTCTACTGCGTGAGAAACATAAAATTTGGGATATTGAAAAGAATTTGTGAAGGTGAATTGTACATTTTCTGGTGACTTGACCCATATATATGTTGCTTAATGCAAAGGAACTCTGGCTGACATACCTGGGAAGCATTCTTGAAAGCAGGGTGTCTGTCTTCCTTTTCTCATCAACTAAATCTCTTGTTCGCTGTTCCACAATCTCCTCCAAATTATTAGCATATTTTTCCAATCGTTCAACCATTATATCCATGAGACTCGTGTTCCTAAGCAATGATTTTAGTTAATTATACTCGGCTAGGACTGATATGTTTTTTATTAACTTCAGTTGAAAATTCACTAATCAAGGCAACTTTGCAATGCATCTGTGAATAGATACGAAATGAATCCACAACTTATTCGGATATATATGATCCGTTTCAGGAGCGTGAGTCATAAGTCGCAAAATATGGATTTTGAGATATCACCATATTTGAAAAGATAAGATCAAGGCGATTCCAATGACAGTAAACAGTCTAATAATCTAATAAGTATTTTTATATTTTTAAGTTTGATATTTTTGTTTGTGGAAAGAAGAGTTTGCACTATTTCTTGGGGGCAATAACCATAGGAAGTATTGTGGTTTTTGTTGGCAGTTAGATGGGCAAGATAGATATTTCTGTGACAACCGCTTATGCTTTGGCTTAAGAACAGGCCCCTGCTACTTTGATCAGATCTCAAATTTTGTAGCATGTGTTTTGCTAGATGTTTATGGTATAGTAGTAGTAAACTATCTCGATGATTATTGGGTCAGGGCTAGTACCTATGATGAGTGTGTTGCTGCCCAACAAATAATTATCAATCTGCTTAGATATCTAGGGTTTTACATATCCTGGAAGAAAGTCTCTCCCCCTTCCACCAAATGTATTTTCCTAGGCATTGAGATAGACTCAATGAATATGACCCTAGCGCTTCCAGAAGGGAAGCTTAGAAAATTAAAAGAATTACTCAAGAAGGTTAGTGGATACAAGTATATTCTAAAGAAAGATCTAGAACGTATGAATGGGTATATGGCCCACTGTGCCACTGTCTACCCTGGAGGAAGGACATTTTGCCGCAGATTTTTTGATTTGTACAAAGAAATGCTGGCTAGGCGGGTCAGATCTTTACCATTAGATGCTGGTTTCATGAAGGACCTAGAGTGGTGGAAAGCTTTTACTGAAGTGTTCAATGGAATTAGATATTTAGATAGGCCCCAATATCCTCACCTGATTATTACAGATTCTTCAAAGAGGGGTTATGGTGCTGTTTTGGACATGGACTGGGTTGCAGGGGTATGGAAAGGCCCCTATAGTTGACACTGACTGCAGTCATTTAGGCCCTACTTCTGATTATTTAGAGACAGATGACAGTATCAATGTATTGGAGATTTTTCCTGTACTTGTTGCCCTAAAAAGGTGGTGTGAGTCACTCCGGGGTTGTGATGTAGTCTGTTTGATTGACAACACCCAAGTGATCCATATGATTAGGAATGGGACAAGTCATAGTCCAATATGTATGGACCATCTATATGAACTATTTTGGGTTTGTTTTATTTATGATATTCAGCTCAAACCAGTCTACATTAATACAAAAAATAATCTTGTGGCTGATACACTTTCTAGGCTACCATACAGAGGCACATTTAAAATAGCTGGGGATGTTTTGCAAGCAGCTCACTTATGTTGTGCTTCTACCATTTTTTCTGATTGTAGAGGCCCAAGTCTGGATGGATAGAGTAAAAGTGCTTCGTGCTGCCTCAGTATCATCCTCTACCTTTAAACAAAGGCAGCACCAGTGGTTATTTTACCGGAGGTTTATGGCCTCGGTCGGTATCAACCATTGTCCTGTTACTACAGAGAAGATCTGTATGTATTCTGCTTATTTATCCTCCTTCCTCAAGGCCTCGTCGGTGGTTTCCTATTTATGTGGGATTTCATATGAAATTATTAGGACTTGAGCCAATTTCTTTATCTCATCCAGCTATAAAGTCTGTGATACAAGGTATTTTCAAGCTGCCTGGGTCCTCCCCATGTCCCTCGGACCCTCTATTACCTAATCACTTAAAGAGGATGTACTTATGTTTAGACAAATCATCCCCTTCAGAGGTTTTAACCTGGACGGCAATTATATTAATGTTTAGGTCATTACTGAGAGTGTCTCATGTTACCATTTCTAAGCATACATTGCTTCGTTCCCATGTCAAAATTCATGACTGGGGTTTGGAATTAACTATCCTTTCTTCAAAAACCTCTTCTACACCTTTTATTATTCCCATTGCAAGGATCCCAACTAAGGGCCTGTGTGCTGTATACTGGGTAGGAAAGCTTCTGAACTCACATAGGGCTCCTCCTTCAAGTCCCCTTCTCTCATGCCCTTCATGCCCTCCTATGACCTATGACTGTTTTAAGGTCAATTTCAATAATATTGTGTCTAAGGCTGGCCTTAGAGGTAGATTTTCTTCCCATTCATTACGCAGGGGGAGTGCTACCTTTATGTCGGCCTCAGGGGCATCTCTCCTTGATATTAAAGCCAGAGGGCATTGGAAATCATCTGCTGTGTACCGGTATATCACTCCCTCTATTCAACACATGTTATTGGTTGATGCTAAATCTTTCTCAACCATTTGATTGTATAATTCATTCATAATTCCATTAGGTGGGTTTGGCGAAGTGTTTTTGGTGAAAATAAATATTGTGTTTCGCCAAACTTCTCCTCTATGTCATTATTCATGTTATGTCAATTAATCTCTTATTGCATTTATGCATATAAACATTAATTCTCTCAGCCCCCCCTCTCAGTCTATGTGGACATGAATCCCATTCAGGAATATAGCTGAGCAGGAGGGGGCGTGGCTTCAATCTCTGGGTCATCCCAGTGACCATGACAACCTGGATTATCATCCAATCAGACTCATCCATTTGTGTGCCTCGAATGGAACATGTAAACAACGGTCACTTTTGTATAGCCACTGGACAGATAAGGTTACATATTTATTTCCACAGGAAATTTTTAACTTTTATTGTATGTTAGGGTGAAAATAAATATTGTGTTTCGCCAAACTTCTCCTCTATGTCATTATTCATGTTATGTCAATTAATCTCTTATTGCATTTATGCATATAAACATTAATTCTCTCAGCCCCCCCTCTCAGTCTATTGCGTGGATATATTTAATACACTGTCTTGGATTTTGGTACATGTGTTCATGCTATAGACAGCGTTAAGCACCCCGAAAACATCACATAATGTACACTGGTGTATGAATGTGTAAAAATCATTTACCCTCCTTTCACCATAGACTTTATTGTGCGTACACAATGAGCCATATCCGGCCTCTCACTTGGATTTTCAGACCAACATCTCTGCATCAATTCAATGAGGTGATGCATGTTGCCTTCATCTTTCTTCGGAATTATCGGTCGAAATGGAGGATCTCTCACATCCTTTATCTTCACTATGATTTCTACGAAGTGAGAATGCAATTTTCCAGAAAATATCACTGTGGATTCAATTAGCAAATACAATTCTCTATCAATCCATTTTATTACTAGCAGGATCAACAAACCTGTCTTTGTGATTCGGATCATTACGGTGTGACGGGATTTTATTCTTACCTTTAGGGGAGTCGTTTATGGAGAAAAAGGGATTCTCTCTGTATATTACCTCCTGTAGTATAATTCCAAAACTATACACATCTCCTTTCCTTGTCCCATTTCTGGGTTTTTCATGCTGTCGAAGAATTTCGGGCGCTGTCCATATCAATTTTCTGTACAGCTGGTGCTCATTGGCAACGTCGGTCCTCTTTTGCTTGAGACTTTGAAGGCCAAATGATGATATCTTCAAAACCCAACGGTTATCCACCAAACAGTTACTACTCCTCAAGTCCCCGTGTGATTCAAGGGGGGAATTATGCAGAAATAGCATGCCCTGGAAAACAACCAATCAAACACAATTTAATCTGATGTGTTCCAAGGAAATGAGTCACAAGTCGCAAAAATGATATTTTTCAAAGTGTTTATTTTACAAGATCCCTTTATTGGAATGCTCTGATTTTTGGAGAGCTTATCACTTATATATATCGATCGATGTATCAAATTTCAGGACAATGAATGTAATACATTGTTTCGTTTTAAAGGTCCTTATATGGACTATATTTAGTTACTTTACTGTTTACTACCCCCCAGAAATATTGCACTTTTCTTTCCCAAATAAAAGTATCAAACATAAGTCTAGATATACTTATTAGATTATTAGACTGTTTACTATCATCGGAATCGGCGTGATCTCATCTTTTCAAATATAATGACTTAATTATGACTCATTTTCCTGATACACATCACAAATGGCAGTCGAAATCGAACAAATGGCATACCATACGTAGTTTTTGAAATTTCATTTCATTACTTTAGAATAATTGTTTTAATGATTTCTATTATAATCATAACACTACACCTTTACTAAATCCATGATTAGTGATATCCGAAATATCCACTCTAAGTTGATGTCATCATGCTCTATGATGTCTTGCAAACTTCCCTTGGTACAATATTGGCTGATTATACATACATTTGGTGGGTCGATACACGCTCCGAGAAAGGGATTAATATTCGTATGGTTCATTTCCTTCAACTTCAATTAAAAAAAAGGTGAGAACTAGTTTTTAGTCCATTGATTTACAATTCGTGCCACACACTACACACTAGACTAGTTTGATTTCATTTCAATAATGCAATAACAAAAATATCGGTATCAAAATTTAAGATCAAAATAGATCATTGTATATACTAGTAGATACTGTATGTAAGTTTCAACTGATTATGTTCCCGGAAAATACTTTTTCCTATAGTCTGTCCGAAAAGTAGTTGACCCGTGATTCCTTAGGGCCTTTAAGGGGAGGGAAAAGTGGGGGATTTTTTACTTCTTATTACACACATGAGCAGTTAGAAAGGTGCAGTTTGGGGGTGCAGTTCGGTTGATCTGAACTGTTCATGTGAACAGGTGGCTAAAGACGCAATCTCATTGGCGCAGCGTAGGCTAGATGACGTCGTCCCGACCGCGTAACTTAGGCCTACAAATTGCGGTGAATCAAGCCTCCTCGAGCTAAACTATATATATATATATATATAAGAATTTTTATTTCTCCTTTCACAATACAAAATCTTTTATAGAGAAATAGGGTGAATCCTGTCAGCTCAGTTGGTCTTCCCAGGCTCCCTTTACATCAAAAGAAGATTTTACAACATATAATTCTTTATAAACATTCTCTTATCAGTAACAAATTATTTTGTGGTTTAAGATAGTAATTTCTACTTTACTTTGTAGAACTTTATACTAAATATTCTACATTGCAATATTCATTATTTACAATTATACATTCGTTGCGTAGTAATATACTTTTACTTACGCTTACATTTTGCGTATTTTATGGATGAAAAGTCATCGTTCTGATACATCCTATACTGTTTTATCCCATTGAACGTTCCTCTATCTGGTAATTACAATATTCAAACCTTCATCTTTCAATCATTTCAATCTTTATTGAAACAGTTTCTATTCTTTATATTCAGTTCCCAATGAACTACTATAGGCTAAACAAGTTATATTTACTTTTTAACATTCAAATAGAGTGTGTAATTAATAGTAAATGGCACTCTGTTTAGGTTCAAACTGATCTCGACCCATCAGAATGGGTCGAGATAAGAAAAACGTTTTCTGATGGGTCTCAATCAGTTTGAACCCTCCATCGTGCCATTTGCTATAAAAACTATTGCCTCCCGAATCGCCGTTTGCGACCGGCCATGACCGTTTGCGCCCAATCATGGCCAAATGTACAGCTGTACTGTATTGCGCTGCCTCTGTTCCATGAGCAGCACCTGATGTTTTGCTTAGAAGGAAGGCAGAGCTGGTTGTACTGGCCCTGTCTCTCCATGGTTGATTGCAATGAGCGACTTGCTGGGCAAAGAGTGGACAGGTCCTTGTCATAAATAGAAACCAGAAATCTCCCACTTTTCCCTTCCCTTAAATTAAGGCACTAAAGAATCACGTGTCAACTACTTTTCGGATAGACTATAGACATAATGCCAAGACAACCCACCATTTTTAATTCAGATAAGTCCCTCCTATTCAAGGCAATTTTAGACGCCGTAATGAGGTGCTTCACCGCCACAATATTACCACGATATTCTCCCTGCTCGATGAACACCTGGTTTTCACACACGCTGTTTGTTCTCAGAGAAGAAGTCTTAGAGCTGTTTTCACGAAAGCTTTTGATACTCAGAGCCATCTAGAATACATGAGCTTTGAACAATTACATCACACTAAATCATTGATTACTGTAAATGTATTAATGTTTGCGCAGTATTTATTTTCGCTATTAAATTTTTAGCGCACCCACATTTGTGCGCGACAATAAATCCTGCGCGAAAAGTATAATTATTGCATAAACAAAGTGTGAAACTTCCTTGCTGCGCGAATTTAAATCCGCGCAAAAAGGTGTCAAAGTACTTAGTGGGCGAAAATATATCTGCGGAAAATAAGTACGTTACAGTAATTGGGTCAGATTTTCAGAAAATGTACAATTGGCGGATCTACACATTTAGTAAAGTCTGCTAAATTCAGCTGAAAAATGGTAAATAAGAGGTATTTCTGAGTACATTTGGTATTCCAAAAATCGAAGCAATGTATTTGGTTATGTTGAAGTGTATTTTGAACCTAAATTTTGTCTTAAATTTGTGTCATTTAAGAGAATTGGTGAAGAAGAATTGTACATTTTCTGAAAATCTGACCCAATTTATAATGGAGCTATTGACTATGATATTGTATTTGTGTTAGAATGAACTATACGCCTCGCCTTCTATGCTCTGCCTATGGGGAACACAGCTGTACCAATTATTAATGCACTCGATGAGAGGATTTGGGTCAGATTTTGTGAAAATGTACAATTGTCAGCTCTATAAATTTGATAACTTCTGCTAAATTAGACTGTTATATAAAAAATGCTAAGTATATCTGAGTAATTGTGGCATCTTGATGATTAAAACTATCTCTTCATTCCTGTTAAACTGCACTTTGAACGTAATTTATCTCTTAGATTTGGATTATTTGAGAGGATTGGTTGTACATTTTTATAAAATCCTATGTTAGATGGGGTTCAGCCCAAGAATGGAGGGGACAGGAGTGGGGTATGAGTTTTTTGTTCAGTTTTATTGGGGTCCGACGTTTCGGGCACATTTGCCCTTTATCAAGGATTTTTTTAAAATCTGACCCATTTGATGCACACATTCTAGGATATTAGTCAGTGACACATCTGCAGGAGCTGAGAAATTCTTTTGAAAATTGTAAAATAGGATCTGGTTGTGAAAACGGAAAATCATTTGCTTGTCGCTATAATAAATACTAACCACACTGCCAAATGCGCGCTTGGTTTTCTTGATGTCCTCAAAATCAACCCTCCAGATCATTCGACTTATTTCAGCTTCCAGCCTACCCTTCCTTGTGAGCGGTGTGACAGGCAGAAATGATTTATATTAAAGGTATTTTTATTCAGAAAAAGTTTTTCATCATGCGATGTTATTTTTTAGCAGATTGTGACACAGATCCTGATATGAAAAATAGAAAGGCGTTGATATGCGCAGGAATATAGGGAGTTTGCATGTCTCACTGCGCATCTCATTGCAGTGCATGCTGGGATGGGTTCAGTTGAAATCTGACTTACAAATATTTGGCAATATTTTTATCGAAAATTGCAAGAATGTGTTCACCAATATCATAGCTTGTATAAACGATCTATGGAAACCAAATGCATGATGGGAAAAATGGGGCCTTATTGAAATTAGAGCTTTGATAAATAATCCATGCTGAACATGACATGTTTTCTAAATATTCTATACTGTACCATTAGTCCCATAATTCCATGCGAATCAAGATTCAAAATGGCGGCTATACAAATCCCCTATTATGGAAGTTGCGAAAAAAAATTGTGTTGAATATCAAACCTACCTGAACTTGAGAAAAATGCCAACGACCACAAATATAACTGAACAAAGAGCCGCAGACACCGCTCCTAGAATTAGTCGCATCCCTGGAAAAACAAGTTTTTACCTTACGGCCCCGAGTTTTGAAACGTCAAAATTGAAAAAATTATTCCATTTCCCTGTCCTCACAACTAAGCACTCTAGGTCCAAACCCTCAGATCAGATAAGAATGGTATGTCAGCCTACTGCGCTAATTAGTTTCCTGGCCTGTTTTACTGGGAATATAATGACATTTTGCGGTCTTAATGGAATTATAATGACACATTACGGTTTGGGGCGAGAGGCTTTCTCTTCGTTTAAAGGGACTCTCTCAACATTGGGCCTAGACTGTATGGAAGATTATTCAATTTGCAACCTGCTGGAGGACATGAAAAACCCATATCAGAACCATGTAACCAGTTTGTGTAGTCTCTAATAAAGAAACCGTTCATTCATTCAATTTAGATCATAATTGAATCTTTTCTATTGCTTACAATCCCCATCATATTTAAATGTTTTTTAATGCTTAAAACCACCATACTTGTATAATCCGGCGGACACAAGTCGTTCATAAATCCACATGGTGGCGTGTCGGGTGGTGGCCTGTTATCTGGTGTACCCCAAAGCGTTTTATTATATAGACTGTATACTCTCTGTCAACACAGCAACAACAGCAATATTAATAGTGTGTCTTCTCATTTCACAAAGGGCCTTGTCCACTAAGCCGATTCTCATGCGATTCTCACATAATGTATAGTGCAAAAGAGTCCTCTGTGGCGCAAAATCGCATGAGAATCGGCTTGGTGGACTAGGCCCTTTAGGATGAATCCGTTGTCAAAGATAAAAACATACAAATGACCTGGAGATCACAATTATTACACATACATACGTTTAATGATTGTAACCAAATCAAAGAATTCGAGTAAAAATGCAACTAGTTTTGATCGATCGTTCTTTTGATTGCTTTCAGTTGTTAAACGAAATCCAAGCGGACCTGTCCTGGTGGCTTTATTAAGCTGATCTCG
The DNA here is from genome assembly GCA_942159475.1 of Sthenelais limicola. NCBI lineage: Eukaryota > Metazoa > Annelida > Polychaeta > Phyllodocida > Sigalionidae > Sthenelais > Sthenelais limicola. The sequence continues at coordinate 20,176,492 of OW804101.1, forward strand.
ATGTCTTCATACAATTCATCGCGGCCAGGTTCAAAGTAAAGCATACGAAAGTCTGGTTCTCTATCTGCCTGTACATCGAGGCTTATAGGTACGTCAAGCATTCCTATAATTGGAGAATACATATATATGTGATCCGTTTTAAGTCGCAAAATACAGATTTTGAGAAATCACCATATTTGAAAAGAGAGATCAAGCCGATTCCAATGATAGTAAACACTAATAACCTCATAAGTATTTCTAGATTTTAAGTTTGGTATTTTTATTTTTGAAAAAAAAAAAAAGTTTGCAAAGTTTCTGGATGGGTAATTACCAGTAAAGTAACTAAATATACTCCACACGAAGGCCTTCAGAACGCAAGGATATATTTAATACAATGTCCTGAAATCTGCTACATGGATTTATAATATGACCATGAGTGCTGAACCCACTAAGTCTCAGAACATTTCAATAAAGAGATCTTGTGAAAAAAACACTTTAACAAATATCAATTCTGCTACTTGTGACTCATTTTCCTGGAACACATCACATGAATAGTCAGTGGCCGCACAAAGAACAATACGCTCTTTAGCCCTTCAAGTCTTTAGCTCATGGACTCGTTAGTTATTAAGTAGTGCGCTAGCAACCAGTTACTGTATTATCGTGGCTCAATACAGTCCAACGTATTTACCTTATATACATTTTGTTGTGCCTAACTATTCCTGAAACATATGATTCTGGATATTTATGCATGCAGATTAGATCATTAAGGAACAGAAGGGTGGAAACATGCTCTTATGCATGGATAAAAGCGGCGTCGCTTAAAGCAACACTGCACTAAAACCTCCGGATGGATAAACCAATCAACATTATGGCTCCATCTCAAAAGATATCCACACCAGGCATTACTGACAAAATGCTTGACATAAAGTGCTTAAAGGCCATATCAAGGCCACCCCTGCCATCTACTTTCCGTTAATATATATGCGTCAATATGCACCAATCGCCGGTCAGGATATACACCGATTTGATCATTTGTTCAGTTAAGTGCCACCGCACGTATACACATATTGGTATCGTTCAAGTGTAAACGTCACCCAACTGTTTAGATTACGTCTTAAAGGTTTGGTCTCAAATTGATGAAAGAATGTTCACCATTGAGGTTATCCCCCCCCCCCCCCCCCCCAAAGATATAAAGGATAATGAATCATACTGTGACAGTTAATCGCAAAATAGGGATTTTGAGATATCACCATTAGCATATTTGAAAAGATAAGATCAAGGCGATTCCAATGATAGTAAACAGTCTAATAATCTCATAAATATTTCTATATTGTAAGTTTGATATTTTTGTTTGTAGAATAAAAAATTGCTATTTCTTGGGGGCAATTACCAGTAAAGTAATTAAATGTACTCTATAAGATTAGCATGGAAATGCATAGATATATTTAATACACTGTCTTGGATTTTGGTACATGTGTTCATGCGTTAAGCACCCCAAAGATAAAAACATTCACACAAAGACATCTTGTGAATAAAACAGGAATTAAAATAGGAATTTTGCGACTTATGACAGTAGTGGTAGGTATGTTGTTTATCGCTACTCTTGCCGCGCCTTTGATCATATGAGAGACCTAGAGATTAGAAGGGGTTTAGAAGGGATTAAGTCCTTTGATCTTGCCTTATGACAGCGGGAATTAATCCCTAACTCTCTCATACGGCTTATAATTAATACTGGATCATCCTTTTAGAGTTGGATCATGGTAGGCCCCTACCCCCTGTGGTCAAGATCTAACATAATGGATCATTTTGATTAGTGGGAGGTGGGTCTTAATGACATACATTATGTAAGTACTAATCTCTAGCCTTTGTTCTGGTGGAGGGTGTGAGTTTTATAGAAGGGTGATCAAATAGGAGCTCTAGAGATTAGTAAGGACTATGCATGATAAGCTTAACGTCCCACGAACATTTTGATCAGGTATTAGGTGAGATTTATGATTACTTTGAGTATTTAAGAGAGAGGACTGACTTTAGATTTTGCACATGAAGACTTGGAGCAGGAACTAGTCAATATGGAAGGGACATATAGGAAATGAAGCTTGCTGGACTGGACTGGATATAAGGAGCAAAATCTGAATAAGAAACAGTACTAGTGATTTGATACTTTGGATTTTATTAAGTAAGTATAGTTTATAACATATACGCATACATACAGGCGCAACATATTTACATTGACTAGAGTACAGAATATATAAAACTATCCAATGCTAGAGATTAAATATAAGATATGAATGAAGCATGTTGGTATAGGCGAGACATTTACGAGATTAGATATAACATATACGCATACATACAGGCGTAACATATTTACATCGAGTATAGTAGAGAATCTATAAAACTATTTAATGCTAGAGATTAAATATAAGATATGAATGAAGCAGGTTGGTATAAGCGAGACATTTATACAGTCTATACAACTGATATATTATTTATGAATATCAGTATAGCAATATTTACATGGAATACACCGGTCATAAAGCAGCACCTTTATAAGTAGCACCTTGTTTAAATGCATGTGTTTAAATGCATGATTTTTGCTTTTTACTTTCACACCAACCGTGTTTTAATATTTACGTGACATGGTTTGTTCGATATTGATCACCGACTGTAGACACCCAGTAACTTCTTTTTCTTTTTTTGATGACGGAGCGAGTCCACACCAGCGTGCATTTTTTTTTTCTTCCTGAAATAAAATTAAAATAATTACTAATTTACTATTTTCAGGAACATATGATGGAAGGGGATGATGAGCAGAATAGGCAATTTGCATGCTATCACTGTCCTGCCCGCTTTTATTTAAAGACTGATTTAAATGATCACAAACACCACTGCTTAAATTATAGAAAGGGGCGAACATGTGGAAAATGTAATGGATATTATAAAACCCCTTTTAATAAAAGGAGGCATGAAATGAAGTGTAATCAGACTCCACCCCAACATTCATTACGCGCAAATGACGATTTGCAACATCAGGAGCTTCAACAACACACAGATCAATATACAAGTGAGGCGCATTTACAAAAAACATCCACCTTACATGATACTTTGCAAAATGAGCATGAGAGTGGTAAGATGCGTTCTCTCCCGCTTCCATCACATAACAAACAAAATCCAACTTCCCCTTCAAACATGAAACTACAATGTCATGATTGTGGTGAGTTATATGATAGTTGGAATAAGCTGTTCATTCACAGAAGGGAAGAACATACATCTACGCCGGATTATATAGATATGGATGAGAATGAGTTTGATAATCCAAGCGAGCATGAAAATCTTTTTCCATTTCCATTCTCCCCTCATTCCGCACCATGGATGAATGATCAAGGAGACATTGTTGATCCTGAACTGCAGAAGTTATATCTAGATAATCAAAGAATAATTTTAGCGGGGCATGAGAGAGGTAGGGTGCGAGGGGTATATAATTTTCCTGTAAATGATGTTATAGATCCGAGCTCTGTTTCCATTTGTCTCAAAAAAGTATACAAGCGAGAATTAGAATCATTTAGATTTAATATATCATTGGGGCTTGTTTTGAAGCATAAGGAAAGCGGGGACTTGAGGTATTTCACGCCATACTTGAATAATACAATATTTCAATTTCCTAAGTCTGTTTCGAATGCAAAACAGTTGGGGGAAGTTCTTGCTTCTTTAAACAAAATGGATTATTACACTTGGGCTAAACAATCCAGACCAAGCACGAAATGGGATGTGATATACGTCGCAAATGTTAATGTGTTTGTGTACAGATCTGCATACCGCATAGGAGCTCCCACATCACTACCCTCATATTTAGTTAATAAGCGATCTGTTAGATTGTTACAGAAGAATACAAAAGGCATGCTTTATAAAGATAATTTATGTGTGTTTAGATGTTTGTATCTTCATTTGGCAAAAAATCCGATTTCAGTTCGTGAAAATGCTATAAATGAATATTATTCCACATACCACAAATTTGTGAATAAAAACATTCCATATTCATCAAAACTTTTTAAAGGAATAGATATAGCTGATCTTGAAAGTTTTGAACGATGCTTTTCTGTGGGAGTTTATGTACTTTCACTGAAACAGGATAACACAACTGTTCTTATTAGAAAACCTTCACTCGATTTTTTATCAGTCATGTATGTAAATTTACATGACGGACATTTTAGCTATATATCAGACATGGCGGCATTTTGTCAGAAATATGTTTGCGAATTGTGTGGGAGACATTTTTCTATTCATAACAAGCTAGTTCTACACTCTGCAAACTGTTACAATAAAACTCGCTTTAAATATCCTGGGAATGTATACTCCCCTCCTTCCACAATATTTGAGCGGTTGGAAGAGGTTGGAATATGCACAGATGCGCAAATTAGACACTTCCCATATTTTGCAGTGTTTGATTTTGAGGCTATTCTAAGCAGTGTTACCAATTCTCAGTCTACCGAAAATTTAAAGTGGAGTGCGGAACACATCCCTGTATCTGTTAGTATTTGTAGCAATATAGAAGGTTACACTTCGCCCACTTGCTTTGTGAACAAATTTCCAAGAATATTAGAGAAAGATCTTGTAGCACACCTAAAAGATATTTCTAGCAGATCAGAAGCACTGGCACGAGAAAGGTGGGCTTTTCAACTAAATAGATTGGATGAGGAGATAAATATTTGGGAGAATAAGCTGAATGAATCGAAAAGTAAAGATGAAGGACAGTTTAATTTTGGAGGAGAAAAGAAATTTGTTTCATTTCTATCAAATTTGAAATCTGCGTTTGAGTTGTACTGTTCTTCATTACCAATACTAGGTTTTAATTCTTCGAAGTATGATTTAAATCTTGTTAAGAGATATATCATACGAGAATTGGATTTGGGTGTTGAAGATAAACGTTATGGTAAGCGAAAACGCAACCAAACAGCATCTTTACGAAAAAAACGTAAAACAGGAACAGCATCGTTTATAAATGATATGGCTGGTTGTTCAGACAATGACAGTGATGAAGAAGAAGAGGAAGAAGACGAAGAACAGGGGGATGAAGAGGAATGTACGGATAGGGAAGGATGTTGATGAGACTGAGATGAATAGAGTGTTGGGGAATGATATAGAAACGACTAATACTTCGAATAAACACGCAGGCAAGTCTTCATTTACAATTAAAAAAGGAAATAGCTATTCATGCATTTCAACTGAAAATTTACGGTTTTTAGATATATCAAACTTCTTAGCCCCAGGTGCGTCATATTCCAGCTTTTTGAAAGGATATAATGTTGATGAACAGAAATCATATTTTCCATATGAATATTTGACACATTTTGATAGGTTGGAAGATTCTACACTCCCACCATATGAAGCGTTTTTTTCCACATTAAAAAACGCAAATGTGCTTGATATCGAATATGAAAAGTGGCAGCAAGGAACAAGACAGAATCCACCCCCAAACACAGGTCGACAGAATTATGAAGAACTCGTTATCATTTGGGAAAAGCGATCAATGAACACATTAAAAGACTTTTTAATATATTACAATAATTTGGATGTTACACCATTTGTGCAAGCTGTGAAAAAACTTCAAAAGTTTTATTTTGAAAAAAATATCGATGTTTTTAAAACATCTATTAGTGTGCCTGGTGTAGCACGACAAATGCTGTTTAGATCGTGCCAGAAAAATAATATCTATTTTTCAAACTTTAGCTCGTCTGATGCTGATCTCTATCACACAATACAGCAGAATATTGTTGGAGGCCCATCAATAGTTTTCAACAGACATCATAAAAAAGGAGCAACATTTATAAGGAACGATTTATCCAAAGTGTGTGAATCAATACATGGACTTGATGCAAATGCGTTATATTTACATGCATTATCTGAAGAACTTCCATGCTTTAACTACATAAGAAGAGATAAATCAAGCTGCTTTGCTCCTCAAGCTAGTTGGAAAGCGCTAGCTATGTATTACTGGATGGATTAGATCTCTAGTGATAAAGGGATTAAAATTTTGCATAAGTTAAACACTGGGAAAGAGTGTCGGATAGGTCCCTTTTTAGTTGATGGACTGGACCCTGCATCTAAAACGATATATGAAGTGAGTATGATCATTTTTTTATAATATAAACCATTGGTAGATAATGTAAAAAAAAACCAAAAAAAAACCCATTATTTTATTTGATATTTAGCAAAATATGTAACATGTGAAGACATTATACGATATTTAGTAAAATCTGTAACATGTAAAGACTTTATACGTAATCATTTTTTTTTTCTTTTGCTGATCACACTTTTTGTCGATAGTTTCAGGGATGCTGGTGGCACTACCATATAGAATGCATGCCGCCTACAACAAATGAGAGCTTGCTAGCGAGACGGAAAAGAACGAAAGGAAGAACAGAGTTCATCCGCAGCCTAGGATACAATGTTGAGGAAGTGTATGAATGTGAGTTTTACAGGATTGTCAGCCAGAATGAACATTTGCGTAGTATTATCGACAGCAATCAACCACATTTCTACCAACAACATAAGCGGAGTGTGACAAAGGAGCAAATATTAGAAGGCGTAACATCTGGTCTTTTATTCGGGTTAATCGAATTAGACATAAGTGTTCCTTTAGTGTGGCCGCCAGGGATGGAAAGAAAATTAACCCCGCATGAGTATTTTAGTGAATTTTCTCCAATATTTTGCACAACAGACGTACCACTAGACTGCATAGGAGATCATATGAAAAAATTTGTCTTTTCAACTCTATCTCAAGTGGCTCCTGACACAAAACGACTGCTTGTAGGCGGGATGGCAGGGGAGAGAATCCTATTATCAACAGAGCTTTTAAAGTGATATATAGAACACGGTCTGACAGTGACTGAAATATATCAAGTAATTGAATTCAAACCTTTAAAATGTTTTAGGGACTTTGAACAAAGTGTGAGCACAGCTCGAAGAGAGGGTGATTTAAATCCATATTCAACTGTTGTGGGTGGTACGTCTAAACTTATTGGTAATTCTGCTTTTGGGTCGCTTATAATGGATAAAACAAAACATGAAAATGTTGTGTATATATCAAGCGAGCGTGCAGCTCGAGGAAGAGTAACAGATCCTCAATTCAAAGCATTAACTGAAATAAGTTCTGACTGCTACGAAATACAACTTGCTAAGAAAACAATATCTCTTGATCTACCAATCCATTTAGCTTTCACACTGCTACAGACAGCGAAAAAAAGAATGCTTTCATTTTACTATGATTTTTTAGACGTTTATATAGATAGATCAATGTTTGAACTTTGCCAGATGGATACAGATTCTCTATATGTGGCGTTTTCAAAAAACACAATGGAAGAGTGTGTAAAGAAAATTATTTGCATCTTTTCATGAATCTATATTCAACAAGTGTGGACAGATCCATCACGCAGATGAAAAAACTTGGTTCCCAAGAAAGTGTTGTATTAAAGATGCTAACTTTGATAAGCGGACAGTAGGGTTGTTTAAAAAAGAAGCGTCAGGTACGGAAATGATATCTCTGTGCTCCAAATCATACTTTTTAAAAGGAAATGGAGAATGTGATGAAATGAGTGCAAAGGGGGTGAACAAGTCTAAAGTTTTAAACCCTCAGTTAATATTTAAATCATGTTTGGAGTCAAAAAGATTTCAAAAGGTTGTGAATACAGGTTTTAGAGCTAGGGAAGGATCTATATTTTCATATGAACAAAAAAAAATAGGTTTTTCTTATTTTTACTGCAAGAGAGAGGTGGCGTCTGATGGGGTTAGTACGTGGCCGTTAAATCTTATTCTGACACCGTATGATCGAAATGTATTCATTATTGAAAATGCTACATGCCCCCTTTCAATTGAGCAGTTGTGCATTATTGAAAAAAATGGAATCAAGTTTATGTCAGTAGAACATCTATACCAGTATGAAAAAAGCATTATTCCATAAACAGACGCAAAAGATTGACAGATTGAAAAGAACGTTTATGTTTTCAGATTCGCTTCGGAGTAAGCAAAAAATGTGTAAAGAAACATACGAGTGGGTTAAAAAAAGAGACAACATAATGAAACATTGTCTTCTTTTAAAGATGAAATCTTTTAATTCATCTATTCAACATTTTCTTGCATTACTAAAGAATAAAGTTATAATATTTCCTGGAAATGAATCAAATAAATACTGGAGCTCTGGTGTTTCATTTTGCATTTCTAGGTCGATGAAGGCGTCTTTCCACCCTGGCGGTAATGTTGTTGGGCGATTGTGGGAGGAGTTGAGAGATGATGTTCTTACGAATATGGGTGTATAGATTGTCGCATGTGCGCATGTATGGTTTGTTTGTCCATCGATATTACGATTTGATGGTTTTAATGGGAACACATTATGTAAATAAATGAATTTGCAATATATTCTCAGTCTTTGTCATATGTTCTAAAGTGCAACACGTGTAAATTTGAAATGGAAGTTGAAATAGGATCTTTATTTATCGCTCCAACAACGATTGGAATCGCAGGAGTTTCCGGTTCAGGGAAAACAACCCTACTCTTTAAAATATTGAGTAAAAGAGATGAACTATTTTCTAAAACAACTAAGAATATTTTATATTGTTATGGAGTTTGGCAAAAGGCATATGAAGAACAAAGAGACAACGCAAGCATTACGTTTCATGAGGGACTTCCAAGCGAGCAGGATGTAAGAGAATTTGCAAGCGAGCAAGATCATGTAATCATTGTCATTGATGATTTGATGGAAGAACTTGTTAATGACTCAAGCGCAGAAAAACTATTTACGAGAACATCACACCATTTTAATGCTACGATCATATACTTGGTGCAGAATGTTTTTGAGCAGGGTAAAAAATCAAGATCAATTAGTATAAATACCCACTATTTTATTTTGATGAAAAATACGCGAGATATTAATCAGGTTAATGTGCTTGCCCGCCAAACAGGGATGGGAGAGCGACTTAAAGAAGCATACAAACAGTCAGTTGTAAATGCAAATTACGGACACCTTCTTATCGACTTAAGCCCCCACCAACCAATCACACCAGTTGATCTAAGATTAAAGTCAAATATTGTAAGCGATGACGTCACAGCTTTCATTCCTCTTCACAGCTAGAAAAGGATGTGCTCGAACAACTAGAACACCATTTGGCATTAAGCTTTTCAAGAGAGATGTCTGTCAATATTGAAAGAGAAAAGTGCTACTTAAGACTCCTTCTCACAACCGAAAGCAGATTGCAAGCAAAGGGGTTGATATACACTGCTACTAAATCCCAAGTTCAAGTATTGTGTGAAATTGCGGCCAATATCGTGTCTCTACCAGTATCCCAAGACATCGAAAAGAAGATTAAGAAATATAGAACTTTTCTTTTAAAGTTGGGGAAGCCATGCCAGTGTAAGAAAACTGAAAGACAACTGCAATTCATTCTTATTTATAATTAACCTTATTCGAAAGGATCTTGAAAACATTTTACTATGAAGTACGTTAGGAAAGTTGTTATAATACCCTATGACAAATATCAGCGATTAATTGAAAGCTCAAAACGTCCACAACATAGTGAAAAAGAGGACACAAAAAATGCAAATGATGATGAAAAAGAATACATACCAGAACAACCGACTGAAGCAGAAACACGTCAACATCCTTATCCTACTCCTTCTTTCGAAGAAGACTCGATCTCTGGAAATAAAGCGCATACAGAAGATCAAAAATTAGGCGACGAATTTGTGGACAATGACTCACACCCAAACGAGGGTGGTGAACAGGATGAGCACGATGCATCCCACTTACATCCACCTCCTCCTCCAGGGAAGCCGGATAAAAGCGCTGTAAAGATTGAACGAGTATCGCCGTCTTTTTTACAACCTAAGGTCAGAAAAGTTGCAAAAACAAAAGAGGAAAGTGATAATAAGCACAAAACATGGAAAACACTCTGGAAGCCGTTGAAATAACACCGTCACGGAGTCAAGAAAATGAAAAAGCAATGTCAGATTTGGATACAGATTTATACACCAAAGAAAAACTAAAATCTGAAAATCAAACACAGTCCGTTAGTGATGAGGATCTACATCATATTTTTTATTCTGACAACTCACCTGCTGCATTTTCAAGTCTTAATAATGTTTATAAAGAAGTTAAAAGACGTATGAATAAAAATGTAAGAAAAGATGAAATAAAAAATTGGTTACTCAAACAAGATGCTTACACGTTATTTACTCGTAGGGTAAAAAACTTTAAAAGACCGAGAGTTGTTGTATCAGACATTGATCAACAGTGGGACATTGATACGCTGAATTTGAGTTTTTTTCAAAAGAAAAATGACAAAAAAGGTTATGTTCTTATAGCTGTGGATATTTTATCACATTTTATTTGGACACAACCTCTTTCAAATCTTACCGGAGTAGAAACAGCAAAGGCGCTCGAGTCTATATTTAAACATGCTCACCCAAAAGTGTTGAGATCGGATAAGGGAACTGAATTTAATAACTCTATCATGCAAAAAGTGTATAGATTAAATAACGTACACCACTTCTCAACAACCAATGATCCAAAAGCAAACTATGCAGAAAGGGCTATAAAAGAATTAAGAAAAAGATTGCAAAGGTACTTAACTTTTTCTCACTCATTCCGCTGGATTGATCAGTTAGAGAAAACGACTAGCTCGATTAATAATTCTTACCATAGAACTATTGGAATGTCCCCGTCGCTGGCGCGTGTAACAGATAAGGGGATCCTATGGAAGAAGCAATACATTCAAAATGAAAGACCTTATTTATGGACAAGAAAAGGCTTTGCCTTTAACATTGAAGATAAGGTAAGGTTGAGTTATAAACCAACAACATTTGATCGGAGTTATGATGAATCATACACAAAGGAAATTTTTATAATCACGGATAGGAAAGTTCAGCAGCAAATTCCTGTATATGAAGTTAAGTCATGGAGCAATGAACCAATATTGGGCACGTTTTATGAAGAACAGCTTCAACTAGTTCTTATAAATGATGATACGCTATACAAAGTGGAATACATCGAAGGAGAAAGGATTAATGCAGATGGGGATATCGAAGTGTTGGTAAAATGGCTGGGATATCCAAAATCTGAAAAAACATGGACATTAAAGTCAGACGTAGTCGATTTAAATAATGAAGATCAAATAATGGATGCTGGAAATGAGGAAGACGGTGATGAAAGAAAAACAAAAAAGCGACGATTAGAACAAAGTGATGCAAACAAAAATGTGAAAAATAGAAAAACAAAAACAGTTTAAAAAAAACAAAACAAAACAAAAACCACCCAAAGACGTGTTGAAACAAGACGAGAAGGATTAAGACCGAGGGTGGTGAAATAAAACAATGTGTTTCCTTTGATAACACACCCATTCCATATCCACCAACGAAGAGCATAAGTCGAGTAATAGTAATATTAAGATGTATATTTTTGCTTCTTCGCAAGATTCTACAGAACAATTCCAAAACAACTCTTCTGCAGATTTTACATTTGCTTTGGATAGAACGCTATACTTAGAAGGAAGGTGGGAATGCGCTCTTGTGCACTTTAGTTTGGAAGACAATCGATCTAATCTTTTTTCAAACAACAAGTATACTGACATTGATTGGAAGGAGGAGACAAGTGAATCAAAAAGAGAAGTGAGAGAAGAGGTGGAAGTCGATGGCAAGGAAAGTTTTAGCATCAGCAGGCATGTAAAAAGACGTGTTATGGAGTCTACACTTTATAAAAACAGCTCATTCCATATATTATCTGACATCGTGCAGCAGTCTTATGTTTATGGGAAATATGCACCTGTTTTGAATGTTGTTAACACCCCATTCGCTCATAGCATTCCTCCATTGTACATGCCTGTTTCAAGGAAAGTTGTGCAGAATATTAGAATATATATAAAAGCTGATGCTGGAGGAAAGGAGTCATTAGTTGGAGCTTCAAAGACGACGTGCACACTTAACCTGCAACCACAGAAGTAGACGTACAAGCACACTCAATATAAGCATTGGTTATAACATGGCTCTTATTCCATACAGAAGTTCTCCTGAAAAATGGAAACAACATTATGAAAATGTCATCAAGCAAAAAACAAAACCTCAAGACGGAGTATTTACACTTAAAGAAACAAATCCAGGAAGTGTGAAAAAACCAGAGACGGTTACAATAATATCCAACGTAGCTCAGACGTTAAATCAAACAAAAGCATTAGCAAAGGAAGATGCTCAAAATGAGGAGGGAGCAAAAAGGTTGGAAAAGATAATCCACCCCAGAATGCGTCAGAACGGGAAATCAACTCAGTCCGGTGTTATAAGTTTCTTGAATTCTGTAAGAAGTCGTCATTCTGCAAAAGGAGCTTCTAAAGATAGCACGCAAAAAAGAAAAGCTCAGTTAAAGTCAGAAGAACCTGAAAAGAAGAAAAGGAAAAAACCAACCAAAAAACAAAAACAGAAATAAGCAGTGATGGAGTACATGCGAGAGAATTTTGTTGAATCACATTCAGAAGAGTTAGATCTATTTTCTGCTGTTAATGTAGATGCTGCTGTTAAGCAGCGGGAAATACGATCATACAGGCTGCAAGCTACTTTGAATCCAGCAGCTTCAATTCAGTTTTATGTCAGCGGATCGTCTGGAGAATACCTTTCTTTAAAAGAAAGCAGAATTTGGGTTAGATTAGGTATTGAAAATGCAGACACAAACTCTCCAATCAATGACCAAGATGTTAATGTAGCATTAGCAAACTTAAGCTTGTCGTCACTTTTCCGACAAATTGAGGTGTTGGTTAATGATCAACCAACAGGCGCTGGAGTGGGGATTAACTATGCTCAGAAGGCTTTTATGCAATCTGTTCTTGACACAAGTTCTGAGTATAGAGAAACAACTATGTATGCCGAAGGATATTGCGCAGATACTGGAAATTTGAATTCGTTCAATGTCGGCCCACGAGGTGTAAATATTGGGTTTAAAAAAAGACAGGAATGGACGGCAGGAGGGAAGGATGTGGAATTTGAGGGGCCAATTCATCTAGGTATATGTGAACAACGAAAGCCTATAATCAACGGTGTTCCTATAAAAATCATTCTCCATCAAAGCGACGACCAGTTCAGACTTCTTGTAGGTCCTGAGGAAAAGAAGAAAAAAAAAAGCTCAGCTGGAAAAGCAAACAAAGATGACAACTCTGGTGACGAGGGTGATAAAGATGAGGATGAATTAGACGATGAAGAAATGGATGTTTCACAGCTAAATAGAACCAGATATAGAGTTGTTATTAAAGATGCAATATTTAAAGCATGCCACATCCAACTTCATCATGATGTCATGCTTGCCCATAATGAAATATTAAAAGAAAATAAGGCAAAATATCCATACACGCGCGAGGATGTGAGAACTTATACAATACCGACAGGTTCTAATGAATGGGTTCAAAATAGTATTTTAATGGATTCTGTACCGGAATCTGTTTTCATTTGTTTTGTCGAGTCTGATCGCGTTACTGGAAACTTTCACAAAAATCCATACAAATTTGATCACTTTTTTATCTCAGAAATTGGATTTTACGTCAATGGGAAAAGCGTGCCTGGTGATAGTATTAAATGTGATTTTGATAATGACAACTATGTGCAGGGTTATTTATCTATAAAAAACAAAGATAACAATACATTCTGCTCATACTATGCATACAAGCGGGGTCACACTTTTTTCAACTTTCAAATAGCAAAACCAGGACCAAACTCAACATCTCTTATTAGAAAGGGGCAGACTCAGATAATTGTAAGGTTTAAAAAGGCTACAACGCAATCAGTCACAGCATTTGTATACTGCAAGACTTACTCGCAAATGGAAATAGATTCTGTTCATAATGTTAGAATTGTGTAAACAATGTCACCCTGTCTATAACGAAAATACATACTTCTTTTCCTCCATGAACGGATGATGTATGTTCTTCCATACAAAAGATGGAAAGATCCTCGACATCATCCTGTTTCATTTTTCTGAATGCTCCGCGTCTTTGATCTTCCTTTGTTGCTTCTCTGGTGTTGCGCTATTATAAAACACAATGTTTGTTTTAAATAGTGGGGATTATATTATTCAGTATTTTAAAGCATAAGTATTGTACTATTTAATGTAATGTATAAATAATTCTGTTGGTGTTATACATTGTAGTTATTGTTTTTTCTATAATACTTTATATGTTATACGCATATGCAGGTGTATATTTGTATCCTTACATCAGCGTGTTTTATATATATTTATACATGGAGTTTGAATAAAGAAATGAATTCAAAAAAAACAAAACATCTTACTGCATTTTGTGTGGAATGGCAAAGATGGGTGTATAGACAATAACCAAACAAAGTAATGGCTAGAACGATTGTGAGGGTCATTGTTGTGACAAATCCAATTTTAAGTTGCGTTGTATTTAAGTCCATGTTCCATCCATCATTATTTTCCCCAACTCCTGATAATGTAGTCACATCACTCCAACCATCTTCAATGTGAAAGTTGAAGAACGATGCCGTGCCGTCTGAACTTGCAGTAGATAGACTATCACTAACTTGCTCTTCTAGCCCAAAATCATCATCGTCCCCATCATCCCCACCATCATCGTTATCGTCATCTCCATAATCATCTGACCCGCCATCATCATTATCAGGAAATTCTTGATTATCGTTATCACGATCTGCAGTAAACAATAATAATAATCATAATGATAATCGTAATAACAACAAAACAATAATTATGATCAATATTATATCAAGGTATCAATCATACATATCACTTGTGCTATTAAATTTCTAGCCTCAATAGAGCATAAAATTCGTGCAACATTGCAGGGTGATGCAGAGTATTTTCGTGGAATGTGGGAACAGAAATATTCTTTATTTTCGATAGGAAATCCAATTGCGCGACAACATTTACGTAACATGTAAATGAACACTGGCTTCACCAGATTAAACCCCTTTGTTTCATGAAATAGAAAATTTCACAGAATAAAATAATAAAACGACAGTATATATGCTGACTTGTAATTACTATTAGCGAGCGTAAAACTAACAAAATCAGACAAAATGCGAAACAAATGATGCAAGTGTCCAGCGACTGAAACAGGATAACAAAGTCAGCACGTGGTATGGGACTACTGCTGCTACCATAAGCGAAAAGCATATCCCCAATGTCAGGAAAATTTATAGTCTTAATAAAGCAATCATGAGACATTTGCTATAAAGCAACTGTTTTAGAAAATGATAAAATATACAACAGCGTTATGTTACCTGGCTCTGTTATTGTTCCAAAGATCGGAACAAGGACGGTGACTAGTCTGGACCACGTTGTCTGAATCCCAACCCTCGGCTGCGTTGTTTTGGATGAGTCCTGACTATTCGCCCCATCTTGCAGTCGGAATATATGTCATATGCAGAATGAGAGGGTAACGACTTGCAATCAAATGCAAGCCTTTGGTATCTTAAATCAAGCGATCAGAGTTTCTTAAACTGCAAGAAGTATTTTGGATGGAATTCGGTCACATACGAGTTCGTTAGGATGATGTTTCTGACTCGACTCTTCCGTATGAGAACCTTGATCGGTAGTCCGACTCCCTCGCATGTGACCGTTCCTCCTTGACAAAAACACTCCCCTTCATTTTGCCCACATTCGTATTTTTCTGTACCTGTAGCTGTGATGTTGCCATAAAGATGAAATATGCCGATGCAAAGCATGCAAAAAGAAGCCAGAGCACCCATCTTCGTGCGTGCTGTCCCGCGTGCTGTCCCGCGTGTTTGGTGTATGTATCGTTAAATATTGGCCCCATAAAAACCACAAAACTGTTTAAATTAAATATCCGCAGTACTATAGAAACATATCATTAATGAAATACGGATTATTGGAAATGATACAAATTAAAAATACAATCTACACAAAGCTACAAAGCAAAATATGTGTCGGGTATTTTTCCCTGCAACATTATTCAAAATGGCTACCACAGACTCCATACAAATCAGGTAAACAACGTTCGTAAAACTACCGAATCAAGCATATAAATTTACCCATCGGTCTACTACACGCCACACGTTTGTGAATTATTATATCATCATAACTCTCCCATATCTGTAATTTTAATTAAATCAGATCATATTGCAGGAGATGGGGTTAATCACGCATAAGATTCAAGTCGCATCCATAAACAACCTTTGAAAATGACGTCACCGCATGCAGGGAATTGTGAACGGGCTTCCCCAACTATGCCCCAGCCATGCGTTCGATGGATCGCGGTCATGAACACGTAAGTGACGTCATGATATATCGCATGCAGTTTAGGGGTTCCCCATTCACGCAGTAGGTGTGTCAAGGCGTGCTGGTAATAACAAATTCACGCTAGTTTTGCATCAAACAAAGCTCCAATAAGTATGTGGTGGTTGACCAGATGTAACTGTCTGATGGTGGGTTAGTCAAGACCCCCTAATGTTGTGAAATTTGATTTTTCATTCAATCATGATTACTGCTTTGATTTAATACAATACACCGTTGTTTTGTGTAACCCCCTACTGTAAAAGCTACATTCATAGCGCGGGCACACGCTAATCCAGACAAGGCGATAGATGTCTGCAAGCAGGTTTATGAAATATATCAACTCATGCGACATATGGGTCTGATTTATTATTCAAAACTAATATGCAAACTTGTATCAAATATAGCGTTAATGAAATATGTTTTAACCAATCTGGTTATATGAATAATTAAAAATGATCAACCTAATAAAACATGAAATGATTTAATAATATATATGTGGGGTCTTATTTCTCAAATAAAGTAGCCCTAAGTTAATCCCTCTGTCATTTCCAGCTGGATAAATAAGTCGTCGATGACATATCCAGACATACTAAACACTAGTTAGACACATGCAGCATAAAAACGGATTAATGGTTTGGAGGGTTTATAACGAGGGTAGAGCAAACCACAGCACACTTTGCTCACCACACCCAACCTCGCACATACACCCCAACAGTGTTATCACAAACGATTCACCAGCAATTATAACACATACACCTTAATTACTCCAACTCGTTATGGACAACATATATTTCACACAACAGTTGTGTCTTAGGAGCCTCCGCATTGCTGACACATTGGAGCGAATAAGGTATGTAACAAATATTTCTGCAACCATGGCATTTACTGTTTCACAAGTTTCATTATTATTTCATTATTATTATGCAAGTATTTACAAAATCTGTGTTCCTTTTATGTCAATAAAAACATGCATTAATGTATTGTTTTAATTATAAAGGTTATGACACTGCTTAAAAGCAAACACTGTATGGTAGATATAATATATATAAACTATATGATAATGTATTATTATGAATAACATTTCATCTAAAAAATAATAATGCAGTTGCAAAGTTTGAGTAAATATAATAGCAACATATGTGTACAGCTTTATTACATATTTTATAAACTTATCATTAGCATACATTCGCATGTTTTGCTGTCTAATATTTATGATTGTATATGCATCATAACAAGCAATTTCATGTATTTATGTTTTTTATTTTTTTTAATTCTAACAGGTCGGATATTGGTAATACCTTCCGCATGATAAATATCCAACAGGATAACAACTTTAATCAGCTTATTCAAACAATACAAATGCTGCAACATGACAGCTCTGTGTCACTGGGGCAAATGGAAGGTTTGCTTGACTGGTCGGCCGGCTCAGCCATTGCTCAGATCATGGATGACATGAACTTTTACACAACTATGGTGAGCGGGCAAAGGGAAGCTGCTATGCATGCTCGGCAGCAGGGCAATGCTTATATTACACCTTCTCACTATACCCAACAGCAACACCAACAACAACCCCAACCTTATATGCCATACATATATCCTACACACCAAAACATCCGCCCCCCATCTCCACCCCCACCAAGCCCGTCCTTTTTTTCATCATGCTTTTCTCCAGATCCTTCTGAGATAAACACCTCATCCCCTTCAACAGTCTATGTATCAAGCTCGCATACTTATTCTGATTCATACCCTTCCCCTCCCCCACCTTCCCTGTCTCCTTCATATAACTCGAGTGATATGTCTGATTTGAGTGAAGGGGAAATGCCCTTGCTATCACCTGCGATACAACGACTTCCAATACTTCAGGCTTGTGATGTGCAGCAACAAATGGAAGCTGAAAATGCAGAAAGTGATGTGTTCTCAGAATCAGATGCGGAGACAGTAGATAGCGAGGCTACAATTATCCTACCCTCATTTGAGTCCGTTTGGAGGGTTGGAGACTTCTCGGATGAAGAAATTGACATAATGAACGACGTGTTAAGCGAAAGCAGTGAAAAGTCGCTATAAGGTAAGCATACAATTCGCATATAAACTAAGCATAAATATAATTGTTTAATAATGGTAATAATGTACCCAAAATAGACGCTGTATCTTCAATCATATCATTACTGATTATTTACATTAATTTGACATATTTGATACTACATATTAAATATTTTACTTGTGTTTCAATATGTTCTGATCATTATTATTAATGTATATTTTCAGATTGTGGATGTTGCGCTTCTATAGCCATATTCATTGGTGGATCGTATTATTTGCGCGCTGGTTTGATAACCTTCATCTCAAAATCCATCGTAACTCTTCAATCATATGATTAGTGATTATTTATTTGCGCTGTTGTACATAAATTTGGCATATGGGTCAAATTTTTTTAGAATGTACAATTGCGGTTTTCTCCAGGTCTAGGAAGGTTGGAAAAAAAATAAGGAGTATCATCTCATTGTCTGTCCGACTGTTATAATAGATGTCCCCACAATCTAAAAACACCAATTATACTCACCAATTTCGAATATCTCAGTTTTTATTGTAGTTCAAACAGGGTGATCTTTTTTTAGGGTATACCCGGTATCAAATGAAATAGCAGTACTTTAAATCCTAAATAACTCAGGAAATAATAACTCAATAACAATTAAACTACATCCTAATAAGGATTAAATGTTCATTTACAAGTATACAAAACTATAACTTTGTATCATCTCAGGTACATATAATGAGACATGAAAGAAAATAAATCTCATTTCTCAAAAATAGGAGTGTTTTGATAAGAAAAAGAAGGTTTCAAAATAAATTAAAAAATGCTGCAGTTGTTGTCATAAGCATAATGAAGACCTGTTATTTTGAAACGTACACACCTTTTCCATCAGTGTAGCTACTTATAACCCATTTATCATGTTCAGTATCCCTGAGAATCTAAGTAATATAAAGCGATCTTTGGTACCGGGCATCCCTTTATGTGTATACCAGGCATCCCCCATTAAAATACCGTTTTTCTGACACCTTATTATGGTTACAAAAATGAACACAACCACATGAAACCAAGTAAGTACATCAATAACATGTGTGGTAATACATTCAGGGTCACATAACTACGAATCCATGCATTTGGAATTGTATTTGGATTAGAACAAGTATACCAGGCATCCCTCCACATATACCGGGCATCCCCCAGTAGGGTACCTTTGATCTTATATCTCACTGTGGCTACTAAAAATGACACAAACACATGAAGCTCAGTAACTACATAGGAAACATGTGTGGTAATACATATATAGGTACTAAAATTAATAATAACAAATGATGATGATGAATCATCGAATTTCTGAATAAAAACACAGTGGTTGATAACATCAAAAAAATAAAAGTTCCCATATCTCATTTTTAACGTTCTCACATGTTGGTGGAAGGACCAAGCTTTGTTACTACAAGAAATAGAGAAG
Organism: Sthenelais limicola; assembly: GCA_942159475.1. NCBI lineage: Eukaryota > Metazoa > Annelida > Polychaeta > Phyllodocida > Sigalionidae > Sthenelais > Sthenelais limicola. The sequence continues at coordinate 20,196,259 of OW804101.1, forward strand.
ATAACGTCAAATGGGTAGAAGTTATGACACAAATTCTACCTTTCAGTGGATGCCAAGGGATGCCCGGTATCATGATTTTGATTAAAGTTGAATTAAATTGCATGGAAATGAGACATAAACCTACATACATATGTACAGTAAGGCATAATATGTTTGAAGGTTATGTTTTATGGTGATTTATAGCTTCAAAATGGACTTGGTGAAGGGTACTAGGATTGAAAGGGGGGATGCCCGGTATCAGGGGATGCCCGGTATCAACCACTCTTTTAATATGCTTAAAAAGGTATTTATTGTGTTTATGAACAAATATTCACTTGTACATTGAAGAGGGAACTGCAAGGGACATTGACATATAATATGAGAACCCTACAAAAAATAATAATGTTATTTTGCTATCATTTATCAACAGAAAATGATTTGTGGGGCATACCCGGTATCAATTCAAAATGCATTTGTCTCAACATCCCTGCCCCCGTAGTCCTAAATGTGTGTTGATGTATGCATATGGCATTCCTGATCAATTAAAACTAACTTAACATGATCCCCTATTGAGAAATGATTATTAAATGTGCATAGAAATCATGTTCAATGATGATGGTACCGGGCATACCCTCTGGGATTCTTATTAGTTGTAAGGCTGAATTAATCCTTCCTTTTACCCATGACAGGAAAATGCTTCACTAATAATTGTTGTTAACAACTTTTTAAACATATTAATAATGGTTAGACAGGTGAATACCACGCAGATGGCCGATTCCTAAACTTCTTAACAATATTTCCACAATATGGAAATGCATGTATAATCCTCAATCACTCTCATTCTGGTTGGCAATGTCCACGAAATCTGAGGAATACCCACTAATCACTATTATGTGGTTGTTGTCTTGGTTTCCAGAAGAAAAAACAAAGGCTTGGTCATGTGAAAACTGTTTAAATGTATGTCCTTGTTTTTCCTTTCCTGCCATACCGGGTATCCCTCAATATACCGGGCATACCCCCCTATATCATTTGTATTCATATCTCCATAATAAATATTGTTAGAAGGTTGTCATTTGGGGTATATATGAAGATACATACTGGGATCATATGAACGGAAATTTAGAACCATAGTACCAGTGAAACTGGGTCTACATTATAATAGAATACAGGGCATACCCGGTATGAAATAGTATAAAATCTCCGGTTTGGTAAACATTGAACCATGACCCTGTTAATGTCTGCATTACTGGCCAAATTGTATCAGGATTGCATTAATAATATGTTAAAGTATATTTTAGATATATTAAATCATATGTCACCGATAAATATTTAGCCAGTATAGTTCAATCTATGTTTGATACCGGGCATCCCCTAGTGACCAGAAAATATTGGACAATTGAGTATAGAACCAGCATACAGTGATGAGGGCTAGTAGAAGGCTTAAACTTTCCCAAGTTGTCATAGATATGTATAAGGAATAAAACCAGGTGAAATGTAACATCTAGAACATTTAGTTTTTTTCAGAATGGCAGTATAATGTGAAAAAGTAGTGAATTCTGAGGTATTTTATAGGGAAATCAACATTTAGAGCGATTTATTACATACAAAACTTACAAATATGTATACTAATGTATACATTTCCGTAAAGCTTAGGATGTCTGCTTTCCATTGATACCAGGATCATAAGGATTGATTCATTTGTCTGCAATACCCATTCAGTATAATGTGCAAAGGTGGCAAATTTCGCAATTGTACATTCTAAAAAAATTTGACCCATATTTGATACTAGATGTTAGATTTCTGGTTTGCGATTGTATTATAAAAAAATGATCATCAACATGTATGTGAATAGAATAATATCCAACAATAAATAAATAACTGTCAACACATGAATTCATTTCAATGCTTTTATTCCACCATATTGTTAATCAAAGAACGAGTTAATGACACGCTTTATACAATAATTCATATTCATTCTCATTTGAATAGTCCTTCGCTTATCACTTTCCATGACATTATTTTGTCTTATGCGATACATGAATAACTTGCTTTGTTGCATGACAGTTGCATTTACATATACATATATAGACTGTCGCCAGTTTTGACTTACACACTTTTAATATAGCATTTATAACAAGCTTCAACTTCTCCCAACACATGACTTTAAATTAGTATGTCTCTCTGGCTAAAACAATACTCGAGCAGCAGAAAAAAGTATGACCTATCGCTTCAATAGCCGACAGTACACTAGTTGATGTGCGTTCGATCGCGCTATTTTAAACATTTTCGTGAAACGAGACCCATACCTAAAAGTTCTTATTCACTGTTGGGAATGGGTTACATTCCAAACAGCCTTGGTCTTTTTTATGGTTGCATTCGGCTGCTTTTAATTGAGCTTTATAAAGCCCGCTAATCTTGCGCAAAGCTGTAAAAAGGGCTGCACATTCATATCGGCTCAAATGCACACCTCTCCTTGTCGGCCTCATTTGCATGTCGTCTGATTGGAAGTGGTGTCTAATATCCACCCCTTGCCAGCCTGATTGAGCTCTTACCATCAAACCTCCGCCCAACTCAAACGATAGTGATTGCCCTTCTGGATCGTTGGCATGCGCTGTTGCATACATGAGCAAATCCTCAAACACTTTGACCAGCTTTGACATCCTGTAGTATGTAATGGAAACACCTTTTTTGGTCCTAAATCTAGACCCATGCATTCCAATCGACCATCTTCTTAAATCAAAGCGGGGCTTTCCCATCCACATTGAATGTTCTAATCGAAGTTCATGTGATAAGTCCCGTCCAATGAATGCTGAGGGGGTGGGTAAGGGAGAGCTGGTGTCACTGCTGCTAATAGGCTGGGGTGGGGGTGGGGGAGGAGGGGCGTTGTTGCTAGCGTAAATGGGTTGAGGAGGGGGTGGGGAAGGGAGACTGTTATTGCCTGCACGTATGCTGGGCAGGGCAGGGGAATGTGGGAGTGCGCGTGAGTCTGAAACGTCACCTAGTTTTGATTTTATCCTCTTTAGTTGTTCTTCCAAGTTAGCTTTCTGAAGCTGTAATGTTTCAAGCGATGTATTAGGGCTGTGTGGTCTATGTAAATTCCTATCTATGCTTGCTGCGTATGTGGGAGGGGCCTGGTAGTATGGGTAGGAGCTGGGGTGTGGTATGTTGGGTGGGGGTGAGTATGGAGTCAGAGTGGTGTAAGTAGGGTATGAAAATGAGGATGGGAAAAGCGATGGAATTTTGAAAACCGGGGTTGTAACCTTGTTTGAGCTCTCCATTCCGGCATAATCGTCAGAACCAGAGTCGTTCGTTTTAATCTTCTTGTCTCCAACCACATCAAAATCCAGCCTCAGTCTCTTCCGTGCTGGAGGGGGAGACGTTCTTGGAGTTGTTGTAGAATCTGATCTGGGTATCATGTCTGTTGCAATATCAAACCCTTGTGATCCACTTATGTCAACTTCAATATCATCTTCTGACTCACTTCCACTCGCAATAGCCATCTTAGAGGCAAGCCCTGCTGGTTTAAAGACTTCGTCAGATTCCTCCGTGTCCTCAGATTCTGATCGAGCTTGCTGATCATTTGATATGTTCGCCATCTCATCCAATACCAGCTTCAAGCCAGAACTGATCGTCTTAACATCCTTCCCCTCTTTGACTCCGCTTCCATCAATATGATTCTGATTAAAGCAAAACATAAGCAGACTTAATAAATTGCATAAATACGTCAGCAAATCACAAATACAATCACTCACACACATATACACTAGCGAGAAAAAAATCGTTTTAAAGCATATAGCGCTCACTATGTTATATTATATATCAAACAGCATTTACCTCAACAGTTTGTGAATCGTCCATTTTCTTCTCTAAAGATGCAGTCAATAAAGAAGAAGAGCCAGATTGTGTAAACATAATGCTCGGTTATGTGTCACAATAGAATAGAGTCCTAACTTTACTCCCTCAAACAGAGTATAACAATGTATGAAGATAAGTGTGTAGAGTCTGGATGTAGGAGTGTAGTTGGGTGTAGAGTTCTTGGTGAAGTGCTGAATTAAAAAATCGCTCCCCATTTATACTCAACCACCAAGTACCCCCATGCTGGTCTTGCTAAGACAAAATTCTATAAGATCTAAAATCTATAATCCTATTATATATCAAGTTAAAAGTCATAATGGTTACAATAATCATCATGCTGTTTATGTCATGTGTGATAAAAGAAAAACTTTTCAACTTAAAAGAAGAAAGAATTAAAGAAGCAAACCCCTGCCGCTAGTGTTAGTATTCTTGATTGACTTCTAATAATAATCTGATTACTTATCTAATCCTATTTCACCATAAAACCTCTGAAAATAAGCATGATCTGCTCCTCCTGCTGTTATGAAACGAATCTAAACAATGCATATAATGATGAGCTAATCTCTAAAAGAAACACCTGTCGCAATAAAAAGGATCCAACTCCATTCCAGATATTGATCCCTGCTGTTATCTAAAGGATCTAAATTAATCCTAAAAGATCTAAGGCGATTAGGGATTATAGTGAGAGGGCTACGGATCAACCCCCTACTTGTATATCCCCAAGATCAAAGGAGTTAATCCTCTCTAATCCCTAGGTCTCTCATATGATCAAAGGCGCGGCAAGAGTAGCGATAAACAACATACCTACCACTACTTATGACTCATTTTCCTGAAACACATCACATATTATGCGAAATTCCATGATTAACAAAGAGAGTTTCTAAAGCCTTAATAGTGTGTTTATTTAATGAGAAGTTTGGGCTATGAAACACAACACAAGATTAAGCATCTCACATTCCCTTTGTATCGTATCATCGCGACAACAAAACGTGTGATCAAGAACTGTGCTACGTTGTATATAAGCAGTATCTCTTGGCTAAAACCACAGACTGAAGAATTCTCACTGGGAAAATATTTTCCCCTCACCATGCAAATCTCTTGTGCAAGCAGACAAATGTTCACTACTGAAAAGTCTTTAGCGTGTAAAATAAAGTAGCCTACCCACCTGAAAGAGTCCTATTTTGAGCTTTTTGAAACATTAATTTACCACTTCTGTAGTTGGTGCCATCGGCGAGACTCTCATTCAGTAAATACAAATATGTATACACTGCTTCATAGAACAAAACTGAGAAGGCGGTTCCCTGTAAAATAATAACATTTCAAACTGCCATATGGGTCAGATTCTCAGAATATTTACAATTAGCAGCTCTACACATCCATTAAATTTTGCTAAATTAGACTGAAATTTGGTCAATGCTACGTAAGTTCGAGTATATTCGGCATTGCATTGATTCTAGCAATTGGTTTGGTTAGGTTAAACTGCATTTTCAGTCATTTTTGTCTTAAATTTGCGTTATTTGATAGGATTGGCGAAGACGAATTGTACATTTTCTGGCGATTTCACCCGTATATTATAGTATAGCGACAACATTAATTAAATGAATGGACTGGGTTGGGAGCGGGGTTCGTTGGGTGCGCTTATAATATATGATGTAGATATTCCAGGGATACACCTTAATTAAGGAGTGCATGAAACTTTAAACTTAGACTTGTCATGAGCGACAAATTCAACAGATGATTGCATGGAAATATGGTTGGTTTGAACATGATTGGTTTGCCTGACCATAAGGTCGGGACCATGGCTAGTGAATCTATTTAACAATCGGTACAAAAAAAGGATAATGCTTTCTTTTTTTATAACTGTTATTGCAGAATTTTTCAATTAATCAACTTTGTCGATCCGTCGGTCTTCCAGCAGTCTGCGTTAGCTAACAGTAGTCATTCAATATGTGATGTGTTTCAGGAAAATGAGTAACAAGTCGCAAAAACTGGATTTTGAGATATCATGATATTTGAAAAGATGAGATCAAGCCGATTCCAATGATAGTAAACAGTCTAATAATCTTATAAGTATTTCTAGATTTTAAGTTTGATATTTTTATATTTGAAAAAAAAAGTTGTAATATTTCTGGGAGGCAATAACCAGTAAAGTAACTGAATATACTCCGTATGTGGGCCTTTAAAATGAAAAGATATATTATATATAATGTCCTGAAATTTGATACATGGATTGATACAACCATAAGTGATAAACCCAAAAATCAGAACATTCCAATGAAGCAATCCTGTAAAATAAATACTTTGAAAAATATATTTTTTGCGACTTATGACTTATTTTCCTAAAAACGGATCACATATCAGTGTGAGATTGATGAGTAGTGATATGAATACACTGTTCGGGGGGGAGGGGGTAGTAGACCGGTGTACCCGAGATTATAATGATTATAATATTATTTCTAATTTCTGTTGCTCGAGCAGCTGGGCGATTTCCATTGAGATTTCAGTTGTTTATATCGCAACTTTATATCCCAACTAAGCTTGTCTGAATCTGGACATTGCATTTTGTTTGCAGAAAACATGTTAACTATTAACATCTGCCCTTCACTCAGATACCGCGTGTTGATCAGGGCTATGTCAAAGAATCGATTCGAACAGTGCCGAAGGGGTTGTGTTAATTTGTGGAGAGTTGTAGTGTGTAACTATACTCACTATGACAACAACATGAATGTTACAAATTGTATGTCCCTATTTGTTACCTTTAAATTAATGGTGGATGTAATTAATCCACAGCAGGCAGTGTTTTCATCGGCTCCACAAAAAACAGCTATGGTGCCATTTTCTAAAGTTTTCCATTTCCACTGAAGAGGCAAAAAAGACCCTTAACAAAGGGGTTCTAACGCAATCATAGATAATACATTGGTATTGTTACTGCTGCCTTGAAACTGTTAAGGCAAGCTTCGCATCGTTTTTTCTCCCAATTTAATACCATTTGGGCATGCGTGTGACATAACAGGTAGCACGCCATGTTATTATATTAAATAGCCCGATGTCGATGTCAAATCGATCGAGACGGAGGGTCAAATGACACGACACCCCAAAGGGGTGTCATGCGATTTGACCCGATGTTGAGATCGATTTAACATCGACAGAGGGCTATTTAATATTTATTTCATACGTAATCAACAAGAAAAAGATGATTTCAATGACATTTTACCTTGGTTTCCATCGAGTTTGCGAACATCGGTCTTGAACTGAAGCCATGATGGCGGAAGTAAGTTATATCTTTGTGCGCTGAGACTTTTCACTACCGTTCGATTTTTCTTTAATATTATGTTTCTACGTCTGATTTCTTCAGAATTAATATAACTCGAACTGGACATTAAAGGTGTGTATTTGGTTTTCTATCTTATGGATCACGATATATCGCTTGAAATACACAAATGCACTGTTCCGTTCTGAGCATGCGCATTCGCCAAAAATGAGTCAATAAAGGCACATGGCTAATATGAATATTAATTAGTAGTAGTCAGCTGACCTTGACCTTGGACTACTATTAACTAATATTCATATTAGCCATGTGCCTTTATTGACTCATTTTTGGCGAATGCGCATGCTCAGAACGGAACCGTGCATTTGTGTATTCTTCAGATGGGGGACTACTTTTTCTCTCCCTGGCTACCAAGTCATGATACGTTCACAAAAATTGTCAACAAACCGTAACTTTCGTCTTTATTTAGACAATAAATAAGCAATACATATCATATTTCTCAAATTACTTCTCAACATGGAAAACAAAACTTTCGCCGCTAATATTGGAACCAGCAAATACACATCTTTCTGTTTGTTGCTGGTCACTTGAACTAGCGAATGTATGGCCGTGCTGGCATTGATACTGTCACTAAAAAAGCGGGTCAAGGAGACGATTTTAATTCTGGCTTCTCATTGGTCAATCTAGTCACATGACCCCCGAAAGTAGTTCGGTCCGAATAGCATACATATGCTATTTGACATTTCGAATAGCACCCCTGAATAGCACCCGTGAAATCGCACACGTATGTAATAATGAGCTAAAACGGCTAGATCTCAGATAAAATAAACAATCAGTTCTCTGTGTATTCTGCACAATCTTCTCACAAGAATCTACTATAGGGCTCCGAAATGTTATAGATTAATTAAGGGCACATAGTTTCATAGGAATTTGTTGAGTATTCTGTCTCAAACTGTCCCTATTCTATCAAGGCTTTCCTATATTCAATAGATATATAGGGGAAGTTTTGTTGGGTAAAACATTTAAATTATGTTTTCTCTTAACGGCAAGCCTCCCCTATTATATAAGGAGTTCTCTGACCCCTTACTCATGAGTTACCTGCCTGATTAACACCACGTTTATACCATCACTCTGTATACCTGTACCAGGAATAAATACATCTTTAAACTTCATTGATTCGTTACCTTTTGTGTTACATTAGTTGTAACACAACCACTAATGGGTTTTTTTCCCAAAATTCTTTATTCAGGATATTTGATGTACAAAACACGCTCATTCCATAGAATAGTTTTCCTTGTGTCCTGATCTCAATTTCTTACAATACAAACCGTTTGAGAATGATTTAATCTGGAGTAGATCTTCTATGTTAAAAAAAACTATTTGTTACATAAGCGATTATATTATGAACATGAGAAATGGTGAGTGATGTTGCAAATCATGAGATGAGATGTGATGGTAGTTATATCATTTATAGATACCTTTAATATTTCAAGTGTTAATCATAATAATGATTTTATTTGATTTTTTAAAACAAATTATTGATTTTTTGCGATCTTTATTCAACGTGGCATCTACAATACTAAGCCTGTATATCAAAAAGCTTTCCTTAAAAAATTCTAGATAATAATGATTTTATTAATATTTTGTTAAGAAATTAGTTTTTGTCTACTATAGGGTCGGTGGGGATCCGAATGAATAGGTGCAAAGGATTTTTTTAATGAGAATTCACAAAAATGTTGTTTGGCATTTTGAAAGAGATACAACAACAAGTTGGGAGTAGTTATTACTTACCAATTACTGACAAAATATATAGAAAAGTGAATTATAATGGCGCAAATGGGTCAGATTGTCAGAAAAAGTACAATTAAACTTCACCAATCCTCCCAAATAATCCAAATTTCAGACAAAAATAAAGTTTAAAATTCAGTTCTACCTTACCAAACAGATTGCTAGAATCAATGCAATGCCGAATATACTCAAATTGACCTAGTATCGACCAAATTGCAGCTTAATTGAGCAGAATTTACTAAATGTGTACAGCTGCCAATTGTACATTTTCTGGAAATCTGACCCAAATACCGAACACTCACCTGGATATTCCTTTTAAAATTAGAGTTACTTTCATTCCAGGGTGGCTCAAAGGCCCGGTTTGGTATCTCCTTTTTAAGTTTTATAACTTTCTCAGATGTCAAGCCAGCCATCATCACCTATTAAATATTTTTTTTATTTAATGTCGAAAAAGTGTCAAGAATAATGGATTGTTTTGCTGAGTTATTTAGGCGAAAATCTAAACGTTCAAGGAATCGCTTTATATGGACTCACAACTTTTGTATTTCGAAAAGCTTCCTTTGTTGATGTTATCTCGTCTTCTGTCGCATTAGGCTCTATACCTAAGATAAGATGAGATAAGAAACTACTTTATTTATCTAATAGAACAGTAATATGATAAACAGGTATACATATTTCTAGATTACATCCAGTTCTCCCTGCCGTTACCTTGGCCGAAAGGGTAATAAAATAAAACTTCAATTTAAATATAAAATAACAAGTCTAATAGTAATAACTAAGATTAAGCCCTTTGGACTTTCTATGCATAAGACCTTGCTTATAAAGAGAGAGAAACAGGTATACTCCTGGGTGAGAATATTCTCCTTATAAGATAAAATATTTACCTATCAACCAGGGTGTCCATAGCAGCTCAAATGGGATCGTGCAATAGATGATCATGACGAATTCAGGTTCTGTCAACCCACGTCTGTGAGCCTCCAGGGCGAACGGCTTCATTACATGCAAATCTAGGCAGATCAGTATTACTGCGTGGATATCAAAAAGAAATTAATTATTTTGAGTTTTTGTTGATTATTTTTTTACCAACAATCGTGATGATATAATTGAATATAACCTACAGGTTAAGTGTTGAAATTGGTATAGATTGAGATAAACATTAGTTCCCTTTGTTTAAACATTAATATTGTACATGTATTACCCATAAATCTATTTCAAACCGTTGAGAAAAATAATGGCTAGCTTACTTCTGGCACGTTCCTTTATTCTGTCTATGTAATTGTTGATTTGCTCTTTCGTGGGGGTTTTGGGCATCCTAATCCATTCAGTTATTTCGATTCCGTTCCGAGGAAAGACTTGTCTAACTACTGTGGTTAAATATAACAAATGTATATAATTATCCCGAAGATTGAGACTGATAATATCGCGTCGACTTTTATGGTGAGGCATGTGCACAATTCCCCTTGGAGTTGGGGGTGCCTTTCTTGCAGGTTAAGATTAAGATTAAGATACATTTATTTCCGACTTGTCGCTTTCAGGAGGCATATCTCCAGCTTAAGGGAGGATTGCACGCTTCCTGTTGTTTTACATTTTCCTCTTAACAGTATACAATACTCCAGTCGTCATTGACGAAAGGAGCCCACTGTTATTATCATTATTATATGTCTTTTACAGTTTTTTATACTTTGGTTCTTCGTCGATGTTTTAGAAAACCCATCTCAGATATCTTTAAAAAGGTCGGTTTGAAATTTATTGACACTGACTGGACGATGAAGGGATTAATTTAACCGACCTGCACTTCAGACCAACACGCAAGTTTTCAGTTTTCTGGAAATAACCGAAGTTAACACTGACGTTTTTTTGGTGCTCACCTTCTGCCCCATGGAGGCAAACTGGGGGCTCATCTGAGTTAATGATAAGCGTTTTCTTCCAACCAGCGTAATTAAAGAGTTCCAACAAAGCATCTCCGAGTTTGCCATACCCGGGCGCAAGCCTTACCAATGTATTGTATATAGATTTATCATCGAGGATGGAATCCGTTGCACCGTGGGTGAAAATGGGGACGTCCCACCATGTGAGGTAGTGACTAACAGAAGCAGTTACTGAAACCAAATCAAGATGATTTTCTTTTTTTCTATTATTATATATTTTCCTTAATTTGTATATACAACACTAATATATCTATATAGTGGCAACTTTAGATTCTCTCATAAGAATTTAGACCTTATAGTTAGTTAAACTTTTCATCTCTCATTATTTTTTATATTTTTTTAAAATGTTTTATTCAACATAGGCTGCCATCGGGGCTCATACAATTCTAAATGACATTAATGTCGCGTTCCTTGATTTGTTTTGATTTTTTTTTCCTGAATTTTCTTTCACTCATCATCAACAATTTGCTATTTTTTTATTGTCATTTACACGATACCGACTCAAGAGTGGTTCTTAAACACAAAATATTTCTTACATCGCTCTGTTTCCGATTAGTAAATCGAATTGCATTATCTCTGATATCTGTATATATTTAGTATTTATACTAATAATGGTTCTCAGCGTTTTATAAGACAAAAGACAAGCAATATACCATTTCATAGATAGGCTTGCAGATGGCCTAGAAGAACGCTGAATGTCAGCGATATGTTTTTCTGCAAGTTTTCACAATGTGTATGAAAAATAAAAACGTTAACAAATTTATATATAGTAGTATTTATCAGTTCACCGACCTGATGAGCAGAGAGGGCCAAATAAAACCTCGACTTTTTCTTTTCTCATGAAATCCATTACATAATGGACTCCGACCTTAGGGCTACACCCATCCACACGCCAAACGATTCTAAAAGAGAAGCGAATGAAACTAAAACAACACTAATATATCTACAGTGATTCATTTTGACTTCCATAGACTATCAGTTGATTTTACTTTAACCTCAGAAATTGTTGAGAGAATCATGCAGCATAGTCAGTTATAGAGGCGCGAATCTTTTCCCAGCCATTAGGAAATGAACAACCAAAATATATTACTTCCAAAGAATTATCCAGAGTATATATGTGATCCGTTTTAGGAAAATGTGTCATAAGTCGCAAAATATGGATTTTGAGATATCACCATTAAGAAGTATTTCTATATTTTAATTTTGATATTTTTATTTTTGGAAAAAAATAACGTTTGCAATGTTTCTGGATGGGTAATAAGCAGTAAAGTAACTAAATATAATCCGTACAAAGGCCTTCAAAACGCAAGGATATATTTGATACAATGTCCCGAAATTTGTTACATGGATTTATATGACAAAAGTGCTTAACCTTCTAAATATCAGAACATTTCAATGAAGGGATCTTGTGAGAAAAACACTTTGAAAAATATCAATTTTGCGACTTATAACTTATTTTCCTGGAACACATCGCATGTACAAGTTTCAATATATCAATATATCTATATAAATCTACACTTACTCAAATTTGTGGTCCCTCAGCGATCCTGTTTTCTGAAAATCCTCAATTGCTATTGAAAGAGCAGGTAAAATAGATTCGACGTCTATGAGTGGAGGATACACAGTCATGAGGACTCCCAGCCTGAAGGTTTTACCACAGGTTCCTCCAAATAACAATAATTGGTAAACAAGTGAAACTAAAACTGGCTTCCACCCATTTTTGTGGTTCCCCATTTTCAATCTTCTTGACAGATTTGCATGGACCATCATGCAGCTAGGCAGCGCCAACTCAAAGTGTGTGAGTGTTGTGCATGTTACTCGTTTAGTCCGGGGGTGGCCAATGATGGAAGTCCCTAGTGTTTGCTTCATTTGAGCCTTATGTGCTGGTTTGCTCGATCGATTGTCAGGTGAGACCCATTGTCCTTCAAGTCCAAATATCTTATCTAGGGGAAACTGACTAGATTTGAAAGCTTGCACTAGAAAACCCAATATTGACTCTTGTTAAAAGATGGAAGGTTATTGGGGAAGTCGTTGTCAGGCATTTTATATAATATGCATATATTTCGCAACTTAACTTTAACTCGTCTTATCGTATTGCCATATTCTGATAGTGGTAACTTTAGTCATTAATGCTGGATGAAGGTGAGAGGGGGGAGGGGCAACTACTCAAGAATTTGCGAAATGTGGCTTCCGATCAGCTCAAGAAGACGAAAGTTCAGTCGCATATTTGTAGACCGTTTTTTTTTCAGTTTCTCAAGTATACAGAGGTTGCAGGATAAGCACGTTAGCGTTAATTTCCGCTTAAACCTATAGAGAAAAAGGACAATGCGGAATGCATTGTGCAAAACATGAATGTCTACGCAAGATTGAACAAGTTATAAGTTTTTTAAGTTAATCAATCATTTAATGAACTATTTTTCTGTTTAACTTTATAATCAGTTTAAGTTAATGTATATATTGTGCGTTTCCCAAGGAAACGAATTCTACGGACAACTATTTGTGCACAATGGCAAGTCATAGTTAGCAGTTTAGTTTTTGCTCGACTGAAAATGCTTAATATTTAATTAAAAATGCTTATGCTTAATTATATGTGTAAATTTTGTGATAATAATATTGGATAAAGAACATAACACTCTTTTGAAACCCAGAAATCGCAAAGGGTGTAGTAGGTGTAGATCACTCAGATTCAGTCATGGGTGGTCCTCTCTACAGTTGTCAATCAAACCAAGATAGCTAATAGAATACAAGACATGTAAACCAATAGGATGTCACACTGGCCTTCAGGGATTTACTGCAGAGATGGTAGAAGGTTGTCAATCAAACAGTCCTAACCAATAGGATGTCACACTGGCCTTCAGGGATTTACTGCAGAGATGGTAGAAGGTTGTCAATCAAGCAGTCTTTGCATAAGTGCCAAGTTAGTAGTGTTGGTGTGAATTACATCACACAGAGATGGGCATCCAGATATCCTCCCAGATAAGTGTCCACACTCCTCACACCAACCCTTAACCAATGCCTCAAAATGTATCACATGAACTGGCTACTCAGGATGATTGACAGAATGGTACGCAATTCTCTAACATTCACGAATTTTTAATTCCGTAGAATGTAAAAAGTGACTCCTTCGAACCTTTGAGTTTGCTGCCATTCCACCCTGGAGTAAAAAGAGTCTAAACGTCATGGCTCCTCCACCGATGTTTGGGGTGAGTAGGCCCGGTTTGTCTCCACCGATCATGTGGGCGTATTATCGCACCCCAATTTGAACCTAAAAAAACCCCTCCACCTAAAAACCCCTTAACATATAGAATGGAGAAATGTGATAACGTTGGTGCTATGGCATTCGAAATAGAAGAGGTCATTGACAACACTCCAATCTCTAATGCTGAAATGATAGGCCTCTTTGCAGGGCTTGGAAAAATTGTATAGTGACCTGTCTCTGTTGCTAACAGGCAGGGTTATTAAGGTTGAGGCCGTTGCGGCCAAAAACAAGACAAATTTTGAAGCTGAGAATTCTGTAAGAGATATGACGATCCAAGAATTAGCAAGAAAAGTGGAAAAGCTGGAAAAGCAAGAGAATGAGAATGACAAACTAATGCCGATTTCCACCATGGCAACGATTGTTGCTTCCTCTCCAAAGAAGAGGAGTGATAAAGCACCTCCTGCTAGCTTCAAGAAGCCAGACATTAACAGTGAGGCTTATTTGACAAAACGAGCAACTGCCCTCGAAAAAAACCTGATCTTTGAAAGGGTAAAAAGCCAGATGATGAGAGTAAAGAGAGTCTAAACGTCATGGCTCCCCCACCGATGTTTGGGGTGAGTTGGCCCGGTTTGTCTCCACCGATCATGAAGCTCAGAGCATAGCCCTTAATTTCACCTGGCAGATATGGCCATGCCCACTTCTGTGACAGGTGTGGGTGATAAGAAGAAAAAGGCCAAGAAAGCTGCCAAACTGATGGCATGTTTTTTTTCACATTTCTTTATTCAGGAGTAAAATTTGACGGATGCCCTTCACAAATGAAGCTTAATATGTGGCTTAATGAACTGGAATAGGGGATTTGCATGTGCCACTGCGCATGTCTGTCACAGTGTATGCTGGGACGGATTCAGTTCAAATCTGACATACAAATATTTGGCAACATTTTTATCAAAAATTGCAGAAATGTTTTTACCAATATTGTGGCTTATATAAATGATCAATGAAAACCAAATGCATGATGGGAAAGATGAAGACTTGTGTCACGGAAACATGTATAACACCTGGATATTGACATTAGAGCATTGATAATCAAAATTCAAAATGGCGGCTATGCAAATCCCCTATTGGAGGATGATTTGGTACTGAAGGAGTTTTTGATGGCAAGTATTCAAGATGGCTTCATGGTCATTGACGATTTCGATTCTGTACCGACTTATCATTGTGAAAATTATTCATCTGCGGTAGGTTATTCCGGTTTCTGTTTGAGAAAGTTGAGAGAGCTTTGGCTTGTTTCTTTTTTCAGGATATAGGAAGCATTACGCTTTGATGAGTTATCAAAAAGTGACAAAACATAGCTAAGACATCAGTGACACTAAAACACAAGTCAGATCGGACTATTTACACAGAAGTGAGAAGAATCTAGCATCGCTAGAAGTGACTCAGTAGGTCGGCGGGAGCAAATTCGTTTTGCCCGCCATTACTCAGTGAATGAATAGAACCTTAAGTGCAGAACGAGATCACAAGGACTATAGCAGTTATTCTAGAATCATGATGGATTTGTCCATGAAAGGTCAGTTGAAGTTGTGAAAAGTGTCTTTAAAAAGATGAGGCTCTCAGTTTTACAGAAGTAACCCAGATCATTGTGAGACAACCACACCGGTAGTAAATTCTCCCAACCAGCAAGCTAGAATAACAAGGAGTCTTTACCAGTGCAGTGGTGCCATCTGGTGGATATATCTATCATCAATTTGGTTTGTTTCCTCCCCCACTATGGGTGAGGACGGAGTTCAAGGCCTCAGGGCACTGGATGAATCAATGAAGAATCAGCAGATGGAATATTATCAAAAGCAACAGAAAAACTTTCAAACCCTACTTGAATTGCTTGAAAAGCATGAAAAAATTGAAGTGGATGAGTCTGATGAGAGTACCAACAAGGTCGCCATGTTGAATGATCAGGAGTCAAATCCCATGGTACTGTCAGAGAGGTCTCATAACATAGTCATAGAGAAGAGTGAATACCTGGAACAGCTGAAGCTAGCAGAACAAAAGGATCCCATTAAGAAAGAATACAAGAAATCCTTCTCCTGCCAAGACAACTTGAACACAAAAGTCTCAAACATTATTGAAAAGCTCTTGACTTTCCCCGACATAAAAATAAGGACATTACAGAGTAAAAGGACGGTTGTTGTTGGATCTGGGTTAGACTGGCACTATGTTTATTGATTAGATACAATTAATTATATGCTCAAAACGATGGATTTTATGCTTATATAATAGAACATTCATTCTCGAGTTCAACTCATATATAGTTCCCAAGAAGGAAATTTTTCCGGTATAAAACGAATTTTTGCCTGGTCTCAATTGTTGAAAAAGACTTCCCCTGCTGATGAATAAATGATGTACTTTTGGTATATTCAAAGGGTCCTTGATCTTGATGTAATATTAGAATATTATAAAGAAGAGGAAAAGCTATGGAGACGCCTGGTGGAACATCAAATTCTTAAAAAAATTATTCATATTCGCCTTTTATACCTTGATATAACATGTTTTTAGAAATGTATATGCCCAGATGGCAGGTGTCAGTAATAAAGTCTGTTGTAAAAACAAACAAAAATTATTCATCTGCTGGGAAAGCTTATAACTTCATATCGGATCTACTCAAGCAGGAGTTGGATGAAGGGAAGTACATCCATGCTCCTCGTCCTTCTAAATGTGTTCATTCAATCAGGGTTGTTTATATGGAGGTTAGTCGCTTTGTTGTTTGTGCCATGGATAGGAGAGGTTTCAAGCTAGTCAATGCATATCTTCCCTGATTCAATGTCTTGAGTGAAGTGAGCTACGAATGAAAGCTTGGTCAGTGCCCAGTCAGTGGCCGTGATGTGTTATGAGAGTGGTTGCATTTGATTACCTATATAACCTTGCTTGGACTTTTTAAAATTACTTGTAATTTTTCATTACTGCTAATTACCTCTCATCATGCACCCAGGCTAGAGCTTCTCCGCTAATAGTAGAAGCACAAATCCAAATAAAGTTAGAAAATGGATGCTATATAGAAGTTTTCAAGCCTATGACTTTAACTTCAGTGCTGGGAGCATTCCTGGGTGTCCAGATTTATACTGATGCCAATTTCCTACACAATTTAGTCGGGTGCTAAGCACCCTTACAAAATTGCTACACCCGCAGGAAATAACCACCTCTGACACAGCCTTCAGTCAATTTTGTCTATATAATTATGTAAACAACAGTGAATATTTCACAATTTTTCAAAGTTAAATTTTTTTTTGCTATGTATTAGCCTTTCTTTACTTACAGATATGTTGCTTTGGATGCAAAACTAGCCCCGGCGTAGGGAGAACTTTCCTGTAACCTTCTTGCTTCCATGGCCGTCATCCATAGGAATATTAGTTGCTTGGAAACAGTCTTATATCACTGCCATCCCCATGCTAATTCTGGAGACAATTTAATAGTTGAATATTTGCGTGCTTGCTTGA
This sequence comes from Sthenelais limicola, assembly GCA_942159475.1. Taxonomy (NCBI): domain Eukaryota; kingdom Metazoa; phylum Annelida; class Polychaeta; order Phyllodocida; family Sigalionidae; genus Sthenelais; species Sthenelais limicola. Next base: position 20,213,764 of record OW804101.1, read on the forward strand.
GCATGACCTGCAATTAACTAAAAAAAAATAAATCTATTATGAAACATTGATGCAGAATTCTATATATAGACATAAATGTTTCATAATTGTTTGATTTCCAACTTTTCCAACCCGGGTAACAAGGTCATGGTCAAGGTCAACCCAACATACACTAAAGAAGAGCTCCAACAAAAACAATCGAATCCTGGAGATGATAAGTTAGTGAATACACAAAAAACGCACAGAACATTTAAATAATAGCCTGACTTATCTGTGCTTGAATTACCGCAAAATTGATTCACCTTTGATTGAGGTGGTGAAGTAAAGTTTATGAACCTGAATTGTTACCTGGGAATAAAGGCTCTCAATTAACCCAGATGTAAGCAATTAAAATAACTTGAACTGAGCTTCCGGTTGCGTGAAAGAAAGATATACACACGTTGTGAGCCTAGCTCAAGTTAATTCCCCTTTTTTTCAGGATTAGGGTGGAATTGGAATCCTAAAGTCTTGCTGGACTTTAATGATTACCCAAGGACGCATAATTTCAAAGGTTATCAAATTGAGACTAATGATTTGGGGAGAAATAAGCTGATTATTATTCCCGATGATCGCCGATAGTTTGGGCTGATGGCCTCTTGGTCAAAATCTTGAATTATCACCCACACGTTGCCAGTGCAGGACTGAGTCTCTGACTCAGATATAGGCATACTTGGACTAAATTGGATAGACTGTGTTGATATAATACATGAAGACATCAAGGAAAGTACACTCATTATAATAACCAGTTGTTGTTTATTAGTTGAGCGTCAAAAACTCACTGCAAACACTGATAAAACGCCGATATAACGCTAGGCAGTGCTGCCCCCTGTTGTTCAAGATCGACATCTGCCAGTAAGTCAAGGCACTTACCCTGCCTCACACTAGGTGGCAGCACACTTGTCCACTCAGCCATGGGAGAATTACTGAGGGCAATGGCAGACCAGCACCAAGCAAGGTTTGAACAGAGAAAGAAGTTCTTTGAACAAGAAAAGAAATACTTTGACCAGCTTCTAAGCCTGTTAAAATCCAGAGAACAAGTGGAAGAATGTGTAGAAGAGGTTATACCTAGTGAATCCAGAGAGCAGGTCGAAGGATGTGTTGAAGAAGTTATACCTTGTGAGAATCTCCCTCAATGCTGGGTGGTGGAAGAAAAGGAAAAAAAGGACATACCCAATGCGACCTCCCTACAGGGCCAAGAACCAGAAGAAGGTGAAAAAGAAACCATATCCAATGTTGGAAACTCCCTACAACTACAAGCCAAGGGGGAGAATGACAATAAAAACAAAAGACTGATAGTCAAAGAGGAATTCCAAAACAAAGAAAAGAAGGAGTTATTTTCTACTCATACATGGGAAACCAGATTCCGCATAGGTATTGGCTAATAAGGTTCAATTAGCTAGTAATTAATAGCTACAGAAAGTATACTGTCATCATGAGTGCACACCCGGACACAAGAGAGAAGACGTTGGCTTGGAGAAGTAATTTTTATTGAGAATTATGTAATTATTTCAAGTTTATTAAAATAATTGAAATTATAATTAAAGATAATATAAGAAAATAAAATAAAATAAAATGCAGAGGGAGGAGAGGTATTTTGGATATGGAATATCCTATGGAAGAGGGAAGAGGAGGGTGGGACAAAAAAGGTAGAAGGGGTACGTGTGTGGTGCACCGTGGAGTAGCGAGGAATGAGGGAGAGGAAGGGGCGAGCGGGAGGAAGAGAGGAAGGGGGGTAGGGCGGAAGAGGATGATGGGTAAAGTGGTGCGGGGCGTGTCCAAGAGGTGGCACCAATGATCCATCATTATGCAAACGCCTATGATGCGACCATGAGTGCACACCCGGACACAAGAGAGAAGACGTTGGCTTGGAGAAGTAATTTTTATTGAGAATTATGTAATTATTTGAAGTTTATTAAAATAATTGAAATTATAATTAAAGATAATATAAGAAAATAAAATAAAATGCCAAGTCTCCGAGGAGGTAAGAAATGGAGTGAGAGGGAGGGTAGAGATTTTATGTTTGTTTGGGATATGAGTTATGTGGGGTGTATGCCAGTAGCCAGAGAGTTATGAACTGAGGCTGTAATGTCATTGTCAATGTATTTTCTGTGGGAGGTAGATGCCCACCCACCATATCTTTGGACATTTAATTCTGGCTGCCCTTGGGCATATGCCTGCGTAGCTGCTGCCTTTCTTCTTGAGTGCAACAAGAATGTTAGGGGAGTTTTCCCTAAAGTTTTGAGGGCGGCCGCCCATGAGTTTTTGATGAATGTCACTGGCATGGTTCTTGAACATGAGGAAAGGATCATCTTCTGTAACAGTTGGGATTGCTATGATCATTTATTTGATAGCACGCACTTGGCACCATGTGTGCTCTTGTACCGTGTATAGCTGTCTGGTCTGCTCCTGATTGTACTTCTGCAAATTTTTTGCATGCTTGATTTTAATTGCAATTGAGTCCTGAGATATGATGAGGTCACCTTGAGTTAGGTTTTTTGCAGGGTAGAAGGTTTTAACACTATTGGGGGCGACTTCTGATTGTCTTAGGGCCCTGTAGTATAACGTTAGTAGAGCTGCCTTTAGGGATAGGCCCTCCTCGTTGGTCGTCATTATAATTACCACATTCCTGAATATATCCATGGGGATTGCTTCCTTGGACTTCTGTTTATAGTTGGATGTTCTGTCAATAGCGTCAAGCGCTAGTTTTACACGATGGTGGTCCAGGTGCACAGTTATTATGCCACGCCTCCTCATGTGTTCCCTGACCGCCGATAGATGATTTTTGATGGTGGCGGGGCACTGGATGTGTAAGGCTAAGTATTCTATGTATGCACAGATGATGTCTTGGTCGATTTCCTCAATCCTCATTCCAGCCCTTCGTAGGAAGGCTAGAAAAGTGCTGGCCACAGATTTTCTATTGGTGTCTGTTCCTGGGGCTCTGGCATGTCGCTGTCTGGCTTCTGCCAGGATCTGGAGGGACCGGATCCCCGGATCTACAGCATAAGAGAGGGTGCATATAGTTGAATATGTACATGTTAGGATGACACAATTTTACACGTAAGGAATTCATGCACTTTTGACTGAGGCCCTTATGCCTGTTGGAAATGTGTGACCTAGCTAGGTGTGAAGCTAGCAAATTACTGGAGGTGTGAATGATAGTTATTTCTATTTGCAACAATGCTTGGAGCATCTAAATAAAATGTGCACACTCAAGGATGAGGTGGTTGCGGCCACACCCCATTTTAAAGACCTGTGCCACAGCATCATCCCCGCATTGCAGGTTTACTCTGCATCCGGTATCCTCCTCCCTGATGAAGGAGTGTAGGGCGACAACAGCATTTAGAGCTTCTAACTCAGATTTTTTCTGCACGCCATTGCCTAGTTTTGCTACTTGTATCTCATAGGCTAGCAGTCCATCAGTCGCGCCAATTGCCGTGGTGGTGGCGTCGATGGCGATATTTCTGGTGGTTCGTTCATTCGGTATGATCGCCACCCCATTCCACGACATAGAGAATTCCAGGAACCAATCTTTAGCCTCTCTGAGAGCTTCAAGGAGTCTCCCTATAAATAGCCTTGCTGGGCGGATACACTTGGCTATATGTAGGAGCTTGCCTAGTATTGATTGCATTTGTTTTGTTGTGATCTTTGTTCTCTTGTATATCCCTCTTATTATTTTGATTGTTTCTGTCAGCTTTTCCTTCGGGACAGAGAGGGTCATGTTCGCGCTGTTGATGGTCACTCCTAACCATGTGACTTCTGTATGAGCCTCCTGCCTCTTTTCTTTGGCTTCTGGGAGACCAAGCTCTTCCAGTAAAGCGGTGACTATCCGCAGGTCATGTTGACATTTTCGATTTGATTCTGACACAACAATAATGTCATCCAGGTATACCGTGACCCATACACCTTCCAGGGCCAACATGGACACTATGTATTCCGATACCCGCTGCATGTGCATGCTGGAACACCTGGCCCCAAAAGGCATTGCTGTCTCTATGTAGAACTTTTCTTTCCACTGTAGACACTGCAGGGCCCAGTCGCTAGGGCAGGATCTAAAGTTCTTATAGGCCCTGCTGATGTCCACTGATGCCATATGGGATCCGGGGCCTATATCCCTGATCCTTTGTGATATGGCATCGATTCCTGGTAGGCCATGTTCTCGTATCTTCCCGAAGATAGCATTCTTTTGAATGAATGCATTTACTGATGTTTCAGGTGGGTATGTCATGTCTGATATGATATGCCTATCCCCCGGCTCGTGCTTAGGTCTCGTCATAAGGGGGGACACATGACACCACTCGGCAAAGCGGGCGTGGTCGTAGGGCCCCACCAGACCTCCCTTCTCCAGTTCTTTGCGTATGAACTTGTCTACACTTTCAGGGTAGTTAGTGGCACTGGGGTGGTTAGGTATATCTATGGTGTTGCTCAATGGGCCCATATAGCCTAATGGAAAACCGAACTGCAGTAGGTCTAATAATTGTTTACCCTCCGGCGTCTTGGGAAGTCTGTTCTCCCAGGCGTGAATCACGAGCCCCGAAGGGACTCTTACTCGAGCACCCATGGTGTTTGGTAGTCCCGATTCCCTCACAAGAGCATATATCTCCGGTATACTATGGTCCTGCCCTATAGGATACATTTTGGAGGGCCAGTTGTCTCGGCGATAGGCCGCGAATCGTTGAGGCAACGTGTCTATCTTTTGGTCTGGCTTGTTGGTTTCACACATAGTTCTGATCGTGTCAAAGTCGGGGCCTCCTAGCGAGTGTTTGGACTCGAGGGCTGACTCAGCACCAGGGGGATGCTCAGTGTTGTCCACTGGCACTTCACTATCTAAATTTATATGTCTTGTTTGCATGACATGACATGCCTCAAGGTTACACTGTGTGAGGCTCATACAATTTGATGATACATTAAGTTCACTTACACCGCCTCCCTCTTTGTTGTTGTTTTGTTCGCCATCTTGATTCTCGCCAAAGGCCCCGTGCTGGATTGGGCATGTGCAAGATCCTACGAGATCGTCCAAGATGGCGACTTCCTTGGCGTGTATCAAGCGTGGACGGGATTTTGATATGATGTGTGTCTCACGCTCTCCGTTGGAAGGATTCTCCGTGTATACAGGTTTAACTAATGTTCTGTTCACATTCTTCCCCCCACGATTTATTGCTCATGCGGGGAGCGGGCGTTTTTTGCCGCCGCTATCTGCTGGTGCATCTGTTGTGTCATCGGTGGCCACGGGGCATGCGCCGCGCCCGAGCCAGATGCTTTTCCCATGTCGTTTTCCAATCTTTCACAGTTGAGTACAGGGTGTCTGCCAAATACTCGTGAAGCAACCGAATAGCAGTACGCACATCCATGAAAGTATGTAGTGCCATTCTCCACATGGTCAGACTGGAAACGGCAGCCCCTAATCGAGTTGAAAACCTGGCAGGCAGCCTTTTTGGAGTTAGCATTACTAGAATTCCCTTGAGCCCCAGGGCGCTTGTTGCTAACTGAGGCGTGTCCCCCGCTGGTGGACTGGTGCGTAACAGTCGCCTTGTTATCCCCTATGACTGCGTTCATTGCCCGGGCCATTTGAATCCTATTGGAGTCTCCCCAACCAATTCGGCCCTTTTCTACATCGTTGAATAGGGTTTGACTGAATTTTCTCACCACAGGCCAGGGCATTACCAGTGCATCAGCGATTACGTCCTGCATGTGAGCTAAGATCAGATGGTCCTGTCTGTGGTCGGTACGTCGGGTATCTCTGATCATTGCCACCATGCCATAGATATAGTCCAATGGTTCCAGTTTATATCTATGTTCCAACTTTTGTTTCATGGTGCTAATGCCATCCTTCTCATAGTACATATATGGTTTTGATATTAGCCTTTCTGTAAGCAGATCGGCAGCAAAGTGAACCTTACCATCATGCTTAGGGATGCTGTACTCTTCCCTAGCGAATTGTCTCTCTATGTAACCATCGTGATTTTCTTGGCCTCTTAGGACGGCGGGAGTTGGGACCTCCTGGATATCAGCCACGTCTTCAGGTCCGGGATAGGAGCGGATGATAGGAAATGCAGCTGGCCTTTGTTTGGTCATTATGTCGATCACTGACTCCAGCTTTGTGTCTATGTCTCTCATAGACCCCTAACGGCATTGCCTTGGAGGATAACATCTGGAATGGCCATGACTGTAGGTGGAAGGGGGTTCACTTACGGCGCGGCCCCTGGAAACCTGCAGTCGCTAAGTGGAGCCTGATCAGCTCTGCTGGGGCACCTCTTGAAGAACACCAGGTACAGTCTAAGCCCCGAAACCTGGCAAGAGGAAGACTGCTGATGAAGCAGACAAGGCAACGAGAAGCATGCACAGCATGTATTAGAACAACCGAACCTGCTACGGCTGACTGTTGGGAAAGGCTGACTGACGACTAGGAATAGGCTAGCTGACAACTGGGAAAGACTAGTGACACCGGGAGAGACTGGGTTCAAATTGTGCAGCTTTTGCCGGTGGGCTCTGCGGGCATGAAACACGGTCTGGAACACCCATGGGGCTGCACAGGAGGTTAAGTTGTGGAATGCAGTCCAGAAATGGATGTGAGACAGCATAGGAGACAAGCCTGGACACACACCATACCGCTTATAGCCTATACCACAACTTCAAAAGAACGGCATTGCCTTGGAGGATAACATCTGGAATGGCCATGACTGTAGGTGGAAGGGGGTTCACTTACGGCGCGGCCCCTGGAAACCTGCAGTCGCTAAGTGGAGCCTGATCAGCTCTGCTGGGGCACCTCTTGAAGAACACCAGGTACAGTCTAAGCCCCGACACCTGGCAAGAGGAAGACTGCTGATGAAGCAGACAAGGCAACGAGAAGCATGCACAGCATGTATTAGAACAACCGAACCTGCTACGGCTGACTGTTGGGAAAGGCTGACTGACGACTAGGAATAGGCTAGCTGACAACTGGGAAAGACTAGTGACACCGGGAGAGACTGGGTTCAAATTGTGCAGCTTTTGCCGGTGGGCTCTGCGGGCATGAAACACGGTCTGGAACACCCATGGGGCTGCACAGGAGGTGCTCCTAGCCTAAGTTCGTGGTTTGTTCCGGATGCACCCTCGCCAAATTGGGATGGCGTCTCCTCTTCATCTCCGTTGGGCATCGCAGCTATCCTCGCCGAAGTTCTGGTATGTGTAGCTTTTGCTTTTGTAATACCTTTTCCTTTTCCCTTCCCCTTATTTTTGGTAGGAGTAGTTGGTTTAGTTGTCTTTTGTTTAGTCATCTCGAGGTTTGTAGAGATGAGGATGCCAAACAGGGTGACAAAAAAGGAAGAAGGGGTGCGTGTGTTGTGCACTGTGGAGTAGCGAGGAATGAGGGAGAGGAAGGGGCGAGCGGGAGGAAGAGAGGAAGGGGGGTAGGGCGGAAGAGGATGATGGGTAAAGTGGTGCGGGGCGTGTCCAAGAGGTGGCACCAATGATTGATCATTATGCAAACGCCTATGATGCGACAATTCTGGTTTTCAATGGTTTTGTGATGTAATAGATTTAATCAGGAGGTATACCTATACTTTGTGGGTGTAGTAATCTATGACAAAGCACTACTGCTTAGTGCACAGTTATGAATGTTTATGCGTCCAGATAAGAAAAAGTGGAGCTGGACAAGAGTTTGAGCAAAATATTAAGTTACCACAAACCTATATTTGTTCTTATTTTAAGAAGCTTCATAACGTTAAGTACTATTGTTCTTGATGTGATTTGATATATTAGTTATGATTTTGATGTTTCAATGCTTGTGACAAATAGATTTAATGTGGAAAGGTAGAAAAAAAAAATATTCAGTAAATTATATTGTGCAAAATGAGCTAACTTGAGATATTTGTATCTACCCCTGGAATACAAATTAAGATCTATATAAAGTGTATGTATCCTGGATGTAACTTGGACAAATGTGTCATGACTTCAGTAATAAAATTCAATTTGCAAAAATAAAAAAAAAAGAACAAGAATAAAATTAGAAAAAATCAATGCCAAAGGAGAGAACAAAAAGGATCTAAAGAAAATTTGGTCAAATCTTGTAGAAGATACCACTGAGTATATAAACGGATTGGGAAAAAAATAAATAAAAGTGATCAACCCAATAGGTGAAACAATAAACGCTGTATATTGTTTAAACAGAGGTTATCTTCCCTCCCATAGCAGATGGAGTGGAATTATGTTATATAGGTATTTTTATCCTAGATGTAACATACTCAAAGAAATCTGTTTACATGTCAAGGAAATAAATGTGTCTACACCAGGGGCCTGTTGCATAAGGGACAGATCTTCAGAAGATGTACAATCGATTAATGTACAGGTTTAGTAAATTCTACTAGATGTGACTGAAAAATGATCAATACTATGTATATCTGAGATGAGTTGATATTGCCTTGGTTCAAACAATCTGTTTGGTTATATGGCTTACTATATGTGAGTATCACATATAGTGTTATATCCGGAACTGGAAACACGAACACTCACCTTGCCTTTGCTTCTATGCCTAAGCTAGGTAAATGTAGCCAATGTGGATATCTCCACTACAGCCCACATGGTTCTAGGTGTAAATACACAGGAGATTGTGATATTGTGGTTGGTAAACTTACCGATTCGACTATGTCTTCTCCACTCGAAGCCGCCAGCTGCTCGGACCGTAGCGATCCCAAGTACTTGGAATATCTGGAACAACTGGGTGCTAAATCACAGAAGCCTGAGTCTGATGTTAAACCTACCACTTCGGACATTCTGCTACAGTCTATCGTGGATAGGCTTACTGCTCTTGGAAGTTCTAAAGGTCAGAGTGGATCGAAGGATTCTTCCAATGGATCACAGGGCTCCGGCTCCGGGTCCCAACCTTCAGCCGGTAACATCGTCACCTTGTCTGATTGCATCGAACAACTATCACTGTCGGTGAACGAGGGAGCTCCTTCGAAGAAAGGTATAGATATGCGTCCTGAATACCAGTGTCAAGTAATGGCTTACCATAATACTGTTAAACAAATGGACCATTTTAAGTTGTCAGGATCTGAGTTGTTATTCGGCATGTTGAAAGTCTATCAATCGCTGCACTCGGCTGGTAGTGACAAGGCCGATGGGTATTTACGTCATATGCTATACGTTGGCCGCCATATTGTTGATGTGAATTTCTCGACTTTAGGCTGTATACTCTACGATAGGCATGTCATCGACAGTGTTATCGCCGGTTCAGATACTTTGGGTGCCCCAGACCAATTTGGAGCGGGAATTTACCTGTCTGGATTCTATTCTCGTAAGAAACATGAGGATTCTAAGTCTTCGGACCGCTCAGATGTAAACAAAGCCTCAAACAGGCGTGCTTCCGGTCGATTCGGCCGTACTCGTGATGACTTGGGTAATTCCGGGACCATGCCTGATGACTGGCCACAAGACATCTGTTTTAAGTTCAATTCGAATGGTTGTGTGGGTAAATGTATGAGACTACACGTCTGTAGGAGCTGCAATCTTTGTCATTCGATGAAAACTTGTCGAGTTAAAGAAAAAACTGACGGTAAGACTGAGTCCTCATGAAACGAGAGCTCGGACGTGACTTCGCGTGAGAGGTCATTCAAAGATGGCGTTGCTCGGCTTGTAAACAAGGTTTCTTCCAACTACGACAACCACTTCTCGCCGGATTATTCGGCCATGGTACATCCAATTTCGCCGGTCTTTACGGAATTTCTTGATAATCAAGCTGACTATTGGTCCTGTGAACTTTCTACGCCGGGGATGTTTCCTTTGCCCGTCTTTTCACCTATTACTAACAATGATCTGCCTCGTTTGAACAGTCAGCCCTACCAGCGGTGGGGTCCCCAAGATAGGATTAGTGATTGCCATTTTGTGGGGGGCTGTTCTTCTCAAATGAAGTTACTGTGTTGGGAAAACGAGCTACGATTAGAGACAGACACTGCCTTTCGTGATTTTTTACATCAAGGCATTCTTCATGGTTTCCCGATCGTTGATTCAGGGGCTGACATTTCTTCCTACCATATGCGGAATTACAGTAGTGCGATGGAACCGGCCGCCTTTGATTACGTTGATCACCTCATGACACAAGAAATATCGGAGGGAAAGTTCATTGCTGCGCACAATATGCCTCACTGTGTCCATGCTGTGGGTGCCATCCCTAAGAAGGGTGGCACTTACAGACCGATCACCGACTGCAGTCGTCCGACTGGCCAGTCCATTAATAACTATATGTCCACGACTGCTCTACCATTCAGATTTCGAACCATGGACGATGTGTGTGACCTCGTGACCCCAGGGTGTTATATGGCGACAATTGACATTAAATCTGCCTACCGCTCTATCAGTATTCTTCCATCTCATTGGACATACCAAAGTATTGATTGGCCACACCAAGGTAGTACAAAGTTGCTGTATGATACCCGGCTATGTTTCGGGCTTAAATGCGCTCCTTTTATTTTTTCTGCTGTGAGCGAATTCGTAGTTAGGACCATGTATCGCAGGGGACATGTCGTCGCCGCCTACTTAGACAACTACCTGGTCGTTGGTTCATCATTTGCCGAATGCCAATCTATACAACTGGACCTTATAACCTTGCTTCGAGACCTTGGTTTTGAGGTGAGTTGGAAGAAGTGTACGAGTCCCAGCACCATCTGTACCTACCTGGGCATCAAAATTGATTCATCAGTAATGACCTTATCGCTTCCATCTGACAAATTGGATTGTCTCCACCAAGAACTTTTGTTCTTCAAAGATCGTGCTCGTGCCACTAAAAAACAAGTCCAACAGCTGTGTGGAATTCTCTGCCACTGCAGTAAGGTGGTACGTGGTGGCAGAACCTTCTTCCACAGAGTGATTGAGCTCCTTCGTGGGTTACCTGACAGAAATGTGCGGATTCACTTATCAAACGGCTTCAAGTTAGACCTAGATTGGTGGATTAATTTCTTCAAATCTTTCAATGGCACGTCTTTCATTATTAACAGGTCGCCTGAATCTGCCTTGACCTTCGCAACTGATGCCTCTCTCCAGGGCTATGGTATTGTCTGTGATAATGATTGTGTCAGAGGTTTCTTCTCTTCTGATGATGTTCCTCCTGACCTGAACTTTTGTGCAGCTTCACATGCCCATTGGGCCAACATTGACGTCCCTGAAATACACTGCAACAATATCAATGTTCTGGAAGCTATCCCGGTGTTGCTTGCCGCCATTCGCTACAAGGAGCTATGGCGAAATAAACGTGTTATTGTGTACTGCGACAACTCTCAAGCCACTGCTGTCATCAACAAAGGATGCAGTTCTAACTCCTTTTGCATGGAGATTTTGAGAGAACTTTTCTGGCTTAGTGTAACTTATAACTTTCACCTGACATCTCGCCACATTCCGGGTGTAGACAACTGCCTCCCTGACCATCTCTCCCGCGTCAAACAGTCTGGCCATATATTTACAGATTGTTTTAATTTATGTTGCAGTACTACTCCAGGAGCTGGATTCTGAGGTGTCATCAGTCATCTCTTCAGCTTGGGCAGCTAACACGAAAGCCACCAGATCGTCACAATGGACAATTTTCAACAAGTTTTGTTCTGAGTTTGGTCTCCCGTACCTTCCTTCAGACATCCACACTGTCGCTAGATTCCTGGTGTACAAGGCCAGGTCTTCCAAGTTTTTGACCATTAATAATTACTTGTCAGCGATTGTGACCCTTCATAAATACTATGGGTACGATGCCTCGTTTCGTGACTCTTATCAACTCAAAATGGTGCTAGACGGCCTGAAACATATTTTAGGCACTCATCCTGAACAGAAGATTGCTCTTCTTCCTTCACAGCTAAAGGAGATGTCTTGTGTTGTGGATTTCGGCGACAAACCTCAGTTTGCTATGTGGTCCTTGATCATCTTATCCTTCAGGACCCTACTCCGGAAATCGAACATCTTGCCTTCATCTTCAGTTGACTATGCCCATGTTTTGCTACGTGATGATGTGGAGTTTACTCCCTTGGGTATGATCCTGCATGTAAGATCCACCAAGACGTTGAAGAATCGCAGCAGGGTGCTGGACATTCCTGTTGTCAAGTTGTCAGCCAATCTTCGACTATGTGCTGTGTACCTCCTACGTTCTCACTTATATTCATCCCCCGGCCTTGGTTCGGACCCTCTATTCCTGTTAAAAGGGAAGCCAGTCGTTTACAAAGATGTTCTAGCATTTTTGAAAAGGCTGGTTGGGAAGATTGGACTAGACCCCCAAGCCGTGGGCCTTCATTCTCTAAGAAGGTCTGGTGCCCAGTATTTGCATGCCATCGGTACTCCCCTAGAAGACATTCAGAAAATGGGCGACTGGGCCAGCTTGGCTGTGCTGACATATCTATCGACCTTGTCCAGCAGGAAATGGGACCTAGACTCAGTGGCCGCTTCTAATCTGTCACTTCTATGATGTATACGGTTTCAAGTCAGAGAATTCGTTTCTCTGTGCGCATGCTGAGTATACTCATATAGTTGGAGCTTCTTGTTACATAAAGTCAAGTCAAGGAATTCGCTTCCTTGTATGTATGCAGATTGTACTCAAGATAGCCTCCACTTCACCTTACAGTTGTGTTCAGTTTTGTTGCCTTTGTGCTTGTTCAACTAATTATGCGTCTCCAAATTGATCGGCTTGAACTATGCTTAACTCCAGGCCTTCACGTTTTGAACTCACTCCATGTTTTTTTGTTTTTTTTCTCTCCTTCTTGGGTTCTGGGCGGTCCTGGCTGCCACCTAAGTCGCATCCACCTCTTCTCTTATTTGTAGGATGGGGGATATGGCTTACTATATGTGAGTATCACGTATAGTGTTATATCCGGAACCGGAAACACGAACACTCACCTTGGCGGCAGTCGCCCCGGACGACGGAGCTGTAGCCATATTCCTTCTGGCTGTTGACCCACGCACACCAGAATAATATCAGAATTTTTTTTTTCTCTTCTATTCTTCTTTAATAAAGGGCGGTCCTGGCTGCCACCTAAGTCGCATCCACCTCTTCTCTTATTTGTAGGATGGGGGATATGTGATATGTACACATGGAAATTGATTGATTAATCTTTTTTGATTTTTGATTGATTGATTGATTAATTGCTTGTTACCGATTACTGTTTAATACTTAATGTATAATACAAACGTAGCTAGTTTAGTCAAACGTAGAACTGTAACCAAGGAAAAAGGTAATAAGAAAGTCATGCTCGGGAAGACCTCTTATTGAGAAGAACGCAACCTCTTTGTCGAAACATTCTATGGCCAATAAAGAATTATCTTATCGTATCTTATCTTATGTTGAACTGAATTTTAAATCTTACCTTGGTCTTAATTTTGGGTTATTTCCCAGGATTGGTGAAGGTGAATTGTACATTTTCTGGCGGTTTCACCCATATGCTAGGGAAAGCTAACTTGTGTGTGGGAAATTCTTCACCGTTTCGCATATATATGAGTAGGATTAACAATGCATTGTGTGTATATATAGGTTATTCCTACCAGCTGGGAATGGCACATAGGAAGAAATTGCTTTCCTTCCTACAAGTGAAGGAATTCACACAACAAAATCATTTTCTTAGTGTATACATCTGACCTGGTTTAAAATATTTAAAATGACCACAAAACTGTAGTTAAAATATAATCTGCATGTGGTAGCTATCATTTTTATGATTGGGGTGAACATAGGTTCTATTAATGCTAACCGGGTGGTGGAAGGTTCCATCTTTGGGTGAGTGCTGATTAGCCTGAGCGTTGGTCCGTTTATTAGAGGCTCACTCCAATAGGGGAGTAGATTTGCATGTGCCACTGCGCATGTCTGTTTCAGTGCATCCTGGAATGGATTCTGTTGAAATCCGACTTACAAATATGTAGCAAAAATATTTTTAACGAAAATTGCAAGAATGTTCTCACCAATATCACAAATTGTATAAATGATCTATGAAAACCAAATGCATGTTGGTAACGGCGGGGACTTGTGCTATGGAAACATGTATAGATTCAAAATTCTATAGATTCAAAAAAGATTCAAAATGACGGCTATGCAAATCCCCTATATGGGGGTTACTGACCTTTATTCTCTCTCAGTGTACTAACAATTAATGCAACTACCACAACTGAATTAATGTAGCAAATTTCAAGACAGTTTATTAGATATATTCTTGCGTTTTGAAGGTCATCCTATGGAGTATATTTAGTTACTTTTCTGGTAAATGGCCACCCAGAAATTTTGCAAAGCTTTTTTTAAACATAAATATATCAAACATGAAATAGAGAAATACTACTTCAAGCTCCTTAATGTTTACCATCATTGGAATCCGCTTGATCTCATCTTTTCAAATATGATGCTATCTCAAAAGACATTTTTTCCGACTTCCGACATATTCCCAGGGGCCAAACCGTCCATGGGGAAACCCATTTAGAAATGTATCTATAGTAATGGGTCCGACTTTCAGAAAATGTACAATTGGTTGCTGTAGGCCTACACATCTAGTAAATTCTGTTAAATTAGGCTACAATTTGGCCCATACTAGGTAAATTCGAGTATATTCGGCATTGCATTAATTCTAGCAATCTGTTTGGTTAGGTTGAGCTGTATTTTGAACTTTATCTTTGTTTGAAATTTGAGAGGATTGGTAAAGGTGAATTGTACATTTTCTGGCGACTTCATTCTAGTGTTGTGATTCTTGCCCATGTTCTTTCCAACGGGTGATAAGCAAGCGTTACAGGGTAAGACTTTCAGAAAATACACAATTGGCAATTCTACACGTTTAATAAATTGAATTCTGCTAAACAAGAATGAAATTTGGTCAATATTAGGCAAATTCGAGAATACTCAGCATTACATTGATTCTAGCAATCTGGTTGGTTAGGTTAAATTGCATTTTGAGAGTCATTTCTGTCTGAAATTTGCATTATTTGATAGGATTGGTGAAGACAAATTGCACATTTTCTAGGGATTTCACCCCGCACCTCTGTGTAATCGTACCTGGATCCCTTCCAGTCTTAATTAAAGGCAAACTACTATCTAGTGGAAAATGAAAATAAATGTCATTTTTCTGAAATTTTGGTATTTGATTCTTGAAGTGTTTCTGGTCATAAGGATGGAAAAAAATCATTGGGTCGCCGTGCTCATTTTTTGATTACACTGCTTCAAAATTTGGTATCTCAAAAGAACCAATGAGGACCAAAAGGGGGGCCCATGTTGCAGTACCTTGACTTCATAGTTCATATTTGCTATTTATATTCACTCAATTTAAGTAAAATTAACAGTTTTAGAGAGAGTATTATTTGGCCAATAATTCTATGCCTCTTTTCTATAGGGTGCATTGTTATTTTCATATCCCCAATCAGACAAAACACAGTAATTAGGTTGCAGCAAATAGCCGGCGATATGACGGTCGCCTTTATTAACAAAAAACAGAAAAAAAAAAAAAAAAGAATGTATATGTCCAGCGACAGTCTATAGCTTGTGGCCTGAGCAACAGCTGGACGACGACTGCCGAATGAGAGGTAGTGGTGTTGAACGTGGACGGTGGCGCCACCTAGGGGCTTCATTACACATATATATCTATATGTCCCATATAGACCATATATCCCCAATCAGACAAGACACAGTAATTAGGTTGCAGCAAATAGCCGGCGATATGACGGTCGCCAATGCCAGATGCTTTTAGATTTCTATTTAACTAGATATATTTCTCTCCACATGCCAGTTCTCAAGCACTACTCCATCCATGGAGGGACACACATCAACAAAAAGTTGACTTATTTTTTGAGAGATCATTAGCAACCACCTCCTCAACTGAACTTTTCCTGTCGAAGGTTGATACAAGGTAAGTAAGGACGGCAAGACTCTTCCAGTCGCCCATGAGTCGTATGTCTTCCAACGGTACGCCCAACGAATGTAGGTAAGACGCCCCACTGCGCCTAAGGGAGTGGATACTGGCCAGTGAAGAATCCAAGTCCAATCAGAGACACACAATCCTTGAAGAAGCTCAGAATCCCCGGGTACGTGATAGGTTTAGATGGGGTCAGAAGCAAGCGCCGGAAAATGGAATACGTGTCTGTCCAACAAGGACACCACACATAAGGCGGGATCGCTCACCCTGTGAATAGGGATAACAATCGACAATCGGATTGTTTTAGTAGATGAAACATGTAAGACAAGTCCTACATCAGTCCACTCGATATCACTTCTTTTCAAGGTGTGGGATGAGTTGGGGTCTGGCACTAGGTTCGACTTGCGTAGTAGCGAACGAAAATTTAACACAATAGCAGACCAGCACGCCATGTTGTAGTCGTTCTTCTCAAACTTGTCATAGATAGCACGAAGATGATCAGGGGTCAATATCAACTTTGGAGTTTCTGGACAACCAAGCTGATGCTTCAGCCCAGATAAAATTAGCTTAATAAGGAACATCTCCCTATAGTTAATATCATGCCCATAGAACTTCTGAAGATTAGTGACAGCTGACAGGAAGTTGTTGATTGACACAAATTTGTAGGATATGGCAAGCCAGACGAGGAAACGAACCACAGTAGCAGCATCCGCAGGGACAGGAGAAACTCCGAGCAGGTCACAGAAACTCAGGAACTTCCTCCACTGAGCATTCCTTGTGCGTATGGTATTTATTGACCAAGCGCCACCTCCTGATCCAACCCCGACACGCCCACTGCAACAGAGATATGAGTAATCAGCTAGAGCATGTAGAGAGTTTGTTGAGTTAACACGAGACAGCATATCAGGCAGAAAATTTAAATCTCCAGGAATGTGACGAGCAGAGATGAACACATTATGAACCACACACAGCCAGAAAATGGATCTGAGAATGGCCATGCAAGTCCCATTACTACTACGTCCCTTGTTGATCATAACAACCGCCTGGCTGTTGTCCGAGTAACAGAGAATATGAGAGTCACGCAGCCTCGGGGCAAACTTCTTCAGAGCCTCCCAGAGAGCAATTAACTCCCAGAGATTCACATTATTATCAGCTTGATCTAGTAGGGGAACATCAAAGCTCTTCCAGTGACCATGGGAGGGAACTAACAACTCCATACCGTCAGGAGAGCAGGACGAGTTGAAATATCCTGCACACCAATCATCCATGCAAACAGCGCCATACCCATTAGCGCTAGCGTCTGAGTAAATACATGTAGCATTGGAGATATCAAACTTGACGATAGAAGCAGTCCCATTAAAGAATCCCGCAAACCTCCTCCACCACTTGATGTCTTCCCTGAAGTTCTCATCCAACGCAATGCGCGTGTTGTTGTGTTGATGGCCCTTCAGCAGGTGGATTATACGCTGGGAGAATGTCCTACCTCCTTTTACTACTGTCGAACAGTGGCACAAAATACCGCATAACCGTTGAAGCTGATGGAGGGAGGCGGATTTCTTCTTGTCAAAAAAGGCTAAATTGTTGTAAAGTTTAGCCATTTTCTCCTCTGAGAGAGAGAGAGTCATAGAAACTGTGTCGATGATATTACCAAGGTACTGTATCCTAGTTGAAGGGCCTGACACTTCTTCCACGAAATGCAGAAACCCAGTGACCCAAGAAGATTCAGAAGTACCGATTGGATCTCCAGACATTCATCAAAGGTGCGACCAATCACCATATAATCATCGAGGTAGGCATTGACTCTTGTATAACCGCGCCTGGCCATAGCTCTGACAACAAATCGGCTGATTTCCGTGAATATAAACGGGGCACATTTCACCCCGAAACACAGCCTGGTGTCCCAGTATTCCTGCTCTGAAGAATCCTGAGGAAAACGCCAATTTATACCCATTAAGGGCCAGCAAGAGGGATGGATTGATACAGTGCGGTAAGCAGCAGTCAAGTCAATGGTGGACATGTAATCGCCGTCGTGCAGCATCTCCACAATGTGATCTAACCCAGTAAACGAGAATTTTTCACAGGTTTCCGCTTGGAAATTATTAACTGACTCTCCTAGTGGGCGCCGACAATCAGTGATGGGTCTGAAGGAAGAGGTGCCTTTTGGTACCGCTCCAATGGCATGTACACACTTAGAGGGTGAACGAGCCCTTATGTATTTACCCTCACTGAGTTCATCCTGAAGCAAATGAGAAATAAACTCATAGGCATCCTGTTTCAAAGCAGAGCTATAATTGGAGCACATATATGGCTGAATCACATCTACGTCATCCACAACCATAAACCCATCACTAATGCCATGAGTGAGGAACTGCTTCAGTTTCAAGTCATCTTCATATTCCAACTCACAGAGCCACTTCCCAAGCTTTAGTTGCGAACGGCACCCACCGATAAGGTGAAAGTCATTGATTCTGTAGGTCGGATCATCCAGGCAGAAGACATTATTAACACTATCCACACCACATGAAGGAACCAGTAACTCTTTGTATACACTGGTAGAATGGGCAGCCAAATCCGGAGATGAATTCACATTATAAACACCAATCGACAACGGTTCACAGTTCCAGCCCACAAGAACTGGGTCACTACCATGTACTGATAAATCATCAAACGACTGGGAATAATTATCAAAATCACCGGGTTCCGCCGACACATCGTCTTCAAATTGACAGGGAAGATTCACATCATTATAGGCGACTCTTTGTCTAACCATAGTTGGCGTATCAAGTCCACATTGAAGAGGAAAGGCAGATTCCGAGAATTCGGTTAGCTCCGATGCAGGCAGAAAACAACAAGAGCCGCCATTACCGGAAGAAGGTCTCGGGTCAGGGGTCATTTCCAGGTCAAGATCCGTGTGTTTTGGTTGGCCGAGGTCAGACAGTCAATCTGACTTACTGCGGGAAGAACAAGCAGACGCTTTGTGCTCCTTCCCACAGAAACGGCAAACATGCTTCCTTGAACATTTACCATTACAGTCTTTAAAGTTCCAGTAGAAACACACATCCTCTGGGAAATCCGCTGGAACAATGGAAGACTTCTGGGCTTTCTTGGCCTTCTTCTTGCGCTTCTCATCGTCGGTAGAAGCAGACATAGCAGAGGGGGGCGTGGCCATGGCCCCGGGGTGTAGAGCCACACTCTGGGCCTTGTGATCGGCCGCAATAAACTCTTCCAGTTCACCTTCAATGATGCGATTTACTACTTCTCTGTCGTAGAGGACTAGGGCGGAATCTTGATAAGTACCCAAATGGGCATGCTTAGCGACATAGGTCATATGGTTAACATAACACAAGGGATCCTCTCCGTGCTTAATCAACTCCTTAAGGACCCTACATTGTCCATACCATAAGCCACATTTAGATAACTTGGTGTGATCCATGTGTTTTACACTAACTCCCTTGTCAATACTTTGCGCATAAAATTCAGGACGTAAGTAATTACCCAGTTGTTTGGCTTTTTGGGCGGGGTCCAGGGCAGTTGACAGTTGAGACAAAGCGTCAGTGAACGGGGCACTCAATAGGTCCGAAGCAGCGATCCAGGACTCGGCGTATGGACTAGTGGACCCAGATTTGGCTGGAATCGAACCTGGGGGAGCCGGCAATTTCTTCACCAACAGACCAAGAGTGGACATCATATCATGCATCTGTCTCTGTTGTTCGCCAAATTGAAGCTTTTGAGCCTTAATAAACTCAGATAATGATTCATCAATCGATTTAGGCTTGTCGGGAGATTGAGCGCCCGAATCCCGATCGTCCCGGTCATCATCTGGTATAACCTCCAAATGTTCCAGAAATTCAGCCTGGTCAATCGAATTAGATTTACAGTATGCAATAGCCTTTTCCACATACACACATACCGTTTTCCCGCAGGGTCTAAGGTGTTTCCTTTCGCATCCAGAACAGTAAGGCATGTTGAAGGCTTATTGGAGTCGTAATTCCGAAAAAGAATGTATATGTCCAGCGACAGTCTATAGCTTGTGGCCTGAGCAACAGCTGGACAACGACTGCCGAATGAGAGGTAGTGGTATTGAACGTGGACGGTGGCGCCACCTAGGGGCTTCATTACACATATATATCTATATGTCCCATATAGACCATATTTTGAAAAAAACAAATACATAATGTGAATTTTAAATTAAAAACTCGAAAAAACTCACTATTTTTCACCATTTTTATAAAAACAATTTTTTTTTCTCCCCAGTGAAAATAAATGTCATTTTTCTGATTCTGTAGTATATGATTTTTGAAGTATGTGTGTTTTTAAAACTGAAAAAAAAAATAATGGGTCACTGTGCTAGTTTCTGAATTATGGGGCTTTCAAACATGGCTGACAACCCAAAAATCTGCTGCTTTCAAAGTGTTCTATGTTTCCTAAACATGTCTATTTCAGACAGCTACAATTATTTTGTTAACGCAATGACATACATTTTTTTCCCTATATATGTGTAGAATATTACCTGCACTATGTGTAGAAAATTTTGGGACATTTGGAGTATCCATTTTTGTTTTATTCCCAAAACTGTGAAAGGAAAATGCAGCATTTCCCAATGGACTTGCATGTTGAGTGGGTACAACTGAGAGTACCCATAGCTAGCTCTGTTTCCCAAACATGTCTATTTCAGACAGCTATGAAAAAAAAATTAACGCGATGACATATATTTTTTTCCCTTTTAATCTGTAGTATATAACCTGAACTGTATGTGTAGAAAATGTTTGGACAGTAGGAGTAGCCATTAATTATTTGTTTTATTCTATAAAATGTGAAAAAATGGGCCGTTTCCTCATACTGATAGACTGCAATGCTAAAGGAATAGTGCGTAAAATGCCCGTAGATTTGGTATATGGAAAAGGGGGGCGTGGCAGTGAATAGTAGCGTTTGCCTTTAATATGTGAATTGATAAACACTGCGTCAAAGGAATTAAGGATCAACAAAAAAAATGTGGGCAGAGAAACCTGTATCGCAAGAACTGTGGCAAGAACAACTACGTTCTGTACTGAATCACGCTGGGACGAAGATGAGAAAATAAAGTATAGCAATACCGATTATTCTGTTTGTCGACTTGTCATTATACACCTGATATACCTAAATATGATGTGTTCCCCGAAAATGAGTCACAAGTCGCAATTTGATTTGATTTGAAAAATAATTTTATTCAGGACTAAGGACATTACATCACTGATGCTATTCTCAGAATTGCCTGATGTTACAAAACATTAATACAATACTTTAGAACATACTCCGCGAGATAACAATGCAGAAGTTAATATCTATATAAAGAGATAATCTAAATAATATACCTTTCAAAGGAATATAGTTAATTAATTAATGACAATGTTTCACAGACATGATAAGACAGGCCTTCAAATTTCCATTTGCGGGCAGACATATAATATTAAAGCGAACATTATTAATGTAGGTTTAAACCTAGGCAGTGATAGCATGTTTAGAATAAAAAATGTGTTAAAACATAGGTATAGCGTCGTGCTCTATCAGAAAACTGTTGGGTAAAATAGATATTTTTCAAAGTCTTATATTCACAAGATCTCTTTGTAGGAATGTTTTCAGTTTTGGTGTGTCTAACGCCAGACGAGATATGAACACATAAAGTCTCCTACAGTACCAAATTTCAAAACAGTGTATTAAATATTTTCATGCATTCCTAAGGTTATCTTATGAATATACTTAGCTACTTCACTTTTAAACGCCTCCTCTAAAATATTGCAAATTTTTTTCTTTTCGAAAAATAAAAATATCAATCTTAAAATATAGAAGTACCTATTAGATATCCTAGCGTTTACCATCATTGGAATCGGCTTGATCTATTTTTTTTTCAAATATGATATTTCAAAATTAATTTTTCAGTCAGGTTCAGAAGGCAGATTTGTACCCCTGAGTCTCAGGGGGTCATTAACACTTTAGCCTTAGTCTTAGCCTTATGGTTAATCTTATTGCTGGATGTGGAATTGAGGAATGTGGGTGTCTGGATAGAACTGTTTTGGCAACTTGTGACTCATTTTCCAGAAACATATCACATATAATATCTCTTAGAGGTAAAGTGAGCTTTTTTCAATTAAACATTACTTGTTGAATTTGCCGAATTTCGCGGAAAAACCAAAAACCAAAGTTGTACCTTATGTAATGGTACACCACTATTCTCAGACCAAATAAAAAACGGGTGTAGAAAGCTAAAAGCTTTTTCTGGTTGTAATAGGACAATTCAATAATAATAACATTCAACATTAGAGTTATTATAACGAAGGTCCAAGTCCGTTTGGAAAAATATGTTTGTTTGTTTTTTATTGATAGCATTTTATCGTACAGATAATAGTTCCCAGCATATCATGACATTTTAGCAGAAAAAGAGCAATACACGAATGTTATCATTTAAATTAATATTTAACAATCTGTAGACAGTAGACATATATGCTGTTTTGTCCCCAATCTGAAAGGATAGAAACGTGAAATAGGAAAAATAAAAAATATCCAAGACTTTTCTTTTTGGAATATCCAACACCTTTTTGTCAGCTTTCTTTTTCTTTTTGCCACGGTCCTTTTCCTTTTCGGATTATCATTTTCCTTTTAGGAATATACTTTTCCTTTTTGGAACATCCTTTTCTTTTTGGAATATCCTTTTCCTTAAAATTATTTACATAATAGAAAGCAGAGAGTTCTCGTCAACAATGTTATCTCTGACATAAGGGAAGTAAATTGTGGAGTTCCTCAAGGAACTTCTCTAGGTCCTCTCATGTTTAGTATTTATGTGAATGACATATATAGATGTACTGAGAATTCAAGCATTCAAATGTTCGCCGATGATACAGTATTATATAATTGTCATAAACAATATAGTGAATTGGGAGAAAATTTGCAATCTGATCTTAATAACATTAATTCTTGGTGTAAAGTCAATAAGATTTCTTTGAATATAGAGAAATGTAAAATGTTGAAGATAAATTCTGGGAATGTTAAAAAATCACAAAAACTGAATGTATATAACTTTGGCACCCAGAAAATTGATCATACAGATGAATATACTTATTTAGGATTGAGAATCGATTCAAAACTGAATTTTCAATCTCATCTTAAAAACAAGATAAATGTGATACAAAATCAAAGTAGAATTATTTCTAAATCCAGACATATATTTACTGAAAAAATGTTTTTAAACTTGTATAAAGTGATGATTCTTCCACACATGGATTTTGGAGATACCATATATAATGGTACGAGTAATACTGCTTTATCGATTTTATGAAATAAACACCAAAACTGTAAGAAAGACGATGCAAGTTAGTTTTGCTTGAGTTGTTTTATTGTTGTATGACCAACGTTTCAGAGAACATTTCTCCTTCTTCAGAGTCTGCTTTATTAAATTATTTATACTGCTTTATTAAAGAAGTTACAGGTGATACAGAATAACTACATAAGAAGAGCTAAATATTTAAGTAAAAAAACTAATGTACTAGAAATATCAAAGAAATTGGGTATTCCACCTCTGGAAAAGAGAAGGGAGATACATCTTTTGGAGATGGCTTATAAACTTTCATTGTCATCAGAGAACATTGAAACAACTAAACCTAATTTAAGATCAAACAAAGATAAAAGGAAGAGTATTTTAAAGATGTTAACCCCTCACTCTGAGAGGATTAAAAGATCCTGTATATATAGAGCTCCAATATTATGGAACTCAGATAAGAATGTATTCTATGACACTCATAGAGTGGATGATTTGGTAAATTTCAGGTTATACCTGAAAAATGATTATTTAAAACAGGAATAAAATAATAAAATGTATAACATATTATTTGATCATATTTATATGGCTAAATGATATGATAATATTTGTACATTAAAATCCTGTAAATTATTTATGATTTTATATCAAATCATTAATAATAACAAATTGAACTTAATCAGGCATGTAAGACTTGTATGGGTAAATTAATTGATACGAAACATATTGTAAAAGTAACGTATAAGTTACCTGAGGTGCATTAAACAGATATATGTAGAGTAGTAACTCTTTAGTTACAGGTTAAAAAGGAGGAGTTGTATAAAAACGTTTAAACTGTGTTAAACGTATAATATGTCATTAAGAATTAAGAATAGTTCAATAGTTGTATAAATAAGTGTATAGAATAGTTACATCGAAAAATGAAATTAACAACAAGTCATAAGTACTTAATTAATAAGTATCTTATTGAAAAGAAAAAAGAAAAAGAACAATCTAAGGCACTCTCGGAAGAGCTATGCGTGCAAAGAGGGAGATGGACCTTTTTCACATTATTAATGTAACTGTATTGATGAATGAGAAATAAAAACACTTATATATATATATTTTCCGAATATCCTTTTCCTTTTCCGAATATCCACTCCTTTTCACCCAAATGTACCATGATGTATTCCTACCCCAACGTGACTGGGAGGGAGAAGGAGGGTGAGAGGAAAAGGGAGGGTGAGCGGGGGAGGGAGGGTGAGCGGGAGGGGAGAGGGTGGTGGAGTGCAGGTGCACCAGTGACTGAGTTAGGTGTGTTATGTAACACTGCTAGACTAACACTCCCTTGCCTACTCATGCCTGGGACCAACACAACATGATGTTTAAATGGAAGATTGGGTTCTCAGTTATCCCTTTAGTAACCCTTTATTTAATGGTTCCTAGAGTATTATTTTAAGAAATAAGCATTAGTTGTCGATTCACTTTTGGGAAATTTGATCTGTATTTTAATAAAATAGGTACTTAATTAAGGAACTATTTTTCTGGTGGATTGATATCGAGTGGTGGGTTGAGCTGTGTGGGAATCTTCAGCAAAAGAAGATCCCAATAGACTAGCTCCAAGTCCTTTAGGTCTATTTCAAAAAGATGAATTAGCCAGCATAATTACTCATACATTTCATTTCTTCTTAAAGAATATTTATTTTAAGAAGTGATATGAATGAATGCCCCCAAGTTTGCAGGTGGGTGGTTTTTTTTTGTTGGTAAATTACATTTTATCAGATCATTTCATATATTCTAAATTACAAAAATAAACATGGTGTACAAGTCTACCCAAGTAGCAGTGTGCAACATAGTGAATTGGGAGACCAGAGACCGTTGGTCTCTGTCAAATTTTAACAGTGGAGACCGACAGGATTTTACAGAGACCGAAAAAAGGGGGGTATTAATATGGTAATTAAAAAATAACCCAGAATAAGAAAAGTTAGACAAGATAATTTTATCACTTGTTCATTTCACTGGAGACAGTCGGACTCAGCCTAATATCAATATCAGAGACCGGCAAAAATTCAATGGAGACCTGGGCGTCGGTCTCTGAGTTATGTTGCACACTGATGTTTCCATTGGTATGGGTAGAAAAGTAGTGTACCAGGGAAGACACCCACAGAAAAGATGACCAAATCTAGACATAGGTATCAGAGCATCCAGACATGGCTTTTCATGTAGAGGAAATAGGACATACAATAGGAGACATAGGAAAAAGGTGCAGTGACATACTTTTCTGTGGTGATTATCTAAGGGAAATAGTGGAAAAGGAGGCTGACATGGAGAAATCATCACAGACATGGAACTTTTTGATCTGGAAATAGTCAAATCTGCTCGAACATAGGAAGTTAGCAGTTGGAAAAGAATCTGTAATATGAGAAATAACTTGTACCACAGAGGAAAAGTCCGTACGGATTTCATCATTAGTACATATGTCTACTTTTGGACGCAACATATGCAATGCCTATGTTGGAATAAGTGGTGCCCCCTGGTAGTTCGGTCCAGAACCGACATTTAAGCATCAGTTCACATATAAGGGTCAGATTTCCAGAGAATGTACAATTGGCAGCCCTACATATTTAGGAAATTCTCCTAAATTAGGCTGAAAAATGAAGAATACCGGGTATATCTGAGTATATTTGGTATCGCATTGATTTAAAGTATCAGTTCTGTTATGTTAAACTGCATTTTGAAGCTTATTTTTGTCTTAAATGTTGGTTATTTGAGAGGATTGATGAAGGTGAATTGTACATTTTCTGAAAATCTGACCCATAACCTGATCTGATTCACAATATTACATACCTTACAAATAAACGCAACTATTTTTGTATTCTTTTTTCAAATATGATAAAAACATAATCAGCGGCTCTGGTTCTGGGCCCACAAACTCCATTGAATAATTATTAAATCATGAACCAATATGACCAGTCCTGGACATATATAGCTATCGCGGAGCCTCATATATTTTAGAATCTGTATAGCTATTCTAATGTCCGTTTCGGCGGCAATCATTTGCGGGGAAATAAATGAAGATGTAAAGATACTTTCTTGCTTTCATTTCAGATATATTTAGGCACGATGTTGGGCGTCGCCACATTCATTACTTGTTTTAGCACATATAAAGCTAAACTGGCATTTAACAAAAATATCTCTTAAGGAACTTTTAAAGCCAGCGAAAGCAATTTTTCCTTAATTAAAGTAACACTTCTCACTGTTGCTGGCTAGATTATCGAGTAACAGAATTTTGACTTCATTTTCTAGTATTTGGTGCACCTTACCCTACCTAACTAACTCCTGTGAATATCAAAACTATGAAATTCATATTATATCAAATATTTGGTAAAATAGTGAGCAAAATCGTTTTTGCACTCCATGCAGAGATTCAAACTGTCAGTTGAGTTAACATCTGGAATTATGTAACCCCCAGGTCGGCGCTGGTCAGTACAAAGGACATCAGTTTCATTCCTGCCACAGGCTAAATCTGGCAGTACCTCCTCGTCTCCAAAGCCATTTCCTCATGGATTTGACATGGGTTTAGGTTCTGACCCATTCATTACACATATTCACTAATCATTGAATGAAAACGCAATGCTGATATTTAATACTTCAGATATTGCTATACCTATCATATATGATTACACTGACAAAGTTTCACATGATTCCATGACTACTCATTTTAACTAACTTAGCCACTTTAACACAAACTATTCAAATTATATTTTAACATATGGATACTTCACAGGATCTTGTGCTGGCCTATAGTCACACACCATTATCGGCAAAATAACATGTAATTCCAAAAATATCATCTACATCATTGAATGCACTAAATGCAAAGAATACTATGTAGGGGAAACTTCAAATTACGTCATTACAAGGCCACCTTCATGATATTAGGTCAGAACAGAAAAAAACAGTTGCTGAACATTTCAATGATATATTCCATACTGCAGAGGAAAATATGGTAATTTACCCAATAGAACAAATATTAGATCAAGGCTCAGGCGAAAAAATCAATAAAAAAAGATTACAAATTGAAGGGAAATGGATACAGGCACTCAACACTGTCGAACCTAATGGAATGAACATAAAATTGACAGAAATGGGAACTATTGCCTTTGTCACAGTATATAATGCAACCTCCACAAAAATCACCGAAATTGTTAAAAACACATACAAAAACCTGCAAAACTTATATCGTAGACATTTTAGAGAAGAGCTAGTCTTTGGATACAGAAGAAACCCAAATACCAGTAATATGTTAGTTTCATCTAAACTCAGCTGAAATTTGATAGATTTATACCCTATTCTGTCTCCTAGGGTACAAAACAATGCAGAACTGCCAGCTAATGTTGCAGTTTTACTGATTTGGAAAAAAATCAAAATCAGTTCTCCGATAAAATAAAGAAAGAAAAAAAAAGTTTTATATTTCTACATCCCCAAAGAAATAATGAGTTATATTAGAACATGTTGCCAGTGCAAACATACTAATAAATCACACACAGTACATTCAAGAGGCTTTTCTCCAGTATGTATTCTCATGTGTTCCCTCAGTTCTTGAGCCCGTGCTGACCTATAGTCACACACAGTAAAATGATAAGGCTTCTCTCCAGTATGTGTCCTCATATGTCTCTTCAGGGCTCCTGCTTGTGCTGCCCTATAGTCACACACAGTACATCCAAGAGGCTTTTCTTATATTTTCAGTTCTTCAGTATGTTTTCTCATGTGTCTCTTCAAGGCTCTACCCCGTGCTGCCCTATAGTCACACATAGTACAACCATAAGGCTTTTCTCCAGTATGCATTCTCATGTGTTCCCTCAGTTCCTGAGCCCGTGCTGCACTATAGTCACACACAGTACAATGATAAGGCTTTTCTCCAGTATGTGTTCTCATGTGTCTCCTCAGGAGTCCAGCTTGTGTTGCCCTATAGTCGCACACAGTGCATTCATGGGGCTTTTCTTTTGTAATCAGTTCTTCAGTATGTGTTCTCATGTGTCTCCTCAAGTATCTACTCCGTGCTGCCCTATAGTCACACATAGTACAACCATAAGGCTTTTCTCCAGTATGTGTTCTCATGTGTTCCCTCAGTTCTTGAGCCCGTGCTGCCCTATAGTCACACACAGTACAATGATAAGGCTTTTCTCCAGTATGTTTTCTCATGTGTTTCCTCAAATCATCAGCCCTTGCTGTCCTATAGTCACACAGAGTACATTCAAAGGGCTTCTCTCCAGTATGTTTTACCATATGTCTCCTCAGGTGTGTAGCACTTACTGCCCTATAGTCACACACAGTACATTCATGGGGCTTTTCTCCAGTGTGTGTTCTCATGTGTTCCCTCAGTCCTCCAACCTGTGTTGCCCTATAGTCACACAGAGTACATTCATGAGGCTTTTCTCCAGTATGTGTTCTCATGTGTCTTTTCAGGTCTTCAGCCTGTACTCCTCTATAGTAACACACAGTACATTTATATTTCCTCTCAAGACTGTGTGTGAGTAAATGCTTATCTAAACTACTGCTAACTGTATACCCTTTAACACACAGATTACAGTTGTGTAGTTTCTCACCTGTATGGGTCACATTGTGTATATTGGCCACCAGTAGAGCAGGTACACAGGTCACACTTGTGGCATTTGGTGCCTGTCCGGTATCCATGAGTACAGTAGGTGCACAAGTCACACAGCATTTGCTGCCTGTCCGGTATCCATGAGAATGTTCATGTTGAGAAATTTTGATGTAGCAACATTCAAGATGGATGAATCACTTGTAACACGCCTACAGCACAAACCCTGCAAATAAATATAGAGCTGATCAGGCTACATCAAACTGTACAGTAGTCAATTTTCTAAATATTTGGAACTGATGGATAATAGTTTGTTAACTGTTAAGCTGTGATTCAACTGGATCACTTGTATATACATACATGTGCTCATGGCTTGCTCATTGAAACATGTATAGCTCGTGGATATTGACATTAGAACATTGATAAATACTCCATGCTGAACATGTCATGTTTTTTATAGATTTTAGACTGTACCATTAGTCCCATAATTCCATGTGAATCAAGATTCAAAATGGCACCTATGCAACTCCCCTTTTCTACTGGTTCGCTTGTTTTCTTATGAAATCAATGGCAAGTCGTTGGTCTGCTCTCAGTGCGCTATTGATGCGCTACTAAAAGACGTGGAATGTACGGGCCATCATTGCGCTCAAATCAAACACGGCAGATATTTGCGCAAAATCCTGAGGGTGCCTAAATAAGCGCAAACAACACATTTTAAAAGCGTGTAGGAAGTGCAGTAATTGATTCCATCGGACTGCTCTGGTTTCACTCTGACTTCTCTTGTTAGGCGCTCTGGGACAATAAAAGAGGGGATGAAGAGCAGACCAAAAGAGCGATCCAGTGGAATCACAGCTTTGGTGTACCCTATTCTATACATAATTTGGTTCACAACTGATAACTTATTATATATTGATTTCCATGTATTATTCGAACGTTTGATTTAATGTCTTAGGGGCATTTAGTCATATTTATATAAAACTAGCAAAGTACCCGTCCTCCGGACGGTCACCCTCTCTCCCCACACTTCCCCCTCTCTCTCTTTTCCCTTCACCTCTTCTGTCTTTTATACCTGTTTTTCTCTACCAACCCCATCTCCGATTTCCCCCCCTCTCCTCGCCCTTTTCCTCATGCTCCCCCTCCCTGCTTTCTCTCCCTCCCCCTACATTCTCTTCCTCCTCTCTTCCCCTCTCCTATTCCTAGACCCTCTTCTTCACTCTCCCACTCCTCTGCATGTAGGAAGGTCACCCTCTCTCCCAACACTTCCCCCTCTCACTCTTTTCCCTCCCCCTCTTCTCTGTCTTTCAAACCTGTTTTTCTCTCCCAACCCCATCTCTGATTTCCCCCCCCACCTCCCCTCTAAAGTAAAAAAGTATGAATATACAGAAACCATATGGGTTAGGGTTATCCCTTAGTTATAGTAGCGGCTGGGAGAGCTGGATATTATCTAGATGTCAATGTACCTGTTCTATCTGTTTTTGTATTTAATTTGCACTGTCAATTCCTTTAGATGTACATTGTGAATCTCGATGAATAAAGTAGTATCTTATCTTATCTTATAATAGCTAAAATACATTAGATCCAACATGAAGGACTAAAGGTGGAGGTACTGCAGGCAGTAAAGCTTATATATTGAATGTACCTCCCCCTCCCCCTCCCCCTCTCCTATTCCTACACCCTCTTCCTCACTGTCCCACTCCTCTGCATGTACATAGGTCTCCCTGGACGTAGGTTGTGGGGAATGACATAGTATCTCACAGGGGCTTTCCCAGGCTATAAATAGAGTGTTGAGATCGCAATTTAAAAAAGGCTTCAAAATCACATTTTCACCCCAGATACCTTCACAAACCACATAGGACGACCTCCGGAGAGGATGGACGGACCTCTACAGATAAAAAAAAATGGTTTGTAAAACAACAAATTCTGAGAACATGTGATATCAAGAAAACCTTCTTTTCTACCTCTTTTTGTAGAAATCGCTCTAGCTTTATATTATATGGATACCTTCCGACGATTAACTTGTTTATGATTCTAGTCTATGCTAAGGGAATATTCGATAATAAGGGTTGATTTCTGGGTTCCTCTACTGAGATACAAGCAGGGGCAAGGATTAGTATGGCCAGGTGTCACAGTTTCATGTTTCAAGGTACTGAACATGTCTGGTTACGGTACCATTTTCTATGTTTGTTTAATTTCATTTCGTCACATTGAATTATATATTCAACTAATGTTATATCACTAAGTTACCAGAGGTTAGGCAGTATATAAGCTTGGTGATATAACTTCTGTTTTGACATCGCCACCACCAACTATCTGCTCTAATTCTAACCTCTGGGTTGTGTATTCGTACTCTGTTCTGTTGGTCATTCAGATATTCAAATAAATACAAGATCCCAGTAGATATATGATATCAGTCATTGTGTGTACCGTATTTCTTAAACATTCAAATAGGCTTACATTTTAATTAACAAATGATTCCAGGGTAGGCCCTAAGGGGTGGGGTAGGGGCGGGGGGAGGGAAGCTGCCCCATTCTCCCACCAACCCTCCCAGCTTTAGCAGTAGCAAAACACATGACCGGCCTATCCAAACTACAAAATGTGGGTTTTCCATGGAAAATGCATGGTATGTATAAAATCTTAAAGTGCAACCGCTAGCACTAGCAGACACTACTCGCACCAGCAGCGCCAACCAGCAAAACAAGTCAAACTCAACTGAAAGCCCAGAGTCGGTTGCACTATAAGCCGCATTTTACACAAAGGCCACATTTTACACGAAAAACCCGCATTTTACACGAAAAAACCCGCATTTTACACTTTGTTTGTATTGACCGGCCTATCCAAACTACAAAATGTGGGTTTTCCGTGGAAAATGCATGGTATGTATAAAATCTTAAAGTGCAACCGCTAGCACTAGCAGACACTACTCGCACCAGCAGCGCCAACCAGCAAAACAAGTCAAACTCAACTGAAAGCCCAGAGTCGGTTGCACTATAAGCCGCATTTTACACAAAGGCCACATTTTACACGAAAAACCCGCATTTTACACGAAAAAACCCGCATTTTACACTTTGTTTGTATTGACCGGCCTATCCAAACTACAAAATGTGGGTTTTCCGTGGAAAATGCGTGCTATGTATAAAATCTTAAAGTGCAACCGCTAGCAGTAGCAGACACTACTCGCACCAGCAGCGCCAACCAGCAAAACAAGTCAAACTCAAACTGAAAGCCCAGAGTCGGTTGCACTATAAGCCGCATTTTACACAATGGCCACATTTTACACGAAAAACCCGCATTTTACACGAAAAACCCGCATTTTACACTTTGTATATTCTATCAATTTGGGGTGGGGGCAGGGTTGGAGGTGTGTGGGGGGGGGGGGGGGGGGGGGGAGGCGGGCGGAGGGAGTGTTGGGGGCGGGGAATTTTTTTTTTTCATTCTACACTTGGGTTGTGTATTCTGTTTTCATTTTACACTTGGGGTTAATGCTTTCCTTAAGTTTATTCTATCAATTTGGGGGACGGAGGTGGAGGGAGTGTTGTGATGTGGCAATGTCCACGTATAAATCAGTAGACCCTGAGGGTTTAGACTTCGTAGTAGTCAGTATACTTAGGAGGCTGAGTAGTAACGAGTCATTTATCACTTAGATCTATTGTACTATTCTTGGTATAGCTGAAGCTATAGTTGCAATAAAAGCCCAGCATTTTGGCTGGTAAACGACACTTCCATTTACAACACCACGACCGACTTATGTCTTGAATTTCGAGCTGCGAGATATAGTCTACAGGCTAGACTCCTACTATATTCCTCTAAGGAATCTGGAAATATTATAGAGCTTAATCTCTTGGTCTTAGAGATAGAAGGATAATCTCTGGGACTTGGAGATTGACAAATGGTGGACAACCCAATAGAAGATCCAATGGTGCCAGCTTAGAAAGACAGTATTTCTGACTACAGAAGGAACAGCTGTCACAAAAAGACCATATGGCAGACAGAACTGGCAGGAGACTGACTTTTTGACTATGAAGGTAGGTGCAAGATTTGTTACTAAGCAGTCACGGAGATAGGACTACTGATGTATAGACAGGTGGGAGACCATGAATAGTTATAATGGTACATACACGATAAATACATTGTTCTTATTTTATAGAAAGGTGAGTTTTTATCTGTGATGAGACTGCAAGTAAACAGAGTCTAATTTAAGCACTACCATGTCAAAAAGTCAAGTCGATATCAAAATATACAGATACAGGTAATAGCCACAGTAAAAGAAGAAGGCTAATGTTCTAAAAATGGTGATATCAAACAAGTTCAGAATATATCATACATGAGGAAATAATTTCTGAAGGAGCTAAGGATAGAAATATTTCAATAATGAGACAAGTTAACAGCAGGGATAGAAAAAGAACTATCCAGAAAAAGAAACAATAGTAACAAGTAACTTTATTATAGTTGGAAGTGGTTTTAAGAACAATATTATAGACCTATGATTGACTATGTTTTGTGATAACTATGTACTTGGGAGAGAAACATTTTCAGGACCTTTTGTGTGTGTCATAAATCAGGTGTTTTCATGTGTTCAGGAATGTCGAACAGGCAGATCTCTGATTTGTGATTGTGTTTGTTGAGGAGGCTGCAAGGTAATTTATCACCTGGTAGCAGGAATCTGTATCCCATTATGAGACACATGGACTAGGGACATATCAAGAACAATAGATACATTCCTGGTACAGGTGACACGTACAGAATAGTGTTACAAAGTGACAGTAATGGGAGGTAAAAAGAATAAAAATAAGGGCAAGAATAAAGTACGAGACGGATACTTTATGGAACGAATGGTTCGTCATTTAAGAAACAAACGATACGTCTCACAAGTTGAATTGCCTGATCAAGACATTTCTTTGAGCCCTAGAGACACAACACAAACACAGCAGCTAGCAGATAACACGAACACACCGAGCAAGAAAGCTTACCCTGAGTTGGAGAAAGAAATAGAACAACACAGGCAAAAAGCAATTGGTTCAGGGTTTGGTACACTTGACCAAGATAATATCGATAGACTGGACCAATTTATGGAATCACACCGAACCAGAATGGCTGCTAGAGCTCAGGATTTTGGTCGTGGACAATTGGAAAGTCCTGATCCGTTTGGTTTTGATGAGGAAGACCAAAAAGAACATGGGAAGGACAGTAATATTCAATGTTCTTTCGAGGTAGAATCTCCCACAAAAGACAGTAGGAGGATTGACGGCAATGTTGATAATCAGTCATCACGAAGAAGAGAATTGTTTGGTGAAAATTCGCCACGGGCAGCAGCAGGCAGACCATCACAAGGAGAGCAGCTGTTAGCAAACCTGGGTGAATCAACTGAAGAAAGGGGAACGAAAGAAGTATTTCACATACAGAAGCCTTGTTCGGTTAATGCAGCTGGAACAGGGATACCTGAGAGGAACCTTACTCAAGAGCAGTTGGACCGAATGGTGGTAAAACCTGAAACACAGAAAGGATACATTAGAGAAATCACAAGACGAAATCAGTTATTGAAAGATGAACAAGAAAGAAATTATCAATTGCAAGTAGAAAACGACCAGTTAGCAAGAAGATGTAATGAATTAAATCAAATAGTGCTAGAAGAGGCTCAAAAGAGAACTGATTTAGTTCAAGTAATGGCGCGGAAACTGGATGAACAAGAAATTGATCATCAAGTTGAGATGAAATATTACAGAGATAGAGTAAAGCAACTGGAGCTGGAAAAGACATACATACATAATATATATATATGGCCATATCCATTTGTTTTTACACCATTTGACCCTTGCCCCAGCCCAGAATCACCATGTACACAAAAGGGTACCGGTATGGATCAATCAATACATGTAGTAGTGTATGTCTGTAATAGTATTCATGCTGAGTCAGTCGATACACACTAGTGAATATGTGTATTCATGCTGGTTCAGTCAATACACACTAGTGAATATGTGTATTCATGCTTCCCTCCCTGCTCTCACAGTAGCAGTGACAATATGTAGGCTATTTATAGGGCTGGAGCCTACTCAGCACATTGGTGATGTGTAGAGAAAGGGGGGGGAGGGATGGGACGATTATTTATTTTTAAATATAAAAACAATCTAAAATCGTTCAGATCTGGTGAAATATAACTAATGTACTTCCCACAAATAAATGTCTTGCTGCGGTAATTTTCTGGATCAGTCAATACACACTAGTGAATATATAGACAGAACTACCCGGAATTCGAGGCGGGAGTGAATATTCACCCATGACGGTCAAGGGGCGGTAGCCCCGCGACCGTCATGGGTGAATATTCACGACGCCGAGAATTTAAGGGTTGTTCCGAGTTTATTTCACCCCGCACATCTAGTACTATGATTATAGAAATACATAATAAAACCCACATCATTAAATAGAGCATTAAATTCTCTATTGAATGATATAAGATTTGTTAATGTAGGCCAAGAAATGGCTGCGATATGAACGTTTTAAGTCAACAATATAAGTAGGCCTAAAAACTGCATGATCATACAGTGGGCACCGAACATTGTAGGCCTACTAACGGGGCTGTCAGCGGGGCTCTCTTAGACTTCTTAATATTTGTTTTAGTGATATCGGATGACATATGATTAAATTTTATGCACATATAATAAATATAGAATGGAACTCGCCAGAAATAATCGAAAATTTATTGGACTTGATTCGTCCACATAAGCCTATGGCATCGTGCTTATGTGGACGAATCTCGTCCAATACATTTTCGATTATTGCCGGCTCGTCCCATTCTCTCTATATATTATAATATATATCTTAGAATATGAACCTCCCGACCCCCACCCCAGCCCAAACTTGATAGGAATACACAAACAAAGTAAACAACCCAAGTGTAAAATGAAAACATGAAAAAAAAACCGACCGCGATTGTTCACTGTGGTACACTGACTCGTGTAGACTGTGTCCGCCACATTATGTCTGAAGTTTTCCACTTATGATATATGATATATCTCAACTTCAGTGGTCCGGTAGACCCTAAACCTATTCATCTTTGCGAGTGCAGCCGTGCGTAGGCCTACAGTGAGGCTACACGGCTACGTAGTCTGCGCTAAGAGAGTGAACGATAATAGGGGGTCTATTGTTTAGATAGGGGAGAAATAAAGACATAAGACTTACCTTTAATCATGTGTGACTACTCCCTCTAACCTTTGGCTGTGGGCTGAGCATCTATATACATTAATTTCTGCTTGTTCAATCTTTTCCCTGAAAACTTTAAACTCAGACCCGGACATGGACATCGCCGATTCTACATAGCTGCCACCTAGGGGGAAAGCCAGGAATCCGATCTACCTCCTTCATTGTTCATCAGATGGCAGGTTCAACATTGGTCTAGATATTTCCCGCGCTCCTTGTTCCACTGACTGTGTCCATGAGTGATCGAGGGCATGCTGGTAGGGGCTTGTGTGTGTGTGTGTGTGGGGGGGGGGGGGGGGGGGGGTGTTGATAAGGGCGTAAAGCAACCAATCTCACTCACTCATACGGTAACAGCAGGAAGAAATGGCAAAAAGAATTTGGAATCCAATTTCATATGTCTGCTCTGCTTGCATTGTCATTTATGGGTGAAATCGCCAGAAAATGTACAATTCACCTTCACCAATCCTCTCAAATAACCGAAAATTAAGACAGAAATTAATTCAAAACTTAATTCAACATAGCCAATCAGATGCTTTGAATCAAGGCAATATAAAAAATACTCAGATATACCTATTATTGATCATTTTTCAGTACAATTTAGCAGAATTTACTAAATATGTAGATCTGGCGATTGTACATTTTCGGAAGATCTGACCCATATATCAACAAACCTAATTGCTGGTTTGGCGGCCTCTCTAGTTACCCTGAAGCTGGGAAACTTGTGGGGTCAGATTTTCAGAAAACTTTCAGAAGCTCTACACATTTAGTAAATTATGCTAAATAAGGCTGCAATTAGGTCAATACTAGGTAAATTTGAGTATGTCTGTCATTGCGTTGATTCTAACCATCTGTTTGGTTAGGTTGAACTGTATTTTGAACTTTATTTTGGTCTGAAATTTTTGTTATTTGAGAGGATTGGTGAAGGGGAATTGTACATTTTCTGGCGACTTCGCCCTGTGGGCATGGTAACCTATTCCCTAGACACTACTTTCATTACATTCTATCTTAATTTGTTATCAGTCTACTATGTTTGCTCATTCAGAAGAATCATTCAGAGGTGAAGTTGAATAAGGAAAACATGACATAAGGGTGAAATCGCCAGAAAATGGACAGTTGGCCTTCACCAATCCTCTCAAACAACCCCAAATTAAGAAATAATAAAGTTTAAAACTGAGTTTAACATAACCAGACAGATTCTTTGGACCGAATCAAGGCAATATCAAGTATGCTCATATGTCTATTATTGACCATTTTTCGGTCTTAATTTAGCAGAACTTTTTAAATGTGTAGAGCTGCCGATTGTACATTTTCTGAAGATTGACCCATAAACTGGCACTGTGCCCAATGGTTGGGTATACATATTTACAAGCCAAGTACCCAATTTGAGTATGGTCCTTTAGGCTCTTGGCCCATCTAAATACTTTATCATGGAGCTGTGTGTGTACCTCCCTGTTCATGTGAAAGGTCTTGACCAATCGTGCCAATTCCACCTTTTGTATGCAAAAGCGCAGCTTCTTCTAAAACATTACGAACGGCACCCCATACACCACTTCTAACGCCACTAAGACTTGGACAGCCTCTATTTCACTTTACTTCCGTTTTTTCTCCGGGTTCGTCCACCACCGCCCGCAGAAACACATACCTTTGACCTACCTACACCGATCAAGCCAGTCAGATTTACTCAACAGGACGGTGTAAAATACTTGGAAAATTACGACCAATGATTAAATGATTCGAACCGCCCGAAATGCATGGGAACTGTACGTAAGGCTTCTCATAGAACTGACAGAGCGCTGCGTCAGTGCTCTGGCCAATCACATAGCGCTACGTCATCACGCCAGCAGCTCAAAAAGAGGCTTTAGTCAATGACGCCATAAAGTTGGAGTGAGGAAACCCCCCCAAATCGCTACGAACGGGACAAATCAGTATCGATACGAATATTAAACAAAATATATAATCTAATTGTCAGCCCCATCTTATGGTGATATACCATAAGAATGGCGGCAGACATGACCAGGCAAAACACTTGATGACCCTTCTTTCTGAGTTTAGTGGCCCCGGGTCTCCCGGGTGGTGATGGCGGTCGGACGGTGGGCACATATCAATGCTGTCAGTCAACAATTTATAAGGTTAACTCTAAGCAACTAATTTATCACAGGAAACAAACATTCTCAATGATTCTGGCGGCTAAACGTCTCTGGATTATGCCACTTAATTAGTGCTTTATCAAAGGGAATCTAAGTACATTTATTATATATGCAAAGTAACCAGACAAGTATCCGTGCAAGGATATTGTAGGGCAACGGTAACAAAGGTTAGTTTAGTAAGCTTGAGTCCGCATCTCCCTGTATTTTTTATATTGATGGGAATAGCCAACGCTTAATAAAACTAAGGGATCGTTGCATTTGCTAACAACTGTGCAGAGCTGGGGGACCAGGCTACTAAACTTTGTCACAGAAACAAAAGTTATCAGGCGTTTGGCCGTACAAAGTCTGCAGTCGATCTTATGGATTTAGGATGAGATTCTATATTTTATTAGTCTTTTAATGGGATAATCCTGGAGTTTCTACCTTCAATATGAGAGCAACATTCCTTAGTTGTTTTTCTGATCGGAGATTTAGGGGTTCCCAA
Organism: Sthenelais limicola; assembly: GCA_942159475.1. NCBI lineage: Eukaryota > Metazoa > Annelida > Polychaeta > Phyllodocida > Sigalionidae > Sthenelais > Sthenelais limicola. The sequence goes on from OW804101.1 coordinate 20,252,297, forward strand.
TCCCCTGCTATGACGTTATTGTTGTAGGCGTTGCAGCAGTAGGCACTCCAGTGGTCACATGATTACATCTGATTGGCTGAGAGTGACAGTGGCATCCGCTGTTCTACTGTTCTGTTCAACTTTTTGGTTTGGCGGCCATCTTCATTTCTCCTCGCTTTGATTATGTGGTTTGCAAAAACTGTTTTAATTATTGCTCAAATCAAATTATTTCTTGCAACTATTTTGAAGTAAACCTTCCTAGCCAGCTTCTGGGACCATTCAGAAAGTTTGCCATAGAAAAATAGCTGAAATTAAGGTCATCAGGATGGGATCAGTATATATGAGGGCTCAACCTGATGGGCGGGTGATGTTCATAATGTTTTTGGCAAGCCTTTGGCTTTTTTTTAGAAAAAACACGGGAGTCACATTTTGTCTATAGATCGATAGAGTGCGTATTTCACTAGTGATTTACGTGAGGTTGTCATGGCAACCAATCTGGGTTTTTTAAAAATAACATTACCAGGAAAATTAAATGTATGTAAGTATGACTCAATTCTTTTTTCATGATTGAATGTATAATAAAGCTTGTTGGTTTCAGTCACTTAGAAGATTCAGTCGCTTAGAAGACAATCTTCACGCTCCTTCAACCAACTCACATGTTTCCCTTTTCTTACCAATATAGAAATACCAATAAGTCATCACATAATATGGAAATATATTTTATTGCATTTCTTCATATATGATTAAACGGTACATATCTCAAGTATATGGTTTGATATTCAAGATACGAATAAACTCATAAAAACAGCAAAAAGTCTTTTTAGAATGAAGCAATTGGTTAAACGAGACATCATTCGGTGAATCATAATGATTTAAACCTACTTTTGGTATCTCTGCTATACAGACATACAATAAAAACGAAAGATTTTAAGTGTTTCACAAGTTTTCCATAAAAGACATCACAGAATCAATACCGCTTCGCTTTCAGTGCGAGATCCTTGCATTTACCCACGTTAAAGAGTTGAAATGTGACTAGAGAAAGGAGCGAAAAGTCTTAATTGTTTTTATTTGTTATGATCTACTGAAACCATTAATGAAAACCAGGGTTATCTCATCCAGGAATGTGATTCTTGAGTAGAACTTTATATTGAAACCAGTATTTATTTGAAAAGTCCCAAAAATGTATACCTTCCTAATTTCACCATTTTAACCAAATTTCGTAAAAAGTTTCAAAAGTTTCAATTCTAAAAACCCGATATTTCTTGCTCATGAACATTACTATTTTTTCATTAGTTTAAACTATTCTGTACAGGAAGGTAATAGAGGCCCTAAATAATCAGAATCCACTCCCCTTTCCTCGAAAACTTCCAATATTCAACCAGATGTGTAAATATTTTTATACAAAGAAAGATTATTGGGACAGGACAAGAGTACGGATTTACAAGATGATTTGAATAATATAGTTAGATGGTGTGCGGTGAATAAAATCTCCTAAAACATCAATAAATGTAAGAAATTAACAATTAGGTCAAAAAATGACCTGCAGAATATTGTGAAGTATAAAATAGGAGACCAGGAACTGGAAAATGTACCAGAATATAAGTTTTTAGGGATGGAGATAGACGAAAGGTTGAATTTTAAGGTGTTTCTCACAAAAAAACTGTATCTGGTAAAATCAAAAATACATGCTTTATCAAAGCTTTTTAATGCCTGTGAGAAGAGTACCCTATTACTTTTATACAAAACAATGGTGCTACCGATTATAGATTATGGGGACTGGTTCTATGGTTCGTCGGCACAAGTGCATCTTAAGAAATTACAAACGATGCAAAACTCGGCTTTTAAAATCATTCTTAAACTGCCAAGATTATCGAGTACTTGTGAAATTCATAAAGAGATTAATCTTCCGACTCTCTCGTCCAGGAGAGATAGCCACTTGTTAGAGTTGGCATTCATGAGAATGAGAGATAATGATAACTTAGATAGGAGAAACATTGGTTTAAGGAGACTAGCTCATGGGAAGAAATTAAAGGTACCACAGCCGAAAAATGAAATTTTTAGGCGGTCTTATTTATACAAATTTATGGAACAGTTTACCAGATGATATACAGTTAACGAAAACGAGAATCCAGATGCGTCAGTACCTCAAAACAAGGTATTTTTCGGAATATGATGAACATTTGAAGAATGAATTAAGTTTAGATAGTACTAATTGAAGTGTTCACGTAATAAAATTGGATTATCTACTAGTATAGATAGACCAACAATGGAAGAAAAGGCATGCAAGTCCTTATTATGGGATCGATATATTGATGAAATTGAATTTATTTGTTTGAAAAACGGGGTATTATTTGTCTACTTAATTGACTGTATTGAACCTTAAATTGAGGTGATTGTATGTGATTGTATGTATGTTGTTGTTCTAAGAGTTAGAAGGATATTGATCAGGCTCATGGACTTTTTTAAGTCAAGTAGTATGCTTAACTGGTAAAACTTAATAATAACAAATGCCGACAGAACATTGACTCTGAACTTTGAACTTTGAATTCTCACTTGAAGTGGTCGGTATACATATTTCAATATTATAGAGTATATGCCATTAGGTATTGATTATATTATAGTGTATTGGAATTATTGGATATAACATGAGCTTGAGTAAACCTAAAGTAGATTAGTATTTTAACTTCTGGATCGGAAGGAATTATGTACATCCCGATATCGTGTCTAATGGATAACAGATATTAATAGTGTAGGATACCCCAGGAAGACCTCAAAGTGAGAGGCTGGCGTCCTTTTCTGGAATTTGATGTAACCGATCGACTCAGAATCAAAATATGATATCTCACGAAAATGGTGCAGCCCGTCCTAAAAGGGTAAAAATTGTATTTTGTTTGATCAATCTGAGACTTAGTAACTTTAAAGTTACTATATAGGCGGTAATATGTGTGAGTTTGCCATTAAATCAGACCAATAGTTTTTGTTCAGTAGGTTATCAAAGATTGGTGGAGAAAATTTGGTGAAAAAACGTCGCACACCCCTATATTACCTAGAAAAGATCATTTCTTTTATATAATTTGTATATTATCAATTATTTCTATCACCATCCTCTAACTAAATGTTTTATTAATGTAATAGCCCAAAAAGTGTTTTCTTTCCTTCATAAAAACTTTTTTGATTCCCACATCAATCAGATGAAGCATCCTATCATTGACTGTGTTTCATTTATTATTCTCAAATCATTCTATTTTTTCTGTTATAATATGATGAAATATTATCTTTTACCCCTGAGTATGATTAGTTACCCAGATTTCTGGTAATTTATCCACATTTTCAGGCTTCAAATTTGGGCGACGTTTTTTCACTCAGAAAAAACGTCGCCCTATCTATGTCAAATTTAGTCAATTATATGAAGCTTGATTGTTGTTTTTGAAGTTTTTAATACATAACTGACACCATTTTAGACCATTTTAGCATTATTTTTTTAAAACTCATCATTCATTCCATTATCCACTCAGGGATGGTGAAGTTTTCATGCAGTAGAGTCATATATGATGTGTCACAGGAAAATGAGTCACAATTCGAAAAAGTGATGTTATTCCAAGTGATTAAATCATTAGATTTCTTCATTGGAATATTCTCATTTTTGGAATGCTTAGTGCTATCGATCATAGCAATATATGTACCAAATTTTAGAACAGTGTATTAAATATATTCTTGATATATCCTTGCATTTTTGTCAAAGAATGGTGACAAAAAAAATGTTAAATCCTGTGATGTCTATACCTCCTACATGTAATGTATTATAATCACTCATCTACATAAAATATATAGATCAATATTTTTTATTTTGTTGTAGGAAGCTACCTTAGGACCTGTTCCTTAAAAATGAGCAGGATACACACATCAAAATCAAATCATTTCTTGAGCACAAGGATTCAAATAGGGGCGACGTTTTTACACTGCCAAGTCATATATTGAGTGAAAGTTGTAAAAAACGTCGCCCTATCTAAAGTCTAAATAACTCACTTTTTGAAATCTTAACAGTTTCTGCAGATCATTTCCCACAAAGTCTAGGATGATATAATAGTAAATAAGTGGAAAATGATTTAATTTTGCCAATATTTAGCTCATGTTTTTATGTAAAAACATCCCCATAGTGTGGAAAAAAAGTTGCCGGGGGCGACGTTTTTTCCACCAATTATTAGGATCAGCCCCAAGGCCTAAGGTCTAAGGTCTCACAATCTTCCAATGGTGATATACATGTGTCTGCCAACCTATGCTTATGAAATCATACTTCTTAGAAAAAATTGATTTAATTATTTCAGAAAGCACAGCTATTTTGTCTGGCGACGTTTTTACACCTCAATTTAGCCATTTTTACATTAATTGACTTAGGAGCATAAATTCTGCAGCTACATTCAACCTTAATACATCATTTTATTCGGTTTTGATGCCCCATTCTATGGTACAAATCTTATTTATGCATATTGATTCAACTATATGTTTTCCCAACATAACTATGAGTTTGGTAGTAATTAATGGGTCTTTTTCCTTGATTTGATAGTGTATAATTTAAAAAATATACATCACAGATATACAAAAATATATATTTTAATTATGCTTATGCCAAGACGCATGTAGCTAATCAATTCCTATGTATTTAAGATCAATATCGACCAAGATATTGACCAATAAATGGAAATAATGGGGGGTTGCACTACTTTCGTGAGATATATATTTAAACAGGTGTGCCAAGAGGAAATCTAAATGTTAAAGTCAAAGTTTGTACATATTGAATTTTTCATATTGAGCTTCGTGAGAATATCAATGTTTTGACACTGAACTCAACTAAAATTTATTAAAAGAAAAGAGACCCGACTTGCATCCCCACTCCTTGTGTTATAATACGTTACTTGTGTGACCTGCACACACTGCTATGCCTATGTTACGTTGTTTCTTACTTATTGGGTGAAATCACCGGAAAATGTACAATTCGCCTAAACCAATCCTCACAAATAACCCAAATTTAAGACAAAATAAGCTTCAAAATTTTGTTCAACATAACCAAACAGACTGTTTGAATCAAGGCAATACCAAATATATTCATACCTGGTATTGATCAATTCGTAGCCTAATTTAGCAGAATTTACTAAAATTTGTGTAGATCTGCCAATTGTACATTTTCTTAGGATCTGATCCTATTAGGCTCGAATGTGAAGAGATTAACATTTAATCCAATTTGAATGCAAACGTTTCTATATGTGACGACTAAAACTACGATTGAAGAAATGACCTGTTGTCAAAAATAGTGCGTACGATTTAAACATTGCTAAACTATAAATTTAAACATTTAAACATTGTTGGTGCCATGGAACAGTCTGTAGACCAGACCCAGGCTCTAAAGCCTGACACACACATGGCCGATTTGGCCCCCGATCGCCCCACGATTTGGAACTCCTAATGAATCTTAGGATTTCATTTCAAATCTTGGTTTATGTTTTTGAAATAGCATAAACCATGGTTTGAAGTTAAATCTTAGGATTCATTGGGAGACCCAAATCGTGGGGCAATCGGGAGGCAAATCAGCCATGTGCATGTGTGTAATGCCCCGTCTACACAGGGGCGAATTCAAAAACTGCTGCAAATCTGGTGCTTGCGATCATTTGCATGTGAAATCGTAGAAATCCTGTGCGAATCGGCGGGGATCTTGTGCAATTTCAGAGATAATACTCTGCGATTTGATTTTTTAATCCCTACACAAGTGCGATTTCAGCTGCAAAGTGATGTGAAATCGCAGGTCTGGATTCGCAGCAGATGTGCGATTTGGATCACTTCAAATTATAATAAAATAGAGGGAGAGAAGACCGAAAATATTTTTTTAGGTGTACTTGCGACGATTTGAAAAAAATGTAGAAAAAATCAATTTATAATCACAAAATCTTAACATGCTTGACACAACATGTCTATGCATGTTCTGTGAAAAAATCGTTATGATCCATCCATAATTCGTTAAAATACACCTGTTCAAAGATACCTGCAATCACATGCGAATTTCGGATATTTCCGAAATTCGCATGACCTCCTGCGATTAGTCTTGGACAGTAACAGAGGTCTACGAATTGTCGTGGCTAGCCCTACAATATGCGAATGCTTGTAGAAGTATGTGCGATTCCATTTGAAATCACATCAACTGAGATTTTTCACATACGATTTGGGTTATTTTACCTGCGATCTGGCATATCTGAAATCGCACATGAATTCGCATGTGTGTGGGACAATTTTTGCCCCTGCGATTAGTCGTAGGATTCTGCAACTGGTCGCAGCTGTCCCTACATAGGTGCAATTTAGTTTTAAAAATCAATGCGATTTTGTCTGAAGTCGCACGAATTGCCGCAAGGCCCAATTCGCATCCCAATTCGCCCCTATGTAGATGGGGCGTAATGCCCTGTCTACGCAGGTGCGAATTGGGATGCGAATTGGCCTTTGCGGCAACTTGTGCAAGTTGACACAAATTTGCATACAATTTTTTAACTAAATTGCACCTGTGCACCTGTGCAGAATCCTACGACTAATCGCAGATGCGAAAGTTGCCCTACACACATGTGAATTCATGTGTGATTTCAGATGTGCCAGATTGCAGGTGAATAATCCCAGTTCATGCAATTTCAAATGGAATTGCACATATTTCTGCTAGCATTCGTATTATGTGTAGGGCTAGCCATGACAGTTTGCAGACCTCTGTTACTGTCCACGACTAATCGCAGGAGGTCATGTGAATTTCGGAAAAATCCGAAATTTGCATGTGATTCTAGGTATGTGTGAACAGGTGTATCTTTCCGAATTATTGGTGAATCAAAGTGATTGTTTCACATAATATGCCCAGACGTATTGCCTCCACTATGTTAAGATCTTGTGATTCTGAATTTATTTGTCCTACCTTTTTTCCAATTGTAGCAAGTACACCTCACAAAACTATTTTCGGTCTTCTCCCCCCCCCCCATTTACTTATAATTGAAGTGATCCAAATCTCACATCTGCTGTAAATCCATACCTGCGATTTCACATGAGTTTGCAGCTAAAATAGCAACTGTGTATGGAGTAAAACTCAAATCACAGAGTATTATTTCTGAAATCGCACAAGTTTCCTGTCGATTTGCACAGGACTTCTATTTCTTATTTCACATGCGAAAGATCGCAAGTGCTAGATTGGCACCAGTTCTTTAATTCACGGCCGTGTAGACGGGGCATTAGGCTTAACATGCCACTTTGGGACAGTGGGGCTAGCCTACAGACTAGCCATGGAAATGAAACTATGAAATAAAACTCAAAAGTACATAGATCATTGACAATATGTCAAGACAATCAATCTCCAAAGCGAGCAAAGCTAGACTTGGTTATACATATATATAGGCTATATAAAATATCATATTCATAATTCTTATAATGCAAACAATTAATTATTCGTGTTAAACACGTTACAAAAATCTTCAATGAAAGCTAAATGCATATTGGAAAAACCAAACAAGATAACTAAATAAAAAAAAAAGATCCTGATTAAAAATAATATTGACCACATTCCTGTCTAATCTAACAGAATTTACTAAATATGTAGATCTGCCAATTGTACATATTCTGAAGATTTGACCCATATCCCTGCATACAGATTGATCAGAATATACCGTCCTTTATACTTGGTGCAATGCTTAAAGTAGAAGTCCTCGTTTTTTCACCTCTAGTGGAATTTTCCCACCTACATGTAATAGGGGATTTGCATAACCGCCATTTTGAACCTAGATTCGCATGGAATTATGAGACTAATGTTACAGTATAAAATACATGGACACTATTAATCAATGCTCAATTCCTTTGTCACTATCCTATAGTATTGACCATTTTACAGTCTAATTTAGCAGAATTGAGAAATACGTAGAGCTGCTGATTGTACATTTCCTGATGATCTGACCCATAACATAACTACTGCATTTAATGCAAAAAGCCACTAAATAAAGTCATTAGAGTTTCATATCTGAACTCAGGGCAGCCAAAGCATGTGCATTGCTCCCCGCGGTGGCATCTGACGGGGCGCTGTTGTACTCTCGCACAGTCTCTCTTATCTTCTCTACGTAGAGATTCTGCTCATTCTGGTGCGATCGCGTAACAAGCGGATGGTGCTGAAGTACACCTGGTACTTCAGCATCTGCACCTGTAGATCTGGTGCTGGTGCTTTTAGATGATGCACCTTTCTGCAGCACCCTGAAGCATGAGAAGCCGATGTAGGAGAGGTTGATAATGGTGAGTGCAGTCAGCCACACAAAGATGCCCAGGATGATGTGGTTGTGCATCAGCGAGTAGTCGCCGCCCCCTGGGGGAGCAGAGTGGAATTAATAAAAGTGATGTGCCACAGAAGAATGAGTCACAAGTCGCAATGAATGGATTTTGGGATATCATCATATTTGAAAAGATCAAATGAAGTGGATACCAATGATATCAATTTTTAGGAAATCTAAAAAATGTGTTGTTTGATTTAAATAAAGAGTTTGCAATATTTCTAGTAGGTAAATATACTCCATAGGATGACGTTAGGAATACAATGATATATTTAGTAACTGTCTTGAAATTCGGTACATGAGTTCATACGACGTGGTGCAGAGTGGAACATTTTATAATAATCTGACCCACCTATTAGTTGTTGGGGGAAACCAATGACGGGTTGGCCTGGTTCTCCCGTGGTTCCACGAGGTCCCATGTTTGCAGTAGTCCCACTAGGTGTCGTCTTGGTGGCAAGGGAAGGAGGTGAAGGTGGGGAAGGTAGTGTTTCCTGTGTAGAATTGTATTGTAATAAGGATATAATATTATATATACAAGCCATTATTTGATCAGGTAGAAGATGGTCCTACTTAAACACGTGATTCCATTATATAAATGTTAAATAAAACAACCAATACACAACACCTATTGTACAATGCAATATTCTTATTTTATTCAACGGGGCCAGTACATTACAACCTACAGACCTATAGATTTAGGGCAGAAATGTAGTTTATAATTCAACGTTGATTTCAGCCACCTTGAGGGGTGCATTTCCGGTTCCGTTTTGAGAAAGTTGAGAGAGCTCTGGCTCGTTTCTTTTTTTCAGGATATAGGAAGCATTAAGCATTGGTCAGTTACCAAAATGTGAGAAAACAAAGCTAAGACATCAGTGATACTAAAACACAAGTCAGATCGGATTATTTACACAGAATTGAGAAGAATCTAGCATCTCTAGAAGTGACTCAGTAGATCGGCGGGAGCAAATTCGTTTTGCCCGCCATTACTCAGTGAATGAACAGAACCTTAAGTGCAGGACAAGATCACAAGGACTATAGCAGTTATTCTAGAACACTATCATGATGGATTTGTCCAGGAAAGGTCAGTTGAAGTTGTGAAAAGTGACTTTAAAAAGATAAGGCTCTCAGTTTTACAGAAGTAACCCAGATCATTGTGAGACAACCACGCCGGTAGTAAATTCTTCCAACCAGCAAGCTAGAATAACAAGGAGTTTTTACCAGCGCAGTGGTGCCATCTGGTGGATATATTTATCATCAATTTGGTTTGTTTCCTCCCCCACTATGAGTGAGGACAGATTTCAAGGCTTCAGGGCACTGGTTGAAGCAATGAGGAACCAGGAGATGGAAGATTACCAAAAGCAACAGAAAAACATTCAAACCCTACTTGAATTGCTTGAAAAGCATGAAGAAATTGAAGTGGATGAGTCAAATGAGAGTACCAACAAGATCACCATTTTTAAGGATCAGGGGTCCAAACTCATGGTACTGTCAGAAAGGTCTGATAACATAGTCATAGAGAAGAGTGAATACCTGGAACAGTTGAAGCTAGCAGAACAAAAGGATCCCATTCGGAAAGAATACAAGAAACCTTTCTCCTTTATGGCAGTTGCCCCAGGCAACAGACTCCAAGACAACCTGTACACTAAAGTCTTAAACATTATTGAAAAGCTCTTGATTTTCCCCGACATAGAAATAAGGACATATTACAGAGTAAATGGACGGTTGTTGTTGGATCCAGGTTAGACTGGCCAACATAAACAAGGCAGCTTGCCTCCGAAGATTGGCATAGCCCCTGCCCTATGTTTATTGATATTTGGTTTTTCTACTACAGCTTTCTGGTATGGGACGAAATTTTGCCTGGTCTCAATTGTTGAGAAATACTTCCCCTGCTGGTGGGTAAATGATGTACTTATGCTGTATTCAAAGGGTTGTTGGCCTTGATGTAATATTGCGGATGAATTAATCATGTGACCTTCGTGTAAGAATCGAGATGCAAAAACAAAGATATGTAGTGATTTATACCTTTAAATTCAAACGTGTCAGCAAAGAAGAGGAAAAGCTATGGAGACGCCTAGCAGAAGATATTGTTGAAAACATAGAATTCTTAAAAAAAAAGGATTTATATTTGCCTTTAATACCTTGATAGAACATGTTTTTAGAAATGTATATGCCCAGATGGCAGGTGTCAGTAATAAAGTCTGTTGTAAAAACAAAAAAGAAAACTACCCTCTCTTCCCCAACATTGATTGGCGGACTAGGAGACATGCATAATTGTAGTTTTTGTACTTACTAACGTAGGAGGCTTGTTGGCAACCGTCAGATTCGCACAGTAGATTCTGGGCGGGGAATTGTACCTGTTACGATCTGGAAAAATATGCAAAATACATTTATTAAATCATCGTTTATTTAAGTAAGTTGATTCCATGGTTTGTTTTTTCAATCAGGCTGGAACAGGGAACCGGTCTTCCCCTTTCCTTGTTAATTGTCAGTTCATTATACTTGAAAATATATTAAAATATACCATAACCAATATGGTCGTTGGTAATAAGATAAGATCTAGAATTTGCCTTCATTAATCTTCTCAAATAGTTTAAATAAAGACCAAAATAAGGTTCAAATACATTATAACAACTAATCAGACTCCCGGAACGAACATATATAACCAAATACACTCAGATATACTTAGAAAATGTACAATTGGCAGCTCTACACATTTATTGCATTGATTCTTGCAATCTGTTTGGTTAGGTTGAACTGTATTTTGAACTTTATTTTCATCTGAAATTGGGCCATTTGAGAGGATTAGTGAAGGCAAATTGTACATTTTCTGGCGATTTCACACTTATATCAGAATTGACTAAATCTGTAGAGCTGCTTATTGTACATTTGTGAAACCTGCAGCAAAAACAACTGGACAAAATCCAATGTCCAGATGGGTCGGAACAGAATGGAACAGTAAGTAGAAGAACAACAGTGTTAACTGAGAGTGCAACTTTAACATTTTGAATTTTTGAATTGAACTAGAAAATATGTTTATTCAGAAACAATAACATCACGATGATATTCCCAATATTGCCTGATATTACAAACAAGTTTATAAGTTTTTAAGGCATACTTCGCTGAGTGAGTTTGTTCTACTGTTTTCATTGATATTTACTGAGAAAGCAAGCTTAAAACAGAATTAATATCTAGCCTACATCCCCCCACATATGTCCAGAATGGATTCCCAAAATAAATGACAGTAACAGATGGTGGCGGTCTAGAGATGAGAAGTTGCCTGCCACTGCCCCTGCCATGCAGAACATAAGTTAGGCCTCACCGGTATCTATGTAGGCATTTACTGAGTATTGGTAGGGAAAGGTGAGAGGGTCAAAACTGACGGATTGCCCGATGGTCACAAATGGATTTGAACTTCCCAAAGAATGCCTCAGTGTGGAGGGCGGTGTTCCTCTTTCAATGAAGACGTAGGAGATTGGTACAGGGCCGGTGTCTGCGAACATACCAACCCTATCACCCTTCTGTACGGCTAGGCACTTGGAGCCCGGTAGATTCTTGATGTAAATCTACAAGATATACAGAGTAGAAATATAGACACTTGGAGCTCGGTAGATTCTTGATGTAAATCTACAAGATATATACTGCAAGATATATACAGTAGAAATACAGACACTCAGAGTCTGGTAGATTGTGTATGTAGATCTGCAAGATATATACTTTAGAAATACATTGATAATACAGACACTTGGAGCCTGGTAGATTCTTGATGTAAATCTACAAGACATATACAGTAGAAATATACACTTGGAGCCTGGTAGATTATATATGTAAATCTACAAGACATATACAGTAGAAATACAGGCATTTAGAGTCTGGTAGATTCTTCATGTAAATCTACAAGATATATACAGTAGAAATATAGGCACTTAGACCCTGGCAGATTGATTGTTATTTTGTTTAGTTGGCGCCAGTTTATTGATGTTTGCTAGACTGTTTTAAAGAAAATATTTAGTTGTAAGTCAGGGTCATATGTTATATATGTTACAGACAGATGAGTCACCAGTCATAAAAAATGTATTCTGGGATATCATATTTATATTATTATATATATATCATATTTGAAAAGAATCAGGGGTATATAAAAGAGGGAGTAGAAACGACACACTCCTACAAGCAGCAGATGCTCGACAGGTATATGGTGTTGCCACAGCATGCCAGGTGACGCTGCAGTGCTGTTGTTGACACTAGTATTACCTATGGCCCAGGCAGCTTTGATTGCCCATTTCCAGGAACAGAATCCTACAGACACACTTATACATAGTTGGCGCTAGTAGTAGTAGTGGCATTACTTTCAACTATATGGTGGATGCACATAATCCTGGTTTCGACTCCCTCTGTATATACCTCCCTGATGAGATCAGGCGGATTCCAATGATAGTAAACATTAAGGACATCTAAGTAGCATTTCTATATTTTATGTTTGATATTTAAGCTTTAAAAGGTTTGCAATATTTCTGGGTCGGCAATTACCACTAAAATAACTAAATATACTCCATAGGATGGCCTCCAAAACTAGAAGGGCAATAGGGTGTTCGTAAGTTGTTGCTACTGACCACATTGATCCCCTTATTAGTGTGAGGAGCCACTCTGGCCTGCCAGATGAGCTGGTACTGCCGGTGCACCACAGAGATGGGCCGCCAGATCTGGAAGTTGACCGTGTCCCCGGAGAGGAAGAAGGCAGAGAAGGCAAAGAGGACGCCATCATCCAGGTAGAGGTCCTCCAGTAGGAAGGTGATGTTAGCCTGGGAGAGCGGCTCACCTGAGCCTGCAGTCAGCTCAGGACCCACCCTCAGTATGCCTTGACCATCTGTACAATGTAGGAAATGCAGATATGGGTCAGATCTTCAGAAAATGGACAATCAGCAGATCTATGCAATTAGAAATAATGGAACAAGCCGCCAGCAATAAAAAATATATTGGAAGAGATTCGTCCGCGTAAGCATGATACCGCAAGGCAGAGTTTTTACACAAACAAATCAAGTCCAATATATCATACGATGAGTTCCATTCTATATTTATCATATGTGCATAAAACCTGATGAAATATCAAGTGCAAATCATCATATGACAGACACTGAAAAAGTAGTCAACTAGGTGAAAAAATTGTCAGAGACATGTGTAAGCACACCCGATTCATAGGCCTATCGATTTGTTGACATGGTTCACAGAGACTTTGGATCTCCTCAATAAAAATATTTCTATTATACTCCACAATTTGCACCTTTCAAAAAGAATGCACAAATAATAATAAGTATATCTAAGTATTATATTGATTCAAACAATCTGTCCAGTTTTGACTTTTTGAAACTCATTGTTCTTTTAAATGTGGGTTATTTGAGAGGATTGGTGAAGGTGAATTGTACATTTTCTGGCGATTTCACCCATTTAGTCCCTGCCTTGAACCATCTTCGAGCTTCTTGGAACTATGACCACTTTTAGCAGAGACTACAAGCATTATTAATCTGATACAAATTGGCGGAAAAAAGGGCAAAATCCGACAAAGATTTGATCAAATAACTTGCACTTGCACTTGTTGCCACGCAGCTTGTGCAATATTCACGCTCCTTCAACCAACTCGTTAGTTAATCTGTATATATACAACATGTTATAACATAACGTAGCATTTGACATATAAAATCTCACCTGGAGTACGATGCGACGAAGACGCCGCTAAACATATGTATCCCAGCAGAAGCTGTAGGTAAGGAAAGAGCATGCTGAAACATACAAGAAGATCCCATTTAGACACTTGTTTCATGTAAAGCTCCTTGTTCCTGAGAACATGGTATCACATTACCCTCACCATAAAAACCGTCATTTATATGGATCAGATCTTCAGAAAATGTACAATCTACAGTTCTACACATCTATAAAACTCTGCTAAATTAGAGTGAAAAATGATAAATACTGGGCATATCGGCATATATCCTGTATTGCATTCATTCAATAAATCTGTCTGGGTATGTTGAAGTGTATTTTGAACCTGATTTCTGTCTTAAGATTGGGTTATTTGAGAGGATTGGTGAGGCAAATTGTACAATTTCTAGAAATTTGACCCTTATATTTAAAGTTGCATTCCTTGCTAAATTGGCCAACATCTATGTTTCGGTCTAGGCTCAGAGTTGGGAGAATCCCTCCAAAGTGAGGAGAAGCCTGTCTCTCAAAACCGCAAAATGCTATTATAACTCCATTAGGATGCCCACTCCAGGGCCAGGAAAGACATTGGTGCAGTATGCATACAATCACTGGCATTTTTTCTATTTTTCATTCAATTCTAATTTTCCATTGTAAGTTCTAAGACACAACTCTATTACAAACTGTATTAGCTTGTATTCCGAATGTAACTAAGATCTCTTTAGTTTACTCTGTATCATGATTGTAGATGCATACTGTGTAATGTACATGCACAACAAGTTCTATACATACTTTAGGTAGATATTATGTAACCAAGAGAAGAAAAACAAGAAAGGCATCTTTTTGAGATGACTACAACTTTTTTGTCCACACCATATTATGAGGAATACAAAATTCTCTTATCTTATAACATTCTTATCTGATCTGAACTTGGACGGTTTCTTCAATTACTTCTTTCTGTGATTCTTATTCCATGGCCACTAGGGTAAGATCGTCCGAAAATGTACAATTGGCGGCTCTACAAATTTAGTAACTTCTGCTTAATGAGGCTAAAAAATGGGTATATATATCTGAGTATATTTGGTATTGCGTTGATTTAAAGTATCTGTTTTGTTATGTTAAACTGCATTTCGTAATCTGCAAATCGTAAATAGAACATGGAAATATCAATCAATTGGAGAGTCAGATCTTCACAGTGGCCCGCACAGTGGACGGTTGGAACAGGGACAAACTGCTTTGTTTTTTTGTGATAAAGGGTCAGATCTTCAGAAAATGTACAATTGGCAGCTGTACACATTTAATAAATTCTGCTAAAGTAAGCTGCAATTTGATCAATACTAGATACATTCGAGTATATTCGGCATTGCATTGATTCTAGCAATCTGTTTGGTTAGGTTGAACTGTATTTTGAACTGCATTTTTATCTGAAATTTGGGTTATTTGAGAGGATTGGTGAAGGTGAATTGTACATTTTCTGTCGATTTCACTCTGGTGATGTAATCTAGATAATTGCTTTTAAATCACATTAAATTCATATATCATAACCTGGCATTATCTCATTTGATTCCATCCCATCACCTTATTATTAAGCCTCAAAATGTATTTATTTAGAATTTTCAGTCAGCCAATCTTCCGTAACATGACAATTGAATCATAGACAGGCATGCACTGTGTACACTGAATGTTACAATCAATGGAGTTCATTTGTTGGACAAAAATCCAAACAAACTTTTGTTCTGTTGTGCAGAAATCTGCCTTGGTCGATCGTAAAGTAATTTGTCTGTATTATATCTGAGAATATTACAGATGTGAATGATAAATATAAACACTGCGACTATATCTATCATTCTGTTGTGCAGAAATCTGCCTTGGTCGATCTAAAAGTAATTTGTCCATATTATATTTGAGAATATTGCAGATGTGAATGATAAATGTAAACACTGCGACTATAAATGTTAATATATGTCTTATGGTTTCAATGTGTAAATTTAAATTCTGACCTATATGTATTTCGTTAATTTAACATAATTATGACTTCTATGTTTTTATGAATAAAATATTTTGAAAATCAAACTTACTTCTATTTCAAATGCTTGTATAAACATATAACAGCAGCTGAGTTAATAAATCCAGTTCTAAAAATGACTTATAGACCTGGATTTATTAATACTCTGCTGTTGTTATATGTCTATACAAACATTTGAAATAGAAATACTCGAGCGTAAACAGCCACCGGTGAGCGATAATAAGTGAAGTCAGCATAATTTCGGTGGTTTCTCCAAATACACAAGGGGACAGTTGCAAAAACAACTCGACAGAATCCTCCAAAGTGTCGGTCATATGACATTTACATGGGTTGGAAAAGAATTGAAGAAGATGTAGAAAATATTTAGCTTTTTTACCGACGTTAAATCGCAATAAACAATCATGTAATAAACAAGAAATTACAGACGCCTTCAGTTCAGTTAGTCTCTGACCATGCAAAAACCCGCTTCTCTCTTGTTCAACAGAACAATAGGGGGTTTGTATGTGCCACTGCGCATGTCTGTACAGTGCATCATGGGATAGATTCTGTTTAAATCTGACATGGGAATATTTTGCAAGGTTTTTATGAACAAAATTGCAAGAATGTTTTCACTAATATCACAGCTTGTATAAATGATCAATAAAAACAAATGCATGATGGGAAAGATGGCGACGTGTGTCATGGAAACATGTATGATACAGATATATTTATCGTAGAGCGTTGATAAATATCCCATGCTAAACATAACATGTTTTCTATAGAATTTAGACTGTACCATTGGCCCCATAAATCCTTGCGTATCTAGATTCAAAATAGCGGCTATGCAAAATCCCCTATTCCCCCTGTTTCCTCAAGTAACCATTTCAAATTAAACATGTTTGAACTGAAGCAGCTACTTCCCGCTACTTGCTCCCGCTTCTAAAAGTAGCAGGACCAAAGAAACAGGAGTAATAGTGGGAGAAGTAGTGGGCAGTGGAACCCAGGCTTTAGTCTCTGACCGTGCAAAAACCTGCTTCTCACTTGTTCAACACAACAATTCCCTCTGCTTCCTCAAGCCCTCCATGAGGAACCCATCTTTTGCTTCATCTCCCGCCAATCGCTTTCTTTTTGTGATGGTCACGTTTGCCATGGCATATGGAGCACCGGGGAACATTCCATAACCTCCCTTCAAGTGTGCGGTCTCGCCCACTATACACAGACGTTTCCACCTTCTCCATTTTCTTTGTGCACCAAATGTTCCCTGCTTTGATCCCCGTTTCTTTGTCCCCCCCCCCCCCTCTCTCTCTCGGCGGGCGTTCCAAGCACCCCGTCCCCTTTTTTGGGTCGGATCTTTAGAAAATGTACACTAGGCAGCTTTACATATTTAGTAAATTCTGCTATATATATATTAGGCTGCCATTACAATATACAGGTAAGAAATGTTTTTCTGGAAGGGCATGCCTCAAATCATAAATGGGTCAGATTTTCAGAAAATATGCTATTGGCAGCTCTTCACATTTATAATGCATCTACCTGAAAAAGATCATGTTTAGAATCAGATTCAAGGCCATATATATAGTCCATATGGATATATGGGTGAAATCGTTTGAATGGGTACAAAAGATATACAATTCGTCTTCACCAATCCTCTCAAATAACCCAAATTCAAGACAAAAATGACTTTAAAAAATACTGTTTAACATAATCGAGCAGCTTGTCTGATTGAAGGTGATATCAAATATACTTAGTATTGGCCCTTTTCAGTCTAATTTAGCAGAATTTACTGAATGTGTAGAGCTACCTATTATGCATTTGCGGAAGATCTGACCCATAAACATAACATAATAAAGGGAAATGATCGTGAGAATAATTAAATAAGTCTAGGCGAGCAAATTATAACTGTCATCGCAATGGGGACAGCTGGATCTGAAGTAGGCCTACATACATGGGTGAAGTCGCCAGAAAAGGTACAATTCGCCTTCAAATAACCCAAATTTCAGACGAAAATAAAGTTCAAAATACAGTTCAATCTGACAGATTGCTACAATCAATGTATCTAGTATTGACCGAATTGTAGCCTAATTCAGCCCAATTTACTAAATGTATAAATCTACTAATTGTACATTTCTTGAAAATCTGACCCATATATCATAAATCAATTCTTTATCGCCACGAAATGTTCTTTAATTGCGATATATATATTTGGATCTTGTGGTTTATTAGACATGTATCTAATAATTATACTAATATATTAATGTAATATTACATATCAATGTATTGTACAATTGTCCCTCAAATAACCCAATATTTAAGTCAAAAGTGAGGTTAATATTACAAAAGTACTGCAATATAAGGAACTTATTTTTAATCCACTCAATATGAAACATACTCAGCTATACATATGGGTGAAATCGCCAAAGAAATGTACAATTCACCTTCACTAATTTTCACAAGCTGCTCGATTATGTTAAACAGTATTTTTTAAAGTCATTTTTGTCTTGAATTTGGGTTATTTGAGAGGATTGGTGAAGACGAATTGTATATCTTTTGTACCCATTCAAACGATTTCACCCATATATCCATATGGACTATATATATGGCCTTGAATCTGATTCTAAACATGATCTTTTTCAGGTAGATGCATTATAAATGTGAAGAGCTGCCAATAGCATATTTTTTGAAAATCGTATTTATATTTTTCTCAGCCTAATTTAACAGACCGTACTAAATGTGCAGATCTGCCAATGTTATATTATCCGACGCCTATACTTATATATATGACCCTTCATAGTCATAAAAATACCTTTTTTCTAACACTCTTTCTCTGACAATCTAAGGTCAAATTCTGTTTAAAAAGATCACAAAGTGCCCATTAGGTGATAGGCAAAGGAGAAAGATGATTAGAAGCACATATCAAGACCGTTCTTTCGAGTTCCTATAAGACACTTTAAAGGAGAAATGTGGGTGCGATTCTATAAAAACCGAATTGCCAATCTAGGGAGAACCGTTTTCAAGGAGTGTATGCTATGTTGTACGTTGATCCTCGGGGCAAAAGGTAATAGGGAGGTTGCGCAAGCAAACCTATCTCAATTACGTAGCCATATCCGCATCTTTTTTTGTGAATTACGACGTATTGCATTTATTTGTATAAAAATATATTGTGAGATGAAGAATTTGATATGTTACATTACGTTTTGTTTTACTGAACCTCTTGTTTGTATATCAGAGATACAGATACATTTACGTATGGGTTAAACTTGCGGAAACTCCTTATTGCCTGGGAAAGAAGTGACTATTTCCTATTCCCTTTTATATATGCTTATGTCATTCCTTAGGCCAGCGAGGTCACACACGTGTTGATATGAACGCATGCCAGTGAATAAAGTGTTAATGACTGACATTGAGGGGTTGCTGGTGTCCTGTTTGGTGCATAATCCCGGACCTACACGCTAAGAAATATCCCTAGAAAAAAGAACAAAATTGCGTAGAAATTCATGCACATTTCGTAAAATTGATTCTAAGACCAACAAGTGTGTTGGATTACTCAATGCATGGATCAGTCAAGCACGCCCAAATGGGAAGGCTTGCCTAGCCATTGTCTTAAATAACACCTCCCTCTCTATATACTAGCAAAGTACTCGTCCTACGGACGGTCACCCTCTCTCCCCACACTTCCCCCTCTCCCTCGTTTCCCTCCCCCTCTTCTCTGTCTTTGATACCTGTTTTTCTCTCCCAACCCCATCTATGATTCCCCCCTCTCCCTCCCCTCTTCCTCATGCTTCCCCTCCCTCCCCTCTCTCCCTCCCCTCTCTCCCTTCCCCTACATCCTCCTACATAGTATTGTTGCATGTGGCCTCGTTGGCGTCTCTGGACCTACAGACCGGTCTCACGCAAAAATCTTCGTGGTTTATTGCTATAACAAGCTTGCTTGTGGATCACAAGGTTGTTAGATTGAACCATAGCATGGGCAAGTTTATTTCTCTGTTTGGCATCAGTGGTTATGTACTGGTGGCCGTCATGCACTAATGGTCGTGCCAGCTTGTCTGGCGCTGGCAGGCAGCCTGTAGGGGTCTTAGGGATTATAAACTTCTCCTAATCCTTTAGCTTTCTCAGGATATACATATGATTTATGATGTTAGAAATAACAGAAACTGATAGATTAGGACCTTTTGAAGGACTTTTCCACTGTTTACTCGTAAAATTACGAAATCAGCGTTTAGCATGTAGGGTTCATACACAAATAGTGCACCAGGAGGCCTGTAATGTTGGGTCTGTTTGCTGAGGGAAAAGTTGAGGGCAAAGGCCAAGATTTTCCCTCAGCAAATGGACCACAACTCACCATCAAACCTCTGGAATTATTGCTATACTAGAGCCCTCTCCTTGTCCTCAACACCAGTCATTATCAACAGCCAGAGACCAGTCCTCAATCGGTAGGGCGTCGTTGCGCTCCATCAGGTTAATCTTGTATTATAACACCTCTGGGACAGGAAGTGATGTTATGCCCACAGGATTATCATTGTGGACATAAATATTCTCTCCCGCCATCATCCTCTCAAAGGCCCGTAGTTTCTGGTCATCATATTTGGAATGGTTTGGCCCTTTTTGGCTATCCAGTGGTCAGAGTGTTTCTAAACTCTTGGAGTGATGTAAAAACAGTGAAAACCAATCATTGCAATGCTAATCCTATGGCTGTAACGTCACTTCCTGTCCCAGAAGTTGTTCCAGGTGTGGGACAAACAAATTTGAGAAGATTTGTAAAGGCGAATTGTTCATTTTCTGATGATTTCAAACCCCCATCATGGTGGACATCATCAGAATATCCGTAATTTTTTTTTTTTTAAAGAAATTTTTTTGGAACTTTTTTTCATAACAATGATAATCTCACAGCTTCCAAATAAACATCATTTTACAGAGTTTTTTTACCTCCTAGTGATTTAATACATTTAACTCGATTTAATCCGCAGGTGAACTAGATTTTAGTCGTTCGTTTTGTTTCTATGATGACAGATATCTGTATGTACACAATAAACGCTTAAATATTTTTGGGTTTTTTCCCTCTAAACAGCGAGAAATTGAGCTACTCGATTAATAAAACACACGTAGCAAGCATATCAATCAATATACAATTTTCTATTCGACAACCATACTAGTGGTGTGCCTTCGATTACAAATACCAGTCGTTATTGATTTTCAGGTATTTTTTTATATCAGACCATGATTTTATACAAATTTCAGAAGGTAACTTATTCCATAAAACTGCTCCAATATAATGGGGTGATTTCTTCACCTTTTCCAATTTGGGAGTAATTACCTTTAGGACAGGCCCTTCATTAACACGTGTGGCGACTGGTACATCTTTTAAATTCTCCTGATTTAACTGCATTCTATACATAATACCTAGGATCGCAATCTTATACCTTTTTTCAAGGGTTGCAATTCCACAATCTTCACATAAATCCTCCTTATTTCTCATGTCATTTGGATAAATAATCCTTACTGCTCGGTACATAACCCTTTGCAGTTTGTTTCTTAAGTCAACTGACACAAATGGAGAGAATAGACTTCCATATTCGAAAAGAGAGAGGATATGGCTTTTGACGATTGTTTTGGCCATTGGAATAGATAGGTACTGCCTTATTCGTTGTAGCTGGAATAATTTTGAAATGGCTGATGCCTTCATTTTCATGAAGTGCTCCCTGAGAGACAAATTATTATCAATTTTCAATCCTAGATATTTTAGGGATTTAGAATTTTTAATTTCATGCCCTTTTAGATACACTTTACCTAAGGTATTAAAACGAATGTTTTTTATCCTGTTGTTGGTACCTAATATTTGCATCTGACATTTTTTTTTCGTTCAAACTCAACATATTATCAGCCATCCATTTGTTAATATTATTCATTGCTAACTGTGTCTGAGTGATACATCGATCTAGGTCTCGACCCGTTATACTGGGAGCTGTGTCGTCAGCATATAAAGTCATATTTAAATTGTCAAAACATCTAGATACATCGTTGATATATATTAAAAACAGGATTGGACCAACATGACTTCCCTGCGGAACGCCTCTGTTAATACTAACCAACTCTGATAAATGTCCATTCAATTCAGTACGTTGGTATCGATCTTTCAAGTAGTTCATTATTAACCTGACAACTGAAGGATTAAAATTATAATATTCAAGTTTTCTTTCCAAAATAGAATGATTAATACAATTAAAAGCCTTAGAGATACTAACAATAAACTACTGACAATAAACCATTATTAATACCTTCTACAATAGGGGTATGAAATTCAAAGAGACTCAAGTTGGTCGATCTATCCTTCCAAAATCCTCCTTGTGAGGAGCAAAAAAAGTTGTTAAATTCCATATGATCAACAATGGCTGTTCACAAGATTTTCTCAAGGAGTTTGGACATAGTCAGTACAATAGCAATTGGTCGTAAATTGTTGAATAATCTTAGGTTACCCTCTTTAGGAATGGGTTTAATAATATACTCTTTCCATTCTGAAGGCATAAGTCCAGTAGAGACACAACGTTTCATAAGTAAGGTAACATGCGGTATGAATAGTTTTAAAAACATTTTCAAGGTTTTAGTATTGATCCAATTAAATCCACAACTTTTTGACAGATCAATTTCATTAATAAGCTGACTAATTTTCTTTTCTGTAACAGACATCCTAGTAACAACATCAGTATCAAGTGAATCATTTATATAGTCCATGAAGGAGTGGGATAAATTCCCATCAGCGCTTCCAAATTTACTATAAAACAAGTTCAGTTGATTAGAAGCCGTCAACCCTTCAATTTCACTTCCATCATTAATAAAGGAAGAAGGCAAATTATTAAAACGATGGCCAAATAAGTCTGAAATGTTTCTCCAGAACTTTTTGCTATTCTTTGAGCAATTACTCAGTCTGGTTCGTATAGCTTCACGTTTTTGTGCCTTAACTTGTCTGTTAATTTCCCTTCTTAATAAAACTGCCTGTCTAAATAGTTCTTGTGAGTTAAGAACTCTAGATTTTCTAAACAGCTTATCTCTATTAGAGATTTTGATCAGCAAATCTTGAGATAAGTTAAACTTGCCCTTTGTCACGATTTTAATCTCTTCAATAGGACAGAACTCATCAA
This sequence comes from Sthenelais limicola, assembly GCA_942159475.1. Lineage (NCBI taxonomy): Eukaryota > Metazoa > Annelida > Polychaeta > Phyllodocida > Sigalionidae > Sthenelais > Sthenelais limicola. The sequence goes on from OW804101.1 coordinate 20,275,432, forward strand.
GATATCTTACAAAACATTCTTTCATATTTTTCCACAAATGGGTAGGAGAACAGTTTTGCTCACCAAAGCAGTTTACATTAGTAGACAAATCCCTGAGGTGAATAGCTAATTGATCTTCGTTTATGTTATAATATCTTCTACCTCTACAAACCTTTTTTTCTGTAGGTTCCTTTCCTTTTTTTATTTGTGAAAAAACACATTAATGATCTGAGATGTTATAGGTCAAGATATTCGACATAAGTACATGGGGGTGGTCTGTGAAGATTACATCAATCATAGTACCTTTATTACCAACATATCTGGTCGGTTTATCGATACTTAATTTAAGACCATAATCAGATAGCATTGATATCAACTCTATGACCTTGGAATCATTCTTCTCTAGTAAGTTAATATTTATATCACCACATAGATATATTCTATGGTATCTCGTTAAATCCTTTATCCCAGCCAATGAGGATTTCAGACCTTCAATGAAAGCAGATTTATCTCCTGCAGGTGGGCGGTATGTGTTTAAAATAGCGTATCCACTTACACGTCCAATTGGTATGACTGTCGACCGTCGACCGTCCGCCCTTGGCCACCGTCCGATGGTGGCCTAAGTGGACCGGGCCTAAGTGGACGGTCCAAATATGCCAGATGTTGACATTTTCATAACCAAAGAAAATCAGATTTTGATCATTTTACTTCTTGAAAATGTGAAAGACGAAATGTGGCAAATGATAACATTTTGATTTTGTTTCTGGAAAATGTTGAAACAAACTAGCTATCATGAAGGGTAAAATTTGGGGAGATTTGAAAATTTTAGAAAGTTTTCAAAAATACTGAATTCAGTACAAATACCGAAATACATTTATTTCTGGGGATTAAGCATGGTTATAATTTGTATCATGTTTTATGAATAGTAAGGAAGAGTAATTACAAGGGGGGGGGGATGCTGAAGGACAGCAAGCGATGATTTTATTCCCCAAATGTGCAGCCTTATATATATCTGGCAATCTCACTCACCTTTCCCCCACCCCTTATTTGTCACTCCTCCCTTGCCCCTTCCTCCCTTCCTTTTCAGAAAGAGCCTGTTTTTGAGCTTTTCACGCTATATTGAAATCTGAGTCAACAGAAACATTGGGCCATTCTCAGAAAAGTCTTGCATTTCAGTGTTGGAAATCGAACAAAAATGAAGTTAAAAGGAAAGGTTTGGGGGTATCATTTCCTGAAGATATATTTATTCTCTTCTATATAATGCTAAAAAAATGTCATTCGGGCTTAAAATTTTAAGGAATCTAGAGACAAAAACGTGAAGGAAGGTATTTTTTGCTATTTTTGCATAGGAATAGCATTGCATAAAATATATCACAAATAAATATGTGATAATGATCACAATTAGATATGTGATAATGATAAATATAGGTTCGGAAAAATGCCACATCCTTGCGAGATCTTCAAGCCCCTACCATGCAGTGCTATAGATGATAATACAAGGAGGGTCATTTTATAAATATAATCATAAGAATACATTGATGTGAATGCAATTAATTTTCGTATTTAGTATGAATATATATGAATAAATTTGGAGCATAGGTCCCCTAAAAACAGTTGTGTCGTATTGTGACATAAAATCGACGGACAATATATTTGGGCTTATTCCAGTGGGAATTAATATATCAAGGAAAAATTCTTCTTTCTTTCAGAAGTTAAAGATGAATACCAGCGTTGTCAGCACTGCAGCAGGCGGGAATTCAAGGAACTAAGGCATGAAACAATAGAATTCGATATATTTTGTTCAAACTTTGTATTGAGAAAGAACATGGTTGGGGGAATACAAAATACCAAAAAAACTGGATATCATCATATTATTTTGTGTTTTAGGGATGAGTGAAGTTTACTTCCCTTCACTATTGATTTCAATGGGGGAAGCTCATTGTGATGCAAGTTTAGCTGAATAACTTTTTTTTTAGTTCAATGACCCCTTATTTTTTTTAATTGGGAGGGTACAATAACATGTCAGCAATGTCTATGCAGATTTAAAAGAAAATCGTATGATTCAATCATATGCTATTGGGGAAAATGCAGAAAATACCCATTTTTCCATAGACTTCTATAGTAAACAGTAATAAATTTTAGTGGTCTCTAAAATAAAAACTAATCCAATGACATATGGTTTTCTTGGGCTTTTGGGGTTCCCCCAACCATGTTCTTTCTAAATCCAAACTTTAAAGAAAATTCCATGATTCATTGATTTTTTAAGTGAACACTGGTATTTACCTTTAAGAACTCTAATGTCTGGCCCTTAAATATGAATAAAATTGATTTAATTACAATTTATAGGAAGCAGAAAACACCTTTTAAATGCAAAACTTATCTTAACATTAATTCCAATTAATGTACTTTAATTTTAATCGAATAATCATTTTACTAAGGTACTCCAAAGTACTCCCAGACGTCAAGACAATGTATTCAGACCATAAGAACACTTTTTATGGCCATAAAAAAACAAAAATAAAAGAAATAATTTTTGGGTGGGGACCGTCGGACAGTGACTCTCCCATCCAAATCTAAATTTTTAGATATGGACGGGAGGGGGTCACGCCGAGGGACCGTCGGACGGGAGCACCCGACCGCTCGACGGTAGCTGCGGTATCCACTTGCACGGACGGTCGCTAGGGTAACCGTCCGACGGTGACCGCTTAGTGGACGGACGACGTGCATGTGGATACCGTGCTTAAGAATATTTTTCCCCTCATGCCAGGCTTAATCTCTAAACATTGTAGTTTGATGTTATGGTTGCATATATCAAATTCTTCATATATCCATTGATTTACGACACATTCTCTTGAGGTGAGACAACATAAGCCTCCTCCAGATTTCTTTACTAATTCATTTACAGAGTGACGATCGTATCTAAAGATATTATAATCAGAATCCAATAGCAAGTGAGAATCAAAGTCTGTATTGTTTAACCACGTCTCTTGAAGGCATAGGATTTTTACAAACATACATAGAATGACACTGTGAATTTCTTTCACCTTATTCCTTAGGGATCGAATATTTAATGACAATACTCCCATACCTTTTAGCCTACTGAGGTTCTTTACACTAACCGATTCCATTTCGATTGAACATGGAGAGAATATACAATTCTTGACAAGCTTTCAAGGGAGGTCTATGGACCGCATGACACTTCTTCAACCAAGTACCGAGATAGCAACGAGGACTAAAAACTAGAGGAGTGTTGAATAAAAACATAGGTAGCCATTCAAGGCTTGTGTACATGGGGCAGCTAGCGACGAGAGAACAAGGACACTTTTTACCTATTTCCCTTCAACTGAGAGCAACATAACGTTATACAGTGGACATTTGGGTCGGATATAACATATGTACATAAGGAGAATATTCTACTTACAGAAATACAGCATTGTCGATCATAACTAGCATTTCTCTTAGCTCGCTGTCGCTTGAGAAGCGGCATCATCCACCATCTTGGATTCTAACATGTGTCTGCAGTTACGGTTAGCATTCCGATCAAAATTTCTTTTATAAATTCGTAATACCTGTACCATAAGATGTAATTATTATACAAGCATAATTAAAAAATGAATATACATTTAACGACTCGGTAAACCATACACAAAGCCAGGTTTTTGTCGTTGATATTTGGTGCTGAGGCACTTCCGGCATGTCGCTTCCTGTTTACTACACGTGTAGAGTCAGCTGTAGTGAGATGGATTTACATTTACCAAGAAAAACATGAGATTATATGATTTAAACCGTATGACAACATGGCGACAGCAATCAGGTAGGTGTATACTTAATGTTTCTTAGATTTGGCGTTCCTCATTCTAGTCATAGACTTTTCAAGGGCCGATTTGATGTCGTCGGCGCTCTTTGGTTTGTCTGTACGCACTGTAGCCTAAGTTTAGTATCGATGTCATTATTAATTGTTCTCTGCTTTTGCAATTCAAACGTTAGAAATTGTACCTGATGTTCTAGGTCTTTAAGTCTTTGCTCCATTAAACACTGATTGTCATCCTGTTCATTATTTCTTATAATTTCATTATTTCATTTCAATTGAACACTTAAACCCCAGATCCACTGAACTGAAGGTAGCTCACTGACGGGCGTCAACTTTCGCAAGATTGGGGGAACTCCCCCATTATATTCATTGTACACTGTGCATGCTTGCCTTACTGGTACTGTTACTGTACACTGTACACAAGATTGGGGGAACTCCACTGTTATATTCATTGTACACTGTGCATGCTTGCCTTACTGGTACTGTTACTTTATGCCATGATAGCTGTGCGTATCCACAAAAACATGGCCAGATTAGACCATGGCATAAACATGCCTGGATTTCACTAGCGGAATCCGCTTTTCGAATGCAACCAATTTACTCCCGCTATTTTGATTGGTTACGTAATTCTAGCTGCGCCAATCAATGACGCTCATTTCATGACGCTCATTTCATGACGCAACGTTGTAGGCGCTTGTTTTTGCCGAGTCAGAGGGTTGCGAGACATGAAATGAAGGTAAATAACTCTTAAATAACTCTTAAATATATATCATGGCATAAAAATATAACTAAACTTGAGCTGCATATGGGGCAACGCATTCACAAAACGCTTGTGCCTTTTGGTGAGTGTCTTTCACGCGTGCCTTCCGCACTTGTGAAAGACACTCACCAAAAGTCACTTGCGTTTTGTGAATACGTTGCCCCATATGCAGCTCGCGTTTAGTTATATCTTAGTACACTGTACACTGTACACAAGATTGGGGGAACTCCACTGTTATATTCATTGTACACTGTGCATGCTTGCCTTACTGGTACTGTTACTGTACACTGTACACAAGATTGGGGGAACTCCACCGTTATATTCATTGTACACTGTGCATGCTTGCCTTACTGGTACTGTTACTGTACACTGTACACAAGATTGGGGGAACTCCACTGTTATATTCATTGTACACTGTGCATGCTTGCCTTACTGGTACTGTTACTTTATGCCATGATAGCTGTGCGTATCCACAAAAAACATGGCCAGATTAGACCATGGCATAAACATGCCTGGATTTCACTAGCGGAATCCGCTTTTCGAATGCAACCAATTTACTCCCGCTATTTTGATTGGTTACGTAATTCTAGCTGCGCCAATCAATGACGCTCATTTCATGACGCTCATTTCATGACGCAACGTTGTAGGCGCTTGTTTTTGCCGAGTCAGAGGGTTGCGAGACATGAAATGAAGGTAAATAACTCTTAAATAACTCTTAAATATATATCATGGCATAAAAATATAACTAAACTTGAGCTGCATATGGGGCAACGCATTCACAAAACGCTCGTGCCTTTTGGTGAGTGTCTTTCACGCGTGCCTTCCGCACTTGTGAAAGACACTCACCAAAAGTCACTTGCGTTTTGTGAATACGTTGCCCCATATGCAGCTCGCGTTTAGTTATATCTTAGTACACTGTACACTGTACACAAGATTGGGGGAACTCCACTGTTATATTCATTGTACACTGTGCATGCTTGCCTTACTGGTACTGTTACTGTACACTGTACACAAGATTGGGGGAACTCCACCGTTATATTCATTGTACACTGTGCATGCTTGCCTTACTGTTACTGTTACTGTACACTGTACACAAGATTGGGGGAACTCCACTGAATGTTATATTCATTGTACACTGTGCATGCTTGCCTATATATATATATACTTCAATTGTCATTGTAAGGAAGATATTCTGTATAAAAGAAAGAAACTGTATACAGTGGACATATGAACCATTTACTATCTTGGTAATGCGGCCAACCAATAACTAACACTGTGCATGCTTGCCTATGATTAAATTGTCATTTTACAGAAGGATGGCTGAGTACAAATTTTACATACAAACAAAACCTTTTTTCAAAAAAGTAGCTGCTGATTTTACATTTTCTGAAAGTCTTAACCTAATGGGGTGTTTTTCCTTGGTCTTTCCCGTCGATGGCCAAAGATATGAAGGAGACTCGCAAAAACATTAAATAGTCATAGAATGAATAGCACTTACATATAATATGAGATCGGATTCATTTCTATACATTTGTTGTCTTTTTTTTTGTTTTTACAACATCTTTATTCAACGTATCCTGCCATCTAGGCCTTACAAATCTAAACATTTTATAACATTTAATAAAAACAATATAGTTGGAAGACAATTGATTTAAGATCAAGATCCTACGTGGTTTGCATAATACAGTTTGTACTAAGGTGAATATATAGTGTCGTCTTGCATTTGTACCCTGGGGCAAGTTTGGCCGTCCCGATATTTCATTTGTTTAGTTACTGCGACATATATGGCCCTTTCCACCATTTTGACAACATTGGGCCCTTAGGCACCCACAGAATCGTTAAAAATGAAATTCAGATTATTCAACATGTTTTAGTTGTTTTATCAACCTCAGAAGTAAGTGGTACCAACTGTATAGTATGGAACAATTATGACAATAACCTATATTTTTACACAGGGGCTAGAAAAAGCCCCAAGATATGCAAAAATGGTAAAAAATAGCCTGTCGCTTGACGATTACACATAGAAATAACAATATCAATTATCAATGAATTCATAATTTTCTTTTTATTTGCCTCCTTATTATTCGATACTTGTAGAAAAGCTCCTAGGAAGAATTATCAACTGCAATTTGATGATATCTATGAATGTTACCATCACAAATCATGCTGAATTATAGAATAGAATTTTTGGGCCTTTTCTGTGCTTTTCTGTACAGAAGTAACTACAAATAGGCTGTGAAATACATTTGATTTTAAACATAATGCTGTGATTGGGGACCTTTATTATCTGTTCTCATATAAGTATGGGGCCCAAAATGCAGGTTAAATAATATTCTGTAGTATCAGTGAAATACAATAATTCTGGCTACCTCTACAATATATCTATCTCCATGGGCATAGGTGTCGCTTGACGATTACAAAATACCAAAATGAGTAAAATAACAAAATGTATATGAATTTACACAAATAACAAACATATTATATTTTTTCAATCAATTCGATTTCAGACAGGATTTTCAATACATGTTATTCATTCGATTTTAAACCTCTTTCTGATGGGGGAAACATGTAAAATGTTTGATTTTATGCGTTACCAACAAGCACTAGAATCAAACACACATTTCAGACAAGAAATAGAAAAGACACAGAAAAGCAAATATGATCTCGAAAATAGAGAAGAACAATAAATATGTACACCACTCACAAAAGAAAAGAAAAGAAAAGAATTTGATATAAGCCATACCATATTTGTACTACCTCGAATTGAGTTATACTTATTTTGACTCGTTTTATTTTATTTTACTGAATTTTCTCGTATTTCTATTTTCTAAAACTATGTAAAGGACACCAAGTCCTATCATTGAGCCCTTAACCTGGCCAATATGTTAACCCAAGGTTGTAATATTAACCGAATGTAACCACACGATTCATAAATGATCCTAGTCTAAAAAATTCTGCCATACTTGCCATTCTAGATATCTATGTAGAAATCTATCCTTTAATAAAGGTAACGGTTTGTCTATATCTCATGTACCACTTAGACAAATAAAAGATTATTCTATTCTATGTACAATGCAGGGCTTGAAAAATATCACCAATAATTAATTACTTTCAACTATTTGCTTTCATATTGATCAGCATATTGTGTAAAGATTAATCATGAGCCGTTTTCTATCATATTGATGCTGTATGGTTTCTATTTTTACAACTGAACTTACTTAAATACGTCCTACACGTCGTATGGAAATTACCTTACCCCACAGACTTTTTTATTTGATTTTTTTTTTAAAGATTTAGTTCAAATCTTGACCACTGTAATCGTCACATGACACTGTCATCGTCACTAGACCCACCCAAACCATAGCACATATTGTGCTTAAAAGAAATAAAATAATATCAATATTCATTGTTACAAAATAAGAACAGCCTAACTAAATTGTTAAAGTGAAATATTGCATAAGTGCTTTTCAATTAAGTTTCCTAGGGCCCTCAACACTGTAATCGTCAAGCGACAGGCCCCCCTTCCTACCCCAGTTCCAATTTGTAGTATTACTAGAATATAATTCAATGGTGACTACCGCCCATAGTAGTTTGTGCTTTTTATAAGTTAAATATTGCACATTCTATTGTTCTAGATTTAAAACTTAGTGATAATTATATTTTTCTGGGAATTATTCTTCATTTATTTACTATGTAATCGTCAGGCGACACCAGGCTACCCTACCCATATCTTTTTCTGTTTGTTATATCTATCACCCTAAAAATGATCCTTTTGAGACAATTTTTTGCACAGGTTATCTCAAAGTAATCTGCAATCGCTGAAATCGTAAAGAGGCGAGGAATTTGCCATATTTCTTAAGAATTCAGCACTTCATTAAAATTGTAGAGAGTAAAAAGTAGTGATTTGCAACTGAAAAATCTATTTTTCTCTTTAAAAATCTATTTTTCCCCCAGTAAAAGTGCCCTTAATAGTGTTTCTACAGTGGATGTGACCATCGTATCAGCAAAAAACAGCAATTTTGGGGGAATAAATTACCATTTAGGCAATCTTTTTTATTTAAAAGCTAGAAACCCCATGTTGTCAAATTGGTGGAATTGGTCATATACATGACATGTGTTAAAAGGAATAGGTTCACATGAAAAAAGGTTTGCAGAATGTATGGGTGGACAATTACTAGTTAAGTAGCTAAATATCCTAGATATATTGCAATTTTTTTTTCAAAAATAAAAATAGCAAACTTAGAATACGTATTAGATGTCCCACTGTTTTGTACTATATCATTGGAATCGGCTTGCTATCATCTTTTCTTTTGAAATATGATATCTTAAAATCCATTTTCCTTAAACCCATCACATATATATATATGGAATAATATTATCCACAAAATACACTGTAACAGGCAGACGCAGTGACACATAAATGTTCTCCATTTCAAGCAAATATAATATGGGAAGGAATTGACAGCTCTATATTATAGTTTAATATTAGCAGCTACAACGCTTACAAAAAACAGCCATTTATATGGGTGAAATCGCCAGAAAATGTACAATTCATCTTCACCAATCCTCTCAAATAAGCCAATATTAAGACAAAAATGAGGTTCAAAACTCAGTTCAACCTAACCAAACAGATTGCTAGAATCAATGCAATGCCGAATATACTCAAATTTACCCAGTATTGTCCAAATTGCAGCCTAACTTAGCAGAATTTACTAAATGTGTACAGCTGCTGAAAATCTGACCCATATACGGTTATGCGTCTTTTGTATAACATATGTCTTTAAAAGTGTGGCCAATAAAAGAAAGCTTTAAACGAGAAATATGACAATGCGGAAGTAAGTTACATGCATCGCCATTCCAGGAGTTACTTTCTCAGCAGTAAAACAATATTTATGATCCGTGAAAGGTGCTAGAATTTGGGGCATACCTTTCCGGAAAAAAAATTATATCTATGTGTGTATATCCACAAGCTGTCAAGCATGCAAGCCCGAGCTGGCTTGGGCCAGAGATTCAAACTAAGATGTACAGTTGTCCCTCACTATGCCGAGCAGGGGACTGATTTATATAGATTATTACACACATGAGCAGTTATGTGCAGTTTGGTTAATCCAAACTGTTCACATGATCAGTTCGGGCTTCCATGGTTACAAATGACTAAATGATGCAATCTCGTTGGCGCAGCATAGGCCTGACCTACAAACCTATTACAAATGGCGTCATCCTCAGCTGTGTAACTTAGGCTTAGGCCTACAAATTGTGGTGAATCGAGTCTTCTCGAGTCAAACACTAAGCTAAACAAGTTAAATCTACTTTTATCATCCAAATAAAGTGTGTAATAAGTAGTAAATGGCACTCTGTTTGGGTTCAAACTGATCTCGACACCAAACCTGCTCCAAGGCTGCTTGATCAGTTTGAACCCTCCATCGTGCCATTTGCTATAAAAGCTGCATTTTATAACTATATAATATATACAAAATTTTATAAATCACGTTTAACATGGTTCATAAAGAAGAGCTGACCACCTTTGGAAAGGTTATAGTTATAACCGTTATATCAGCTCTCAGTATCTGGTGATACAAACAAATGGACAGATGTGCCTAATTAACAGAAAATAGGCAGGTTTATCGCTCAGACTTAGTGATACCAACCAATGGACAGATGTGCGTAAATAACAGTAAATTTTGATCAAAATTGTGTACCAGCTAGTAAAAGCTTGTATATTATGTCATCATTTATTATTGTTCCGACTTGTCGGAAGATCTATTCTTAGAGGCTTTTGTCCAGTTCTGTATATTTTTATGGAATAAAAATTCAATATACATATAACAGGCAGTTTTAGCAATAAATGGGCAATTTGAGGGTCAGATTTTCAAAAAGTGTACAATTGGCAGCTGTACACATTTAGTAAATTTTGTTAAATTAGGCTGCAATTTGGTCAATACTAGGTAAATTCGAGTATATTCAGCATTGCATTGATTCTAGCAATCTGTTTGGTTAGGTTGAACTGTATTTTATGATCAGAAAGAATATTATGACATGAATACTGTATTTAAATTATGAACATCGATTTAGTTTATAATGTGTGCTATTTTATAGATATGTATACCATGGGTACATACTGGTATATTATCTAACGGCCATAAGGCAGCCATAAGGCCAACACAAAAATAATTGTGTTTCCGATTTATCTGACTGAAAACTAGGTAGGTGGTGTGTGTGTGTGTGTGTGTGGGGGGGGGGTGATAACTTTTTTTTTCTTTTAATTTTTTTTTTAAGAAACCACTTCGGATCCAAGGAACTGAAAAAATGTCTATTTTAAAACAATAATTGTTTTAAACATGAGAGATGTGCTTTCTGACAGTTCCGGGTTAGGAAACCTGTTTTCCTGCTTTTATCACCTTTTTTGTCAAAGAATACACAATAACTAAGTTATGGTAACAAAAAATAAGGCATGGTAAAAAAAATTGAAGGTTTTCCTAGGTAGGGGGGGGGGGGGTAAATCTGACACACAACTATTTTCTTTTGGCCTAATAAAAATAGTGGCACTCATGTGTATAATGTTTACAATTACATACCAATGTATGGACGATATTCCATTGCCAAAATCAGACCACATTTTGCATCAGGATATTTCATAGATCTTTGGGTTGTGTATATTAGAATACCTAGTCAGTCTGACTCCGATTAAGAAGCAGAGGATAAATTATCAGCACTCATGGGAGCAAACTATTGTATTTTTGCATTACATTAGAATGTCTTATCAAAGCTCTTATGCAATTATACCTGTACTTTGGTTTGGAAACGTCTCCCACTATACATGAGAGATGATGTCAGCTAGGAGTGAGTACTGATAGATTTAGAGTAATGTATTAGCCCCTATCTAGGATGGATAATATACATGGGTCAGATTTTCAGAAAATGTACAATTGGCAGCTGTACGCATTTAGTAAGTCCTGCTTAATTAGGCTGCAATTTGGCCATTGTTAGGTAAATTCGAGTATATTCGGCATTGCATTGATTCTAGCAATCTGTTTGGTTACGTTCAACTGCATTTTGAGAGTCATTTTTGTCTTAAACTTGCGTTTTTTGATGGGATTGGTTAAGACGAATTGTACATTTTCCGGCGATTTTACCCATTTACCATTACTATTGCCTGAAGCCTTTGTTGAGAGGGTTTTCAGTCTGGGAATGTTGGCGCTGGCTCCGACCTCGCGCAAAAATCTAGGCACGGAGAAGTCATAATAATTACTGTAATCACTTTCTCTTGCAGCTCTGAGAAAGAACCGAGTCACATGCACCGTTTGCATGACGGCTGCGTTGTTCTTTGTGTGCGGCCACTAGAGGGGTCAAACCGCCAGAAAATGTATTCACCTTCACCAATCCTCCCAAATAACCCAAATTTCAGACAGAAATTAAGTTCAAAATGCAGTTCAACCTAACAGATTGCTAGAATCAATGCAATGCCAAATAAACTCGAATTTACCTAGTATTGACCGAATTGCAGCCTAATTTAGCAGACTTGACTAAATGCGTAGAGCTGCCAATTGTGTATTTACTAAAAATCTGACCTAGTCTAGGTTCCCATGGTCAATATAGGGGCGTAAGGGCAGTGGGTATGTTATGGTACTGTACCTTGACCGCCTGACATGTACAGTGGAACCTCTCTATTGAGACCACCCTTGGGACTGAACGATGTGTGGTCTCATAGCGAGGTGGTCTCATTAAAGGGGCTATAAATCTAATACGAGGAAAGCAATTCGGGACTGAGATACTGGTCTTAATAGAAGGGTGGTCTCTATAGAGAGGTGGTATTTATGCGAGGTTCCACTGTATATTAGAATAGATGCATTCCTCTCCGTGTCTCTCTTCACTCTCTCTTTCTCCGATTCACGCTCTTCTCTCTTCTCCCTCTCTTCTTCCCTCATTTCTCTTTCCTTTTCTCTATCTCTTTCTACTCGCCCTCCCTCTTACACTTTCTCACTCTCTCGTTCTCCCTCTTTCCCTCTCTCTTTCCCTCTCTCACACTTCTCTCTATTATATTCTGTTATGAACATGGACTAATGGTACAGTCTAAAACCTATAGAAAACATGTCATGTTCAGCATGGAATATTTATCAATGCTCTAATATCTATATATCCTTTTTTATACAAGTTTCCATGGCACAAGGCCCCATTTTTCCCATCATGCATTTGGTTTTCATCGATCATTCATACAAGCTCTGACATTGATGACAACATTCTTGAAATTTTCGATAAAAATGTGGCCAAATATTTGTATGTCAGTTTCCATCAGAATCCATCCCAGCATGCACTGCTGTAGACATGTACAGTGACACATGCAACTCCCCTATATATATATATATATATATATATATATATATATATATATACATATATATATATATATATATATATTAAAAGATAAAGAATGTGCGCTTGTGAGATGCCTGCTTGTTTCTACCACCTATGAGGAGAGGTTGTGGGGATGGCTATTTATAAGAAAAACATGAAGCCGATTAAATGGGTGATATCCGTTGGTATAAATCGATTAAATTAATATTTTACAAATTTATTCGATTATATAACTTGTACCTGCTCAAGTTTAAAGTTGTGAGTATTATGTTCGGGTTAGTCAAGAACTATTATAAGGTCGATCCTTAAGGTCCCTTAATATTCATGGGGGTAGAGGTGGCCTATTGTATAGGTATAAATCTACGTGTCCCCTTGTTGAAATAAAGGTAAACAATGTTTTTCTCTAATAAAATCAGGCTATACTGAGAACATTCTATTATTGCGAAATATATCTGTATCCTGAATAATAACATATAAAATCTAAATCTAAAATCTGAATGTTAACATTCGGTTCGTAGTACTAGTGTAGGATAGGCACCTATTGTAATTATCTGCGTATTTACAATTACTACATATCATATGAGGAATCTTTAGACAAAATAAAAACTTCAAAGTACACATAAGAGTATGCAGATCTAACCCTGCTTGGAGCTATTCAATTAACGTTTTGAAAAGCCAAATGAGTGATGGTCCAATGTTTACTTCTTCCCTCCGCCTGTCTGTCTCTCAGGGTAACAATTAGTGTCAATGTAAATGCAAGTGGATATGGGTCAGATCTTCAGAAAATGCACAATCGGTAGCTGTTTTGCACATTTTGCTAAATTAGGCTGCAATTTAGTCAATACTAGGTAAATTCGAGTATATTCGGCATTGCAATCATTCTAGCAATCTGTTTGGTTAGGTTGAATTGTATTTTGAACGTTATTTCTGTCTGAAATTTGGGTTGTTTGAGAGGAAATTGGTGAAGGCGAATTGCACATTTTCTGTCGATTTCACCCATATATGGGTAAGATCAGATAGAAATGTACATTCCACAGCTCTACACATCCAGGCAATTCTGCGAAATAGGGGATTTGCATGTCTACAATTTTGAATCCTGATTCATGGAAATATCGGAATTGTATGTCAGTGTAAATCTATAGAAAACATGCCGTGCTCAGCATGGAATATTTATTGGTGCTTTAATGTCAATATCCATGTGTTATACATGTTTCCATAGTATAATTTCCCACCTTACCCATCAGGCATTTGTTTATCAATCATTTATACAATAAATACGATATTGTTGAAAACATTTTTGTATTTTTTATGACAATGTTGCTCAATATTGGTATGTCAAACCTGAACTGAATCTATCCCAGTATGCACTGTAACAGTCATGTGCAAGCGGCGCATGCAAATCTGCTTTTAGATTGAAAAATGATGAATACTTGGTTTACTTGTGTATACTTTTGAAAATTATGTCAAAACGAAATGGGTATGTTAAGCATAAAACACGATCGAAAGAGCGATACATTCACTTGTTTTGTGTAGATAAGAAAATAAAAAATGTTTAAATTTGGTATTGCGTTAATTGTGGTTTGGTTATGGTAAACTGTCTTTTGAACCTCATTTTTCTTATACTTGTTTTATTTGAATGGATTGGTGAAGGTGAATTGTACATTTTCTGGCGACTGACCCTGATAGGCTGTCTAACAGGGGATTTACATCAGCTGCTTTGTAGGATAATTAGCAAGACAATTAATTCTTCCAACTTGGATTAAAAACCTATCCATTCTCAAGTAACTATTGAAAAACATTAATTGACTCCCCAGAATAGCAACTATAATTCTTCAAATGTTGAGGTCTATAATTAATTTATTTCTATTTGAACAAGGTATACACCTAGAGGGTTATTTCAAATATATCCAATTGGTACCCAAATTAAGTAAAATAATCTTTGCATCCTTTTCCCTAAAAATATTCTGTCAGTTTATATGAGAAGCATTTTTACGGCAGACAGTAATACTATCCATACGACAATAATCGATCAAGATTAATCGATTTTCAGATATTATCTATCTGAAAAGATGAGATCAAGCCGATTCTAAAGATAGTAAACATTGGGACAGCTAATAAGTGTTTCGGTCTTTTTAATTTGATATTTTTATATTTTGATCAAAATATTGGAGGATGTTGTCTGGTTGGTTTTGCTGCAGTCCTCCAAACACAAATGAGGACCTTTTAGAAGCCCTGTAGGAAAAACAACTGGACAAAATCCTCCAAAATGTGGTCGAATGTCTTTAAGATGGGTTTGAAAAAAATGGAACAAGAAGTAGAGACTATTTCTTTTGTTTATATAAATCGATGTTAGCTGAGAGTTCAGCTTGGACATTGAATGAAACGTATCGCAGTAGCGACATTTCTATGTCAATAAACACGTCTAAAAAATAAAAAAAGCTTTGCTTGAGAGAGCGGCCATATATAAGTACACTATAGATCTTCCTTTATAGATAAATAGTCTACAGTGATTGATGGATCAGCTCTAAATAATACAACATGATAATTAGCAGAGTCTAAGGCATTGTGTCTCAGGACTTGGAGGCTATTACCTCGTCAGGAAAAAGTCATTATGCCTAAAGGGTGCATTCCACCAATCCGTTTTTACCCTGATGTCGTGATAAGTTTTATACGTTTTGAACTGATGGAAACAACCGATAAAAATATCAATAGGGGGTTTGCATGTCTGCCATCTTGAATCTTGATTCGGGAGGAATTAGGGCAGTTGTATATCAGTGTAAAGGCTATAGAAAACATGTCATGTCATGTTTAGCATGGAATATTTAACAGTGATCTCGTGTAGATAGTCATGTGTTTAACATGTTTCCATAAAACAAGCCTCCATCTTCCCCATCATTCATTAGTTTTTATAGATCTTTATACAAGTTAAGATATTGGTGAAAACATTCTTGCAATTTTCGATAAAAATCTTTTTAAATCCTGTATGTCAGATTTGAACTGAATCCGTCCCAGGATACACTGTAATAGACATGCGCAGTGAGACAGATTATTGGACCAACAGACCCTAAGATCAAATAATGGGTCATGGTTTTTATAAAATGTACAATTATTGGCAGCTGTACAAATTTAGTATATTCTGCTAAATTAGGCTGTAGTTTGGTCAATAGATACCTAATATGTCCTGGTGAGATCTTGATTAGGGAATGATGAACGATAAGGCAGGAGTGGCCAGAAACCTAGCACAAGCGAGGTTTATTTTCCAATAACAGATACAATAATTGAATAGATATAAAAGAAAAAAAAAATTTTTCCACTAAAGGGAAACACCTCCGCACAGTGCGGAATCAGTAGGAAAGTGTGTGTAATAGAATGATTAGTGGATGACGTCACAATGACATAATTAGTCAGTCGTCGCACACCCATTATGACGTCATAGTGGGGGCGTGGCTGTGGCATGGAAATATGATCTCCGGAATATCTTTATCGAGGGTTCGATGATATATATGTCCTGGTGAGATCTTGATTAGGGAATGATGAACGATAAGGCAGGAGTGGCCAGAAACCTAGCACAAGCGAGGTTTATTTTCCAAACAGGCCAAACCAGCTGAAGAGAGAATTAAATTTTATCCAGGGCGTTCACCACAAGTTTTTCTGACTTTTCCTGGTCAGAGGATGAGGGCACAATATAAGAGTTCACGATATCGGATTTCCAATTCCCTCTCAATTTTATCTGGGCGGTTGGCACGCCCAAAGAAGATAAGAAGCTTGCCCCACCTCGACGAAATGAGTGGGATGTGAGAGGAATTGATACATTGGCCCTGACGATCAAATCCGAGAGGTTAGAGGATAAGTGATCATAGCTAAATCTTGGATGCATTGGGCACGAGAATAGTTGGGCGTGCGCAGGTAAATTAGAGGCGAGTAGTTTCCGAATCCAGTATACTGCACATAAAGGCTTGCTGGAGGTAGGATACAAAGTCACATAGAAAGGGGATTTCGAAGTCTTTGACGAAGTCACCCTCACTTTGCAGGTAACACCAGAGAACGATATATCCTGGCGTTCAAGAGAATGGGGGGATACCACCACATGACCCACTCTTAGGAGAGTTCTGAACATGAAGATGTATGCAGCCCAACACAATAGATGCAGGGGTGACGAAGAATCCACATGACGATACATGATCATGAGGATCTGAGGGGTGACTGGAGGAGCCGGAGACGAAGATGAATCCGCTTGAGCATTAATCCCCTTCAGCACAGCTTTAATACTCGGATGAGCAAAAGCAGGAGTGTCTATGTCCAAATGTCTTGCATGTGAAATCACACCGGACACATAAGTGGCTATAGAAGAATGTTTCATGTAGGAAGCAAGATAAGCAGCGAAGGCACAAAGTTTACTGGGCGTTATGGGTTCCAGAGGCGTAGTATGGTCCTGGTTGAACTTTACAAATAGACGCCATTGTCTCACACGCTGCTGCCTAGTTGCTGGTGCCAGGGAACAATTCTTTAGCCGGAGTACTTGGTCTTTCCACTTCGCCAACCCTACAATAGTTCGAAGAAAAACAACATAATCCAGTGTTTATCAACACATCAGGGATATTGTCACACTCCTTTAAATAGGGAAGCCTCGAAAGGGCGTCCGCCACTACATTAGCGTCAGTATTTATGTAGCGAGGTTTTAGGGTGATATTAAAAATGAAGCAGGTCCAATATAATTCATACAGCCATTGCATACATTGGGTACTAGTACTGGTCCCATTTTTCAGCATAGCTATAACCTGGGTATTGTCTATATAGCAAATCACAGTAGAATTTCTGAACAGGTGAGCCCAACGCTTAACACCAATGACTACTGGGTACAATTCTTGAATGTTTATGTTTGATGCCAAGTCACCTTCTACCGGTGTAGGATAAATATGACGAGGACACAAGGAGGCAGCAGGCATCTCATTGTCTTTCCACGGACCAGCCGCCCAGTCACCACCGAGGAACACACCAAATCCTCTCGAGGATGAATCTGATATCATAGGTAGCCCATATTCAGGTTTATTTAACATGCTGACACCATTAAAAATTTTTGAGAAAGCCAACCACCACATAATATCTTTACGAGCATCCGGACTAATGCTGATTCTCTTCAAGTGTCTAACTATCATAGCTTTGTATAAATCGAAGAATCTCCTACAGAAAGTTCTGCCTCCCTTGAACACTGTGGCACAATGTGAGATATACCCACAGAACTTTTCTAATTGAATTTTGGAGAAATACTTCAAATCTTTCACTTCCTCGATGAGGTTGCACAACTTGTCTACCTTTCCATGCGGTAGAGATACAGTCATTTTCACAGAATCGATGCAGAAGCCGAGGTATGTAGCATTGTTTGACGGGGAGGTAACTTTTTTCCACGCCACATGGAAGCCCAAAAATCGAAGGGCACATATAACAATATCACGATATTTTGTACAAGCCGATTGATAAATATCACAGACAAAAAAATCATCCAAATAGTTGATGACAGGAAATTTAAATAGTACATTCATACACGTTGCAAAAAAGTTGGAAACATGGTTAAATATACAGGGCCCAGTCCGAAGACCGAAGCACAAACGATTGTCAACAAATACAGTATCAACACCATCTAAATTCCATTTAAAACCGCAATATTTTCTGTGATCTGGGTTAATAGGAATGGCCCTATACGCTGACTTGATGTCTACCACTGACATATAAGATCCTTCTTGGACTAGCTGTATCGCATCATCCACAGACTTGTAAGAGAACTCGGTCACTAGTGAAGAGCAGTGGTCGTTAACCGATACACCCAAGGGCCTGCTGCAGTCCGTGATGGGCCGTATACCACCATCTGGCTTAGGTACGGCGCCCAGGGCGTGGATACAAATGGGGGTATCATCAGCTATAGACACAAAACCCTCATACAATTCATGAGAAATAATATCATCCATTTTCTTCTTCGAGACATCGTCTAATATAGAACTATAATTTTCACATACATACGGTTCCACATCAGTATCAACTACATCAAAACCGTCTACAATTCCGTGAAAAACATCAATGTAAATTGCAATATCCGCATCACATAAACAGAACAGTAAACATGCAAATCTACAGGGTTTTAATTGTACTGCATTACCTCCGAGACGATGTACGCATCGACAACGACCTCGGGCACAACCAGCGTAAACATTTACGATACGCCCATTTGGCGAAGGAGAGCAAGTAAAAAGATGAAAATCGTCGGTATAATCACTGTCACAAGTACCAAAGTTGGTTAGGGTATTACGAATATCATAATAAACAGAGTCACCTTCGAAATTATCATCAGCATCATTGGTCGGGGGATTGACAGGGAATAAACTGTCTGTCGAAGTCAGATTAAGTTGCACTTGAGGATCCATGGCCGCCATGACAGTCTTTGAAGAGTCTACTTCCGGCAGGTTGCCATGGTATACTTCCGCTATGGAACCATAACAAACCTCGCCATCTTGGTAGTCTTCGTTAACCGATGATTTGTCGACAAACACATCCTCATAAGGTAATTTTGACACCTCACAACCCGCACTAACATTAAACATTTGTTTAGTCAATTCACCACGACCCTCCTCATCCTATTTGTTAGATTTACTAGACGAGCAGGATCGAGCACTATGATCCGCGCTCCCACAAGATGAACATTTGTGTGGAAACTCACATGTCGAGGCGGTCTTGGGACATCCGCTAGGGTTATTGTACTTAAAACACACCTTCCCTTTTGTAGACTTGGCAGGTTTAACGGTACTGGCTTTCTTCGAATTCTCGTATGAGAAATGACGGAGGACCTCCTCCTGCCTCACTTCTGTAAAAGCTGCCAACCCAACATTATTCGCCCGAACTCTGACTGCCTGATCATAATTAACACTGGCCTTAAGCGAGTACACGTTAGAGGCGGACTTGTCACAGATCGTAATGCAATGGTTTAACACTCCCAATAATTCATGCGTAGGGCGATTGTCATTAGCCAGTTTAACAACAAGCTTCAAATTAATCGAAATCAGTTTTTCAATAGAATCGATTGAGTCACCTTTTTCTAAGTCCTTCTTCGGGTCGAAAGGTTGAAGACGAGCCCTAGACCTAGAGCGAGATCTATCTCTCCTCGAATGCCTTGTACCAACGACATCATAGATAGAACCTGTAGGGCTGGCATCACGTTTGTTATTAAACTGCACAGAGTCATTGGTAGAGGTAGAAGAATCAGATGACTTGGCTTGTAGTGTGGACAGGATGGTTCCTACCATGGTCTCGAGGCTGGTCATCCTAGACTCGATCCCCGATTTATCACTAATTCCACTTGCAGAGGCTTCCTTCTGACAATTATCACCAACAGGAGGATCATGGACAACACCACACTTATCGCACATCTTTGCTTTACCCATCTTGAACAGTTAGGGTTAAAAACTGCAACTTTCCAAAATTTTTCCACTAAAGGGAAACACCTCCGCACAGTGCGGAATCAGTAGGAAAGTGTGTGTAATAGAATGATTAGTGGATGACGTCACAATGACATAATTAGTCAGTCGTCGCACACCCATTATGACGTCATAGTGGGGGCGTGGCTGTGGCATGGAAATATGATCTCCGGAATATCTTTATCGAGGGTTCGATGATATGTATTTATAATTTTCAGCCTAATTTAGCCCTAGAATTAGAGCTGTTCATCGTATTTTTGTTGACAATACTAGGTAAATTCGAGTATTATATGCGGCATTGCATTGATTCTAGCGATCGGCTTGGTTAGGTTGAACTGTATTTCGTACTTTATTTTCGTCTGAAAATTGGGTTTTTTGAGAAAATTGTTGAAGTTAAATTGTACATTTTCCGGCGACTTCACCCATGTCTTTAGTTCTTACTCATTTATCATATCAAAACGTTCAGGTCAAGTTTCATTTTCCTGACCAAATCAGATCCGTGATTCCGAATGGTATCTAACCACTGTGTACATGGAGAAAAATCTTTCCCCGACTATATAGGTCGGTATAATAAGGTCTGTTTCCAGTTTTCCCCATGATCATTTCTTTTTTTATATACCAAAACAACTAATTAAAGCAGGAACACAAGTCTTCCAACCAGAAATCCCTTATGGGTGACATCACCAGAAAATGTACAAATCACCTTCACCAAACTTCTCAAATAACCCAAATTTAAGAAAGAAAATGAGGATCAAAATACAGTTCAACATAAACAAACAGATTGTTTGAATCAAGTAAATATCAAATATACACAGTATTGTCCATTTTTCAGTCTAATTTTTCAAAATTGAATAAATGCATAGACCTGCCTATCGTACATTTCCCGAAGATCTGACCATTAAAGATTATATTTCTCTAGTTTAAAATAACTATTTTTACCTAAGTTCCGGATTGGTGGTTACTCCTACTATAACACTTTAAGATAAATAATTATAAATTAATAATGTGATTTCAAAATTTAACAGAGTCTTTTTATTTCACCAATCCTCTCAAATAACCCAGATTTAAGACAAAAATCACTTTCAAAATGCAGTTTAACCTAACCTAATATAAAAATATAATATAGTCAGATATACCAAGCATTGGCAATTTTCGAGTTTAATTTAGCCGAATTAGCTCCAGTTGTAGAGTTGCCAATTGTACATTTTCTCGACATCCGAACCCTAGAGGGTTTGTCTAGTTTACCCTGGGCAATAGTGTACCCATGGACCCCAGAGTTTACCATGGACGGGTGGGTACTCTCGCAAGAGACTGCTTCTTGACATAGGTGCAGAGGGGAAGAGACACAATGCTGGCATGTGTCCAGGCGTCTCATTATAGCCAAGGTCGTGATTATATAGCATGAACATAATTTATTAGACAATCATTATCTTTATTAATTAAAGGCTAATATAATATTAAAGACAGCGGTGTCATGATATGAATATAAATTAATGTTATTGATATCATTATTTTTTTAAAAACAACTTTATTTATACTGAGTAGATAAAGTTCTCTTGAACAGTCTTGGTCCAAACCCTCAGATCAGATAAGAATGGTATGTCAGCCTACTTAGCTAATCGGTTTCCTGGCCTAGAACTCGGTGTTCTAATGTGAATATAGTGGAACTTTGCGGTTGGAGGCGAGAGGCTTTCCCTCCGTTTGGGGCCTAGACTGTAAAAGAAGGCTTCCACTTGCCTCAGTTAATAATCATCGGTGATTAGCCGGACTGTCCATGCAGTTACTTGAAGGGAAGTTTGTTAAGGTAAAAGGGCCAGATCTTATTTAAGACCAAAATGAGCTTTAAAATACAGTTTAATATAACAGAACTCATACTTTAAATTAATGCGATACCAAATATACTCAGATATATACCCGATATTCTTCATTTTTCAGCCTAATTTAGCAGAATTTACTAAATGTGTGCAGCTGCCAATTGTACATTCTCTGAAAATCTGACCCAAAAGGTGGGAGGGGTGGGGGACCATGACACTGCTCTGTCTTTATCAGTTCGACAGTGATGCAAAATGTGCTCAATATGTGAGAATAATATTATTCTGGTTATGTCCAATTCATGCCCTTGCCCAGTTTTTGTTGGCAAAAATCTAATTTTTATTGACGAAGAATATTCAGGACGAGCCAAAGTAAATTGTTAACTACTAGAGGGTGAACTCGCCAGAAAATGACTTTCAAATAACCTAACCAAACTGATTGCTAGAATCAATGCAAAGCCGAGTATATCGAATTTACCTAATATTGACCAAATTGCAGCCTAATTTAGCAGAATTTACTAAATGTGTAGAGCTGCCAATTGTACATTTTCTGAAAATCTGACTCTAGAGTATTGTTATAAGACGTTAGTAGGTTGCTTCTCAACCAGTTATTCACCTAAATTGTATTGTATTTAACTAGTAGATCTCTTTAGAGCGCATGGCCACCCCATGTTACCTTTCAATTGCACAATTCCTATTTCTGAGTGCTAAAGTGGCAGATACAACTCCCCTATTGGAGTCCTCATGTACGGCACTTCTACCGTCCTAGTTAGGCACATAAAGACACTTAACAGCCATCCACTACAAAGCTAACATGTTACTGCCAAAAGCAATAAATATTTTTACAGTACAAGATACCTTCCAACCAATGTTATACCATGCGGGATATTTGGTCAGAGCATGGTCAGAAAATGTACAATTCGCCTTCACCAATCCTCTCAAATAACCCGAACGTAAAACAAAAATGAGGTTTAAAAACAGTTCAACATAACCGATCATATTTTGTTTAATCCACACAAGACCAAATGTACTCAGATAGTGCAAGTATAACATATTCCAGCATAATTTAACATAATTCACTAAATGTGTAGAGATATGGCGATTGTACAGGCTATATGGGTCAGATTTTCAGAAAATGTACAATTTGCCTTTACCAATCCTTTCAAATGACTCACATTTAAGACAAAAATGAGCTTCAAAATACAGTTTAACATAACAGAACTGATACTTTAAATCAATGCGATCCAAAATATACTCAGATATATCAGATATACCTGGTATTCATATTTTTTTCAGCCAAATTTAGCAGAATTTACTAATGTGTAGTTGTGCCAATTGTACATTTTCTGCAAATCTGACCCATATAACAAAGCCAAGGTATCAGAGTCTTAAATATATCAGTCTTAAATTAAATTATTTATTATTTAGCCCCTCCCCCGCTCCACATGCTATTGTATGGTGTCAGCAGGTTTGATATTAACACTGCACCTACACTCCACGGCCCCAGACGAATCAGACAAGCCATTATGAACAAACGCGCCTGTCTGGAAATCCCCTTTCAACTGTGTTTACTAACAACAAGAGAAGAAAGACAACTCGCCAGCTGAAAGTACACCTCTCTCCTTCTCTCTCTCTTCTACAAATTTAACACTTCTCCCCCTCCCTTTTTCCACTCTCCGACACCCTCTCTCTCTCTTAAGATACACACACTCTCTCTTTCTTTGTCTCTCTTCCTCGATCTCTCTTTGGTCCGATCTCCTGTCTTCTTTCTCTCGCCTTTTCCCTTTCCTGTGTTTCCTCTCTGTCTCCTTCTCTGTCGCTCTCGCTTTCCCTCTCTCCCCTCTCCCCACTCCCTCTCGCTCAGTCCCGCTCCCATTCCCAAGTCCCTCTCCTTCTCTCTATCCCCGTCCCTCTCTCTCTATCCCTCTCTTTTATCTCTCTCGCCTTCTGACCCTCCTATCTAAACCTTAATTGTTAAAGGCATATTTCTCTCTTATTCTCTCTCTCCCTCTCTCTCCCTTTCTCTCCCTTTCTCTCTCCCGCTTCCCAGTCTCTCTCTCGCTCCCTGAAAATGAGAGCTCTCTCCCCCTCTCCAAACTGCCGCTCTCATTTTCTCTCTAGCTCCCTCTCATCACTCCCTCTCCCCACTCCCTCTCACTCTCCTCTCTCCAATCCCTATCTCTCTCCTCATTCCCTATATCTCTCACTCTTCTCTCTCACTCTCAAGCTATACCTTAATTGTTAAAGGGCTATTATTATCTTAAGCGTTTTAGCATCCATTTTAATTGCAAGTGTTTCTGTTTATATAATAGGGCTGGGAAAATCCCATTTCTACAAAGATCTTCGTTATTTATTCCTGTAATAATTTAAAACCTCAATGGCGTTGATAATATATCATCGCACTGTCGTCTACGAATCTCAGCAGGTTGTGATAATATAAACTGACTGTCAAGTTAATGCCCCCTTTCTGTCCCCTTCACGTTAGCAATTCTTGGTCATAACCTCGGGGGCCTCAACTCTATATATTTCACCCTCACTAGAATAATAACCGTTAAGGAGATCTATCTATATCTGTCAGTATAAATAATTATGCTTGTGTAAGACCGTGAGAAGGTTAACAGTTGTCTACTGTGTTGCTACAACTTGTTGCTTTGATTAATAACATTTAACATTTCATCATCCGACCTCGGCAGTCAATTTTTTTCTCTCCTTTCATAATAAACGAATATTAATGGAGCTTCAGAAAATGTACAATCGGTAGCTCTGTATATAATTTAAGCAATGCTGCTAAATTAGGGTGAAAAATGGCCAATACTTGGCACATCTGAATATATTTGGTATTGCCTTGATCTAAAAAATCAGTTTGGTTGTGTTGAACAGAATTTTGCACCTCATTTTTGTCTTAAATTTGGGTTATTTGAGAGGATTGGTGAAGGTGAATTGTACATTTTCTGGCGATTTCTCCCTTATAGACAGAATTACCTGAGGTTTGAGACAGCTGTGATATAGGAGACTTGCATGTACAGCCGGGCCCACACATTCAAGAACTCACAATTCGTACAAACTGGGGACACACGAGAAGTCGTGGACGAATTCTTAACAAAATTGGGCAATTCGTACGAATTTGTGTTAGTGTTTCGTGGCCCACACATGGGTCCCAGACTCCCGAATTACCGTACAATTTGTCGTAGCACTTTTCTTAAGGAATTACGATTTTGTCGTGGAGATTGGGGATGGGCGAGTGACTCATTTTCCTGTGACACATCACATGTAAAAAAAATATGTATTAAAAATAAAAATGTCGGGGGATATACAAAAGGAGAAATGCGCATTATAAAAGTGAAAAATTGTTGTCCAAAAATGAGTGAAGTTACAGTCGTTCAAAGTTCAAAGCCTGTCAGAATAACTAACATTTTAGCTCAAATCGTAGAATCGTAGAATCTCTTAAGACATTCGGATCTTAGGAATTATCGTAGAATAAGGCAGAGTGATCTACGAAAAATATATTTTCATGGGCAAGATGGAGACTTGTTCTATGGAACTATGCATGAAGGGTCTAGTCCACTAAGCCGATTCTCATGCGATTCCCACAGAATTTAGTGCATTGACACTAGAACATTGATAAATAGTCGACACTGAACCTGGCATGTTTTCTATAGATTTTATACTGTACCATTGGTCCCATAATTCCATGTGAATCAAGATTCAAAATGGCGGCTATGCAAATCCCCCTATTCAATGCACAACGTTCAGGGCAATTCAGCAGAATTTACTAAATGTGTATAACTGCTGATTGTACATTTTCTGAAAATCTGACCCAAAAGAAGGCAAAATAACCCGCCCATATATACTTACACACCTCCACTTTTATATGTAATGAAATACTAACTTTGGCAGCCCGCAGGTTAGCTCTAGTTGGATTATAGGGAGCAACTCAGGCGCTTATCACACCAGCTCAAGTCTGCCTGAGCAATACAGGAGGAACATCTGGGTCAGATCTTCAGAAAATGTGCAATCAGCAGAGCTACACATTTAGTAGATTCTGCTTAATTAGACTGAAAAATGGTCAATACTATGTATATCTGGGTATATTTGGCATTGCCTTGATTATTGAGAGAACTCGTTCGTTCAAATACTTGGGTACGATTATAAACGAAGGTTTATCTTGTAAAGAGCATTTTGACAAACAATTGAGGACTGCGAATTGGAAGATTGGGAATATCTGTTGTAGAAGAAAATTTATGAACGATACAATATGTTGTCAGATCATGAAGACATACGTTTTGCCTATTCTGGAGTTTTCCAATTTTTTAATCCTAAACCTTGGTAAAGAAATGAAAAAGAAAATTCAAAAAACATGGAACAAGGCTCTTAGAGTATCTTTCGGTCATGACAAATCCAATCATGAACTGGTAAAACTCTCAGGGCTCTTGCCGCTTGAAAGTAGGGCAGAAATTACATCCCTAAAACTGATTTTCGACAGACAGGATAACTATGAAATGCTAGAGGCTGTAGATAGGCCCCTCCGAAATAGGCAAACCAAGATGTCTTAATTGAGGAGGGTGAGAAGTGAAAAGGCTAGGATGAGTGTGTTTTACAAAGGTAAACAAATATGGAATAACCTCCCCCAACAGCAGCGGTCCTGATAACCCAGGATGAAAGAGTCCTAACTCTAACCGCCCTCCAGACAGGGTAGTTCGGGGTAGGTTGAATATCTGTTTTGGAAGGGTTAAAACAGCTAAGTGAAAATAGTAATTTCACAACAAATCCCTTTGAAAGATCTCGATATCTTATCCTATGATGTTTTTTTGTATGTAGTATTTGTCTTACATATGTCATACCTAACCTCCACAGGAGGCTATATTTTAAATTTTAAATAACAATCCAGTAATGATTCTGTGATGCTCTTACCTCACCAGTAAATAAATCAATCGAATATAAGGTGAAATGAGCAAGACAACGCTTTGTAGAGTGGATTGTTTTCTTTTCTTTTTCTTTTCGTTGTTACCTACTTGGATACATTTTGGAGATGTGAAATATTGTTCGACCCATATGGTCCCTAAGGCAATGCACAAAGACACCCGGGTAGGGCTCACTTGCGTCTTTTCTTATATATCTCAATTCTTAATTTAATGTACATGGCCTTTCAAATGAAATTTTAAAAAAAACAAAAAAAACCAATCTGTTCGGTTATGCTAGACTGAATTTTAAACCTCATTTTTGTTTTAGATTTGGATTATTTGAGAGGATTAGTGAAGGTGAATTGTACATTTTTCGGTGGTTTCACCCATATGTAAGCGACTGGATTAACACCTTACAAGGCGGGCCGGCGTCCAGCGCTAATGTTATTACAGACCAAAATCAGCATCGGAGCGGAAACCTTGGGGGTGAAACCGCCAGCAAATGTACAATTCACCTTCACCAATTCTCTCAAAAACCCAAAATTCCGACCAAAATTCAGTTCAAAATTCAGTTCAACATGACCAAACAGATTGTTTGAATCAAGGCAATACCAAATATACCCAAATATACCTAGTTTTGATCATTCTTCAGTCAAATCTAGCAGAATTTACTAAATGTGTAGATCAGCCGATTGTACATTTTCTAAACATCTGAATCTTGTGTCTAAAAGGGTAGAGAAGTACTTGGCCAAGTTAATTACATCCCAGCTCATAGATAAAACAGACAAAGGCGAGTCGCTCTGTTGACAGTTGCAGGGGAAGTGGAGATCTTGGTGAAGTCGCAAAAAAATATACAAATCATCTTCACCAATCCTTTCAAATAACCCAAATTTCAGACGAAAATAATGTTCAAAATACAGTTCTATCTATCCAAACAGATGGTTTAAATCAATGCAATGCCGAATATACTCGAATTTACCTAGTATTGACCAAATTACAGTCGAATTTAGCAGAATTTACTAAATGTGTATAGCTGCTAATTGTACATTTTCAGAAAGTCTGACCCATCTGGGGTCTTTCTTCTAAAAATATAAATAGATAAAGACAGGGAAGTATGATCTTGTATTTGTGTTTTGAAAAATAAATGTACGTTGTGCAAGCTCATATAGAAAGGCATAGTTTTAGATAGGATTAGAATGATCTAATGTTTAACGGATTTATTTTTAAATATGTGACAATGATTTAGGATTCCCACTAGTACTTTATATGAATCTTTCCATTTTTCAAAAAAGAATTCCGGATTTTATTTATACTTGGGATACAAGATCCTAAAAATCGGATTTTCATTACAAAAAACATTGAGTATCAGAAATCGGTCATTAACTTAATATAATCATAAGGAAAGTCTTAGAAATAAGGATCAATACACTTGCCACTCAGGTATGAGTGTTGGTGTTGTCCAATGCAAATAAATGAAGTAGAAATGACGGATGAGGAAAGAAGAAAACGACAGGAATGTCTCACTCTTGAGACAATATATCTATAAAACATAAATTTACATTTGCCAAATTTCAACTCGTTGTATTGAGTATGTCTTTGCGTTTCTAAGGTCATTCTTAATAGTATATTCAATCTCTTTACCAGGGTGAAATCGCCTGAAAATGTACAATTCACATTTACCAATCTTCTCAAATAACTTAAATTTTAGACGAAAATAAAGTTCAAAATATAGTTCAACCTCACCAAACCGATTGCTAGAATCAATGCAATGTCAAATATACCCAAATGTACCTAGTATTGACCAAATTGCAGCCTTATTTCGCAGTATTTACGAAATGTGTACCGCTGCCAATTGTGCAATTTTAAAAAATCTGACCCATGTTAATATCCACCCTGAATTATCGCTAATCGTTGTTCAAACATAACAACTTCGATGGAAACTATTTGAGTTGAACCTTTGGAAAGATAAGATAGCACCTCAAAATTCTATTTTTCTGTGACTTAACACTGATTCTTCTGTGACATATCTCACAAAAGATTATTCGAAGCTTGAAGGAAAGTCATCACACCAATCATCCAATCCACTTAGCCTTCCCATCTTGAAAGGTTAATCGGGGTCAGCCAAGGTCAAATGACATAAAAGCCAATAGACAAAAGTGCATCGTGTGCCGGACTAAGCCAGGCGAAGCACATGGCAAACTATACAAGTAGACATATTTGTCTTTCATGTATAGCTAAGATAAGGCTTTAGGCCAAGAAACAGCCCCCTTCACCCTTCCGCACACTGAGCTTATTGGCAAATACGGCCATAATAAACAGCTTGCTAGGAAAATATGACATTTCTTATAATGTACAATAGGAAAAAGGACGATCATGTGTTGAGATAACATCATCTGTATCTGGCCAAGATCTTCTCAGAGAAAGCTTTGTTGTAATCGGCATCATGCCGAATTTGTTCATTTTGATAACAAGTTATTTCTCGAAACAAAGTGCTTTTTATTAGAATATAGGTCATGTCCATTGTTTTAAAACATTGAGCACAGTTTAAAACATATTTACTAACAGACATGGCATTGTACACAGCATATTAACATTAATTAGGGAGCAACTAATTATTATACCTGCTTCATATAAAGCTCTGGGCAAGACAAGATTATTTATAATTTGGATTGAAATATCAATATTCTCCTGCTGTTATATGTTTATACAAAACATTAACTAGTAATATATTAGAATATAATAGAATGTGGATATAATATATACATATTTCTATTTCTCTTCAACAGTACATCGATTAAATATGTGTGAGAAATGGGACGAGACCTGTCAGCTCAGAGCTGCAGGATCTTCCCAGATGTCCTATGGCATATTGCGTACATAATTATGTTTGCTTAAGGCCTACATGTAACATCTAATATCTACAGAAATACAGAGTCAAGGAAATATAGACTAGAATAACTAATAATTAACCTTGGAGTATCATTAATAAAATACGTTGTATCACCCTGTACTGGATGCGGACCAATACAAGGCTAAAGATACCTCCCCAATCCTCGATATGGCTGGCTAAGTACATGACTAATAATATCAACTAATTACATAACTAATTTAGATTTAGATTTAGAAACTTTTATTGTCGACATTTTATCGCTGACAGAGTATGGTTCTCCAACTAAAGGGAGGTCTCCATGTTCTCTGATGTTTTACATAATCCATGTACAGTGAACAATTCCCCAGTCGTCATTGACGAAAGGGGTACACTGTTATGTTTAAATTAACCTTTATTATACATTCTTAGAAATAATGATCTAAATTTTATAATATCAAATATTCTCAGATCAATTTTCCATTGATTTACTCACATAATTCACAAATGAAACTCAATAATGTCATTTTTAATAGTATTAAGGTGCTTTTTACCTAGTAACACATAGTCAAGAAAATGAATCAGTCAATAAAGTTCTGGTCTTCCCAGATCAGATTATTTTTTGCTAATGTTTTGAAATCTTTTATACATGTATCCCATCCTGTGGGCCATAGTCTGCAGAGAGTTCCAGGCATAGGGTATTCTATATAGGATAGATTTCCTTATCTGTTCATTTCTAGGTACAACTTGCCTTAATGGTTTCCTCCCCTCTGCAAAGTTTCTAGTGTTTAAATTTCTTACATCTATATATCTTGAATCCCTAGCCAGACAATGGCCCACCTGCAATATGTGCATCCTCCTTCTGTGTTTTAAAGTTAGTAGGTTCTTTTGTATATGGATATTTTCGACATTGGCCCTGGATGGAAGATCGTATATTCTTCTTAAAATTTTGTTTTGTATGATTTGGAGTCTGTTTGTGCCATTTACTACATGGGAGTCATGTAGGAAATCTGCTTGGTCAATGAGGGGTAGGACCATTACCTTGTATATTAATAAAAGTGTCTCCTTCGGAATTTTACCACGTAATTTGGCGATTTGCCAACTCTTATAGTTCATTGCATTTGTTAGTTTGGATACTAGTGGTTTAAATTTTAAATTTCTATCAATTTCTACTCCTAGGTATTTGTATACTTCAACATCTTCCATGGGACTTCCATCCAGGCTCAGTACAATATTTTCTTGGTGGGGCTGTTGTTGTTCCCTGGCCCACCTCGACCTTAGCGCTTGACTCCCAAAAAATATTTGTATTTTCGATTTTGATAAATTTAGTGATATTTTATTTATTTTGCACCAGTATATAGTGGCATTTAGGTCCTGTTGAAGCAGTTTTGTAGCTTCTAGGGTGTTCATGCCACTTGCATATATAATGGTATCATCTGCAAATAATTGGATTTTTGATTGAGTAATAAATTTTTGGCATATCATTTATATAGATACTAAATAGTAGTGGGCCTAGTGTCGTCCCTTGGGGTACTCCACATAATATCAGTCTTTCTTTTGATTGCAACTTGTTAATTGCTACCTTTTGTTATCTTTCAGTTAAGTAATTTTTTATCAAATCTAGTTCCTTGTTACATATCCCAATTTTTTCTATTTTCTCTAAGAGTCTATTGTGATTCACTGTGTCAAAAGCTTTTCTGAAGTCGAGGTAGGCTGCCCTTGTTATTCTATCTTCATTCATATTTCCATAAATATCTAATAGGTATTTTATTATGGCTTCCTTTGTGGAACGCCCCTGTCGAAATCCATATTGGAACTCATACAATAGATTATTGTTCTCTAGAAAAGACATGATTTGCTAGTGCATTGATTTTTGAAGCAGTTTTGCAGGTAAGGATATTGATGAGACTGGTCGATAGTTACTTGGATCTGTAGTTGGACCTGTTTTGTATAATGGTGTGACTTTTGATTCCTTCCAGCTTTTAGGTATGATACTATGAATAACAGTTAGATTTATAATCCTTGCCATTTGTACGGATAAAATCTTAAATATTTGTTTTAATAGCCAGGAAGGAAGATTTTCAAATCCTGACGATTTAGTTGACGATATGCTTCCTAAAATAATTTTCAACTCCTCTGCTGTAACTGGTTCAAAATGAAATTTTTGTTGTAATTGGTCTTTGTCTACTGATTCATCCATCACACCATATTTCTCATATTTTCTATTTTCCTCCTGAGTTGGAGGGGTTATTTTACCAGCTAGGTTGTTTCCTATTGAAGCGAAAAATCATTGAATTCGTCTGGGACTTTTCGTGATTCTATGGGTAAGTTACCATTCTCTAATATTATCTCTTGGTTCTGTGTCTTTTTAGTATTGTTGAGGAGTGGGCCTAAACTTTTCCAAAATTCTGTCGGATTATTTTTATTTGATTCTATCTCCTCTTTGATATGGTTATTTTTTAAGTTTCTTGCCAAGTGATTCGTTCTTCGTCTAAGTTGCTTTGCTTGGTCAAGCAACCCTGGATTATTATATTTCTTTGCTGCTCTAAATAATCTATCTCTTTCTTTCATTAAGTTTAGCAAGTCTCCAGTTATCCAAGACTTTCTCGCTCTCACATTTTTCATTTCTTTAACTGGACACATTCTGTCAACCTCTTCAGTTATTACTGCTAACATTTTTTCCCAACATGTCTCAGGATTTTCAGACTCCAAGAGCCCTGCCCAGTCACGTGTCTGCAACCTTGTTGTCAATAGTTCCTCATCTAGTTTTTTATAGGATCTACACCTGAAACTTATTCTCCTGTACACCTCCTTGTCTTTTTTAATTATTAAATAAGTCGGTTTGTGATCACTTATATTGATATTCAATGTGCCACTATCTTTTATGTATTTTGTATTTGTAAAAATCAGGTCGATTGTTGTTTGAGTACTTGAGGTTATCCTCGTGGGAAGGTTTATGATTTGTTTTAATGAGGTATTATATTCTATTGCTTGCAACTGGGCCTTGCTATTGGAGGTGACAGCATAGTTCACATTAAAATCTCCAACCATTACTAGCTCTTCATTTTTGGGTAGTAGATCTAAAGTTGACGTTAATAACTATTCATTATTCTTGACAAGATTATTTGCAATTTGGACCGATGAGTGATTATGTGAAACAACTCCTGGAAATGGTTTCGGCGGGCCCCCGAAATATAAATCTGAACGTTTATCAAGTCCTTAAACAAAAACAACTCAACAAGATCTTCCAAATCTTTGCTCAAATGACTTTTAGATGGGTTGGAGAGGAACGGAACAAAAAGTAGAAAATAGCAGAGAATACAACCTTAAGCAGCTTTTCAGAAAATGTACACTTGGCAGATCTACACATTTAGTAACTTCTGCCAAATTAGACTGAAAAGACTAGGTATATTTGAGTATATTTGGTATTCCCTTGATCCAAACAATCTGTTTGGTTGTGTTAAACTGAATTTTGAACATCATTATTGTCTTAAATTTGTGTTATTTGCGAGGATTGCTGAAGACAAATTGTACATTTTCTGGCGGTTTCACCCATATCTAGTTGTGTAATATAGTTTTCTCACCTTGTTTAATGCAGCCTGGGTGCGGGCAGATACTGTCCTGTGTCCATGTGCACTTAGGATCCACCACAAGACTAACACACACCGAGCCTCCTCCACACTACACCGGGATCGTCACACTCCGCTAAGCACCTGATCCCATCTATAGATCCACACCCTATATAGTGTCCTGAAAACTAATCTATAGAGGAAGTAAAATCTTTAACATTCTGGCTAAGTAGATTTATTCTAGCATTAAAATTAAGGAGCAAAACCGTCCCCTAAAATTCAGTTCAACACAACTGAACTGAATGTATGGATCAAGGCAATATCAAATATACTCAGATATACCTAGTATTGACTATTTTTCAGTCTAATTTAGCAGAATTTACTAATTATATAGAGCAGCCGATTGGACATTTTCTGAAGAGCTGATCCCTATAATAGCCCATTCCACCAGCTGGAAAGGCATTTTCTCCCTATAAACTCTTGTATAAATTCTCCTAAGTTAGCTTGGTAAATGTTAAATACTGGGTATATCTGAATATATTGAGTATTGTGTTGATTTAACTGTATTATTTCTGCCTTCAATTTGGGTTATTTGAGAGGATTGGTGAAGGCGAATTGTACATTGTCAGGCAACTTCACCTGGATGGATGGGTTGGGTAGAAATTATAATAATATTATACTCACAGTTCTGAAAGCTTTCATTGTAAATGGTATACAAAACTATTCATAATAACTTGTGTAACTGGACTATAGCATAATACAACTCATGGTTTGCAAATCAAATTAGACATTAATATAATAAATTTGTTAATATAGCTGCCTATGGCTATATACATGTATGGAAGAGAACCATTACTCTAAACAAAACCCAAAACATACTGAATTTTTAATATTGTTTGCTGCTATTTAGATTATATTTCTATATCGATCTTGCAAACAGTGCTTTAGCTGTTGCAAGATGTATCTCATGATACACTGTAAGAACTAAAGGGTTTTCCTGCTCCAAGGTATACCTCAAGGTATCACCATACACTGTAAGAAGTGAAGGGTATTACCTGCTCAAAGGTGTACCTCAAGGTATGCACACAGCCCGTAATGCCCTACAAGGGCGTTCTGGGTTTCTAACACTAACTTATACCTATTCATCCAGGATATTCTAGGTATTATATTCGTTGGTATTTAAGTTTTTTTTGTCAGCTCAACATTATGTATAAATACACTATTCTCTGTTGTAGCTGAACAAACAGAAACATGTTTTAAAGCGGTTACAGTAGAACGTTTGTATAAATATTGTATTCTATCACAACATTATGCCCGGAAGGGCACTATTCTCAGAGGAATAGTACATCTTGATCAAGATTAATTTACAAATGATCTTTAATTAATATGTATAGCATGGATGAGGTAAATAAGTTGTATGGTGCCATCAACCAAGACAAAGGAATTTGATCAAGTATGATCCAACGATCAAAGCATTTACAACCATCTACTAACGTTCTAAAGTTCTAAGAGGAGAAACAGTACAATCTATACATAGGGCGTAGGATTCATGGTTTCTAATAAAAAAAATAAAAAAATAATACCCTAGCTGAAACGATAAAACCACATATAAATATTTATTTTACAATGCGTACTTTGACAAGGACCAGGGTGTAGTGAAAACTGTCAAAAACGGACGGTAGATTTGGGTGAAATCACCAGGAAATATACAATTCACCTTCAGCAATCCTCTCAAATAACCCAAATTGAAAACAAAAATGGAGTTCAAAAGTCAGTTCAAAACAACCAAACAGACTGTCTGAATCAAGGCGATACCAAATATACTCAGGTATACCATAAATTGACCATTTTCCAGCCTAATTTAGCAGAACTTACTAAATGTACATCTGCTGATTGTGCATTTCCTGAAAATCTGACACATTATGATAGAAGCATGAGTAATTGCGTCCATGTACAAAGGACGACGCTGCCTCGTCCACCCCTTAATTACATCTCCAAGGAAAGCGGCCTTAGTAAATATTAAATTAGTCAGCTTTTCAGAAAATGTACAATTGGCAGCTCTACACATTTAGAAAATTCTGCTAAATTAGGCTGAAATTTGGCCAATACTAGGTACATTCGAGTATATTTGTCATTGCATTGATTCTAGCAATCTGTTTGGTTAGGTTGAACTGTATTTTAAACATTATATTCGTCTGAAATTTGGGTTATTTGAGAGGATTGGTGAAGGTGAATTGTACATTTTCGGGCAACTTCACCTAAATAATAAATTAAGGAGATGCCGTGCAGTCAAGGACACACTTGACAGAACGTTTCTTCTGGGTTCTTCCAAACACAAACTTATTCTCAACCTGCTTCTATTTACCACTCCAGGCCAAAACTATTTTTAATGTAACGTACTTTGTTTGAACATTATGTTGCTTTTTATTGTTTGGACTATCGTTCATATGAGTTTAAACGCCGGTAAACGCAACGAGTGCGATCAGAATTTAGATTATATAAATATATATAAAAAAAGTAAAAAATAAAAAATAGAAAATAAATAAACGTCAACTATGTCAACGGTAGACCTGCTAGAAATCTACCTAGAATTGATTTATGTTTTGGTCACCCTTCTTACCTAATATTGCTAGCTTCTGAGTCGATTTAGATGTACAGCTACAACTGAGAATAATACCCTAAAGATGAGAACATTCCTACAAATACTTCTCGTGAATAAAAGACATTGAAAGATTTCAATTTTGCGGCTTATTTCCTGTAATGAATTACATATAATTATTGGTGATGAATAAGAGTTTATAGGTGAAATCGCCAGAAAATGTACAATTCACCTTCACCAATCCTCTCAAATAATCCACATTACAGACGAAAATAAAGTTAAGAATACAGTTCAACCTAACCAAACAGATTGCTAGAATCAATGCAATGCCGAATATACTCGAATTTACCTAGTATTGACCAAATTGCAGCAAATTGCAGCAGAATTTAGCAGGAATTAAAAAAATGTGAACAGCTGCCAATTGTACATTTTCTGACGATCTGACCCTTTAAATAGATACTTTGCCCTTCAACTGTTTACACTTGAGAGAAGGAGACAAATCCGAGTAACCACAACTAAGTTATTGAAGGAGTTGATAGAAGGACCTTTGTTTAGTTGACCAGTGGGGCCCTTTAAATGTCAGGAAATGGCAAACAAGTCCCTCCTGAGTCTGGGTCTTTAACAGGCTTATACTCCTCATAGTCAGCTATTAGATGGAGGGAATTAATATAGAAGTTATACAATTTATATTATCTCAATCACAATGTACAATTCACTTTTTCACCAATCCTCTCAAATAACCCAGATTTCAGACGAAAATAAGGTTCAAAGTACAGTTCAACCTAACCAAACATATTGCTAGAATCAATGCAATGCCGAATATATTTGAATTTACCGAGTATTGACAAAATTTCAGCCTTATTTAGCAGAATTTACGAAATGTGTACAGTTGCCAATTGTACATTTTCTGAAGATCTGACCCTTGTACTGTTTACTTTGTGTATTGTCTACAACACTATGTTTCGCTACAGAGGACCTTATATGAACAATAGGATGTTTTACTCAATTTTACCTACTATTGACCAAATGAAGCAGAATTTAGCAGAATTTACTAAATGTTTACAGCTGCTAATTGTACATTTTCTGGCAATTCGGGTCTTTAACAGGCCAGAAATCTCCTCATAGTGAGCTATTATCTACATGGGGGAAATTAATATCGGAGTTATACAATTTATATTATTTTTAATCAATTGTATTGAACATGCTTTTATATGGTCATTTCGTCATTGGCTTACAATTCTTTAATTATGTATTAACTGAAACAGCTTCCATAGAAGCTGAAAAGACAAGTGGTATATCTGGGTTTATTATACACGCATTGCTCTGTAAACAACGTATCCATATAGTGTACCGCTTGAAAGATATATTTATTTTAGAGCTATTCCAGCAGATCTGACCGCCTAATATTGTTTTTATATATAAAAATGAAGCATCGTTGCAAAAACGGCCCTCGCAAACCACCCGGAAATCCTGACTACTAAACTATTTCTAGCCGCTTGAAGGCAAGGCTTCGGCCGTTCTCGTCTGCAAAGTTCCAGAAAAAAAAAGCATTAAAACAGGTCTTCGGAAGGCATTGTCGGTATAGTAATGTTCCCCTTTCAGGCTGTCCACTGGCCACGTGACTTGAGTATCATAGCAAAGCTATTCCTGCTAGGAATAGTGGTAGGTGGTGCTCGTCTAGAGTGAGTTACGCATAGTGCGTATTTCACCGATGGGTTGCGTGGGGTTGTCATGGCAACCAATCCATTTTTTTTTACTAAGATTACTGCTAAAATTCAAATTTATGACTCGATTTTTTTTTGTATTTTCATGATTGAAAGTATTTACAACTCGTGAAATATTCTAAGTGACTGATACCAACAAGTTAGTTAACCATATATATGTTGTGATTATAGCCTATGTTCCTTCCAATGAGTTGTCAAGTTCTCTGTAGAATCGCCTCCGGATCTCTTCCGGGCTTAAACACTACCGATATTCATATAAAGTGATCGTATAGGTTACTTCTGCGAGATTATATTATCAATATATTATGAATATAATAAGGATAGTGGGGGAAAGAACTAATCTCCGGAGTTAAAGGCAAAGGGAGGAAATATTCTATGTTTTAACATCGCTCCGAGTTAAAGAAGAACATCAAGAAAGTACATCTGCAATTCCAGTTTTATTCCTGCTATCCTTGCTGAGGCAGAGAGGTTTGTCTCCAACCTGACCATACAAAAGCTCTGCTGGAACCTTATTAAATCATGAACATATACATCAAGGTATTCGTACAGAAGTGAGAAATATACATATACATAATGTGAAATGACAAATATAGAATACATGATAAATTAGAGCAATGTTTAGCATAATATATAGTGAAAGTATTTCGCGCGAATGTTTAATCAATATTAAGCAATAATTAGATCTTTATAATAATTCTGGAAAATCAGCTGCTCTGCACATGAAGACGCCCAATGGCTGCCAGGTGAACTACACGTTTACCTCGGAGTTTCCCGGAGAATCCCGGAGCATCCCGGAGTATTCCGGAGTATCCTGGAGAATCCCGGATATCCTCAGCAAGTCCATAGAAATATTATATATGATCGTAACATATATTTGGTATTGCCTTGATTCAGACAATCTGTTTGTTATTTTGAGCTGAATTTTGAACTATATTTGTATACTATGTACATGTGTGGATTCACTAGCAACTGGTTGTATCACTCTAGTTATGGTTGAGTTGAGTCTTTAATTACCAGACTGTAGAATTTCCATTTTGTTTCTCTCTCACAAATTATGGGTGAGATCACCAGTAAATGTACAATTCATCTTCACCAATCCTCTCAAATAACCCAAATTTCAGACGAAAATAAAGTTCAAAATAGAGTTCAACCGAACCAAACAGATTGCTAGAATCAATGCGATGCCGAATATGCTCAAATTTACCTAGTACTGACCAAATTGCAGCCTAATTAAGCAGAATTTACTACATCTGTACAGCTGCCAATTGTACATTTTCTGAAAGTCTGACCCTTATACACACAACACTTGCTTAGCAGCCATCCCACAACTACCACTAGAATGAACAATTAATTAATTAATCGTGGCCTAGCATAAAAAGACACACAAACTGCATAAATGCGCTCACAAATATAAACACATTGATGAGTACGTTTTTAATTTACCCTTTTTTTGTCGTGGATTGGGTGCATACAGGGCGAGGAGGGGTTGGAGTGCATTCATGTGAAGAGTGGGTTGATAGATGGGTGGCATTAATGCAGGCTTTTTTCTATATGGGTCAGATCCTAAGAAAATCTACAATCGGCAGCTTTGTATATTTAGTCAATTCTGCTAAATTAGGCTGAGAAATTGTCAATACTAGGAATATCTGAGTATATTTGGTATTGCCTTGATTCAAACACTCTGTTTGGTTATGTTAGACTGAATTTTAAACCTTATTTCTATCTGAAATTGAGGCTATTTGAAAAGGTTGGTGACGGTGAATTGTGAATTTAATGTGATTTCACCCATATAATGTTGGCTAGGGAAAGGAGAGCAGGAGTGGGCGGAGGAAGATGGAGGTGGTGCAGGGCGTTAGCAAATGGGTGAAATCGCCAGAAAATGTACAATTTACCACAGAGCTTACCGCAGCCAGTGGAGACCACCCTTAATTTAACAGAATATATCAAATGTCCCGATTGGACATTTTCTGAAGATCTGACCCAAACGTACAATTGACATTGCTACAGAGTTAGTTCATTCTGAAATTATAAATACGGTATGTTTGAAAATATTTGGTAGACCTTGATTTTAAAATTCTGTTTGGTTATGTTGAACTGTATTTTGAACCTTGTTTTTAAAAATAAATTTGGGATAAATTTGGAAGGTGAGGCCTGACACATACATGTCTGGTGGGGGAGAGGACAGGGAGAGGAGAGGAGGGAGGTAGGGGTGGAGGAGAGGGGAGCAGTCGTGAAGAGAAGGAGAAAGGAAAAGAGGAGAGGGAGGAGGGGGAGGAGGAGAGGGAGGAGGGAAGAGGGGGGAGGGGAGGAGGAGGGGGAGGAGGGAGGAGGGGGAGGAGGA
Source organism: Sthenelais limicola (assembly GCA_942159475.1). Lineage (NCBI taxonomy): Eukaryota > Metazoa > Annelida > Polychaeta > Phyllodocida > Sigalionidae > Sthenelais > Sthenelais limicola. The sequence goes on from OW804101.1 coordinate 20,315,608, forward strand.
GAGGGAGGAGGGAGGAGGGGGAGGAGGAGAGGGAGAAGAGAGGAGGAGGAGGGGGAGGAGGGAGGAGGGGGAGGAGGAGAGGGAGAAGGGAGGAGGGGGAAGAGGAGGGAGGAGGGGGAGGAGGAGAGGGAGAAGGGAGGAGGGGGAGGAGGAGAGGGAGGAGGAGGGGAGGAGAGGGAAAAGGAGGAGGGGGAGGAGGGGCAGGAGGAGGAGAGGGAGGAGGGAGGAGGAGAAGGAGGAGGGATAAGGTGGGGGAAAGGAGGAGTTGGTTGAGAAAGAGGTTGGGAGGAGAAAAGGAGAACAGGAGGAGGTTGGTGGGTGAGCAGAAAAAGAGGCGGGCGGCAGTTGCTAAAAAATAAATGACCAACATTGAGGGGCTGCTAGTGCACTGTTTGGTGTTTAATCCGGAGGTGAAGCCGACCAGCAGGTACAAAATGGAGGTTATTAATCTGTTTGGTCTCCACCGAAGGTTGTTACAGACTGGCCAAGGTAGTAATAGTAACAGATAGGGGAGCAGGACACCCTGGGGGTGAAGTCGCCAGAAAATGTACAATTGACCTTCACCAATCCTCTCAGATAACCCAAATATCAGACAAAAATAAAGTTCAACACAACCAAACAGATTGCTAGAATCAATGCAATGCCGAATATACTCAAAATTACTGTGAATTGACTAAACTGCAGCCTAATTTAGTAAATTTATGTGTACAGCTGCCAATTGTACATTTTATGAAAATCTGACACTTGGGATACTGGAGCAACTCATTGCTAGCTTCATTTACCACCCTGTCTGGCGTGACCAAGCTCAATCAATTCAACCCACTATTGATCTCTCCCTCATAATACAGACTTATGGGGAATAGTAGGGGATTTGCATAGCCACCATATTGAATCTTAATTCGCATGGAATTATGGGACTAATGGCGCAGTTTGAAATCTAGAGAAAACATGTCATGTTCCGCATGGGATATTTATCAATGTTCTAATGTCAATATCCATGTATTATACTTGTTTCCACACAACAAGTGCCCATCTTCCCATCATGCATTTGGTTTTCATAGATCATTTAGAAAAAATATGCTATTGGTGAAGACATTCTGGCAATTGTCGATAAAAATGTTGCCAAATATTTGTATGTCAGATGTCATCAGAATCCACCCCAGAATGCACTGTACCAGACATGCGCAGTGGCACAGGCAAATTTCCTATTGTATTAATTTGAAACTACGCCAAAATTATCATCCCAGCAAATTCTATGTATCTGTACTATTATTCAGTACAGTGGATTCCAACGTTTCGGATCTAGTATGAACTGGCTATGTTGTGAAGCGGAATATTTTGCCATCAATTTGTCTATGATGTAAGCAAGTGGTCTATAGATCATAGGCGACTGATGATCACTCAACTCGCTCACCCCCATTACTGTTGCCGCTAGTCTTTGTCCCCGTCCCTACCACTGAGCGTTGTGTACAGGCAGGGCCAGACCTGAGGGACATGGGTCACATTTTCAGAAAATGTACAACTGGCAGCTGTACACATTTAGTCAATTCTTCTAAATTAGGCTGCAATTTGGTCAATACTAGGTAAATTCGGCATTGCATCAATTCTAGTAATCGGTTTGGTTAGGTTGAACTGGATTTTGAAGTTTATTTTCGTCTGGAATTTGGATTATTTGAGAGGATTGGTGAAGGCGAATTGTACATTTTCTGGCGACTTCACCCACATGTTCATTTATACCAGTGTCTACAATAATAGTCCATGGGCCTCAGCATTTTGGATAAATTTGTATTATTAGTACCAACTCAGGGGACAGATTCTCACCTATCCCCCAAAATAGAAGGGCTTTCAAATGAGTAACTTATTGGCCACTAGGGTGCACCAGGGGGCGCCAGGGGGCGCTGAAGATGAATATTTTATGTTTTAGAAAGTCTTCATATAACAACATGATGGGAATCAATTTGTAGCAAACACTGGGATTCTATTTCTAATATTCTCAAAGTTATGCCAATTTTTTCGATGGATTCTAAATACAAAATTGCACCAGCGTTTCATGATGAGACATTTCTTACAAAAACTGACCAAGTAAAATATCTAAAAACTAATTAATAATTAATTAATAGTGCATTCTTGGATTGATTCAGTTCAAATCTGACATACGAAATATGCAAGAATCGTTTCACTAATATCATAGCTTGTATAAATGGTTCAGATCATCAGAAAATGCACAATCGGCAGATCTACACATTTAGTAAATTATTCTAAATAAAACTGGAAAATGGTCAATTCATGATATATCTGATTATATTTGATATTGCCTTGATTCAGACAATCAGATCGGTTGTTTTGAACAGAGTTTTGAACCTCATTTCTGTCTTAAATTTGGGTTATTCAAGAGGATTGCTAAGGGCGAATTGTACATTTCCTGGTGATTCCACCTAAATAATCTATAAAAACCAAATGTGATGTGTTGCAGGAATATTACTATCGCAATAGATTACTGACATCTAAAAAATAATATCCTTTCATTATGATTGATCCCCTTTTCAATAGAAATTGTCTGTGACATGATGTATTGCTTGCATGACTGTCACATAGTGGGACGTTCTCTATTCATCTGCTCAGAGTCACTCAAATGTTCTGCCTGGGGGTATGATTTTCAGAAAATATACAATTGGCAGCTGTACACATTTAGTAAATTCTGCTAAATAAGGCTGCGATTTGGCCAATACTAGGTAAATTAGAGTATATTCGGCATTGCATTGATTCTAGCAATAGGTTAAACTATATTTCGAACTATTTTCGTCTGAAATGTGAATTATTTGGGAGGATTGGTGAAGGTGAATTGTACATTATCGGCGATTTCTCCTTATTGATCGCATGACTGTCACATAGTGGGACGTTCTCTATTTATCTGCTCAGAGTCACTCACATTTTCTGCCTGGGTTTGTATGTTGGTGCATTTAAGGCAGGGGAGCCTGGTTTCTAATGATAACGCACCCCAGAGACGTATACATGGAGGCAGTGCAGGCTAATACAAATCATCTCCCCCCGCCCCCAAATTCCTATCTTATTTATTGAAGTCAAACAATCATATATAGAAACCCTTGTGCTAATGTGGCTGCAACCTTAGACCCCTGAATAAACAGGTCCTATCACAGCTGAAGTATACAGCCTGGCAAAACATTATAAATAATAAATGGCATTATATTATCCTCGGAGTTAGTGGAGTTAGCTATAGGAGATGAAATAAAGAGCCTGGTAGAACATCATACGACGATAGATTGTAGTATACTACTCCTGGAGTTAGTAGAAGACCAGCTGAAGGAGCTATGCCAAACAGCCTGGTGAAACATCATACAGCAATAGGTGGTAGTATACTACCCAGGAGTTAGTGGAAGACCAGCTGAAGGAGCTATGCTAAACAGACTGGTAAAATATTAAACAGCAATAAATGATAGTATAATACTACCCCGGGTGTTAGTGGAAGATCAGCTAAAGGAGCTGAATTAAACAGCCTGGTAAAACTATCATACAAATATGTATGGTATTATAACTGAACTAGTAAAACATAGAAAATACACCAATCAACACAAATCCACAATTTGCTCGATATCTTCCTTGATAAAACTAAAACACAACAATAGGGCATAACGATTATTGATTTATTTCTAAAGGTCCATACACATGTTCGATGTGACGCAATTAATACCGATTGTCACCAATGTAAAATGTTTCTCTGCTGTAATTTTTCCAGGCAATTTTTCCGGAGACAAACAACTCCTAAAGCTAAAATTAATAGTATGAGTAGGAGACCATTTACGCATACAATTATAACGACACTTTAATGACTTGTGTGATAATTTGTCCTTACTGATAATTAAAGATGAACTGTAAATATTCATTATGATATTGAAACCCATACTTATACTATATAAAAACAAACGAGAATCTAATGCAAATACCACTGAACGTATAGTAATATAATTATAAGACTGAAGGTAATTGTAATCAGGCTACTGACGAAAACATGGTGAAAACCAGTAGATGTACCTGTTCAAAGAAATACAAAAAAAGAAAACGTTTCAAATCAAATCAATTCATGCTACTGCATTTTGCTCAGTCAGTCCTTTGATTGATGGCTAGAAAACTCGTTGGCCTTGGTTTTTGCTTCTCCTTAGGCTTCAGTCCGGGTCGCAGCCCGCGCTCCTGATAGGGAAGGTTTGTATGAAAAGACAGGTGAATGCCCGGTCAGTATATGGCTAGCAAAATTAACAGACTCAAGGGTCAAGACGTCAGAAAATGCACAATTTGCCATTTGTGATTTGTTACAGGAAGATTAGTCACAAGTTGCCAGAATGATATTTTTCACAGTGTTTTGGGAGGTATTTGGTCGACACGCCCACTTTCTCCTACGCATTTACTGCATGTGATAGTCACATGACCGCTTCGGCGCGAACATTCAAATCAAACAGAAAAGCTTAGACTGGCTTGCGGCCTTGACGTTATGTTGTGAAAAAAACGGAAAGTCAGGGGTTGCAAAAGTAGTCATATGCGACCTAGTTGCTTGTGGAAAGCTGGAAAATTTGTAAGATCCGTCAAGTTAGAAATGGCATAGGGCTTCGATGCTGCAGCTATGGCCGACATTGCTAATGTCAAAGTGAAGGACCTCCCAACTAAAGGTTCAGCAGAGTACAAAGCCTTGCTGAATGTTACTATTGAGAAACAGCAAAAAGCCTTGGAGGAGGCTGGGAAAGTCTTGAATGAAAGAGAAGCAGAAGATAAATTGGAACATGATTTACTATCACTTACCAACAAGTTGAAGAGCGTTCAGCTGAGTATATCTTCACCAGGGAAGAGCCTGTCTTTCCATCGACAATAATCTGCATTATCACCTGGGCAGCCGGTCACCAATCCGGCAGCAGGTCTCACCGACAGAAGCAGCATACTAGGTGGGTTTGTTGGTGATCTATCTCTTCTCTGCCCGGCGGCTCATGTCAATCCAAGAAAGCCTTTTGATGAACTGTCAATACGGGATTTGCTATACGGATGCTCAAAAGTTGCCCTTAACCTCCAGTTGTGTAATGTCAATGTTACTGGTTACCTTGCTCACATGTCATATCTGGCCTATGAAGCCTCGTTGAAGCAATATGTCAGGCTGGCTCTCATTCTATATGAACAGAAGTTCTTAGTGGTCAATAACCTGACTGGATCTCTTGGGATATCGAGATGGAAGGTAAATTTTTCAACACGGAGCATACCAAAGTATTTATGAGGCTGCCGGAAGTTGTAAGCGGTGTATCACCCAGAAGATACAACCCGATGTTTTATTTTCGTCGTTGGCCCAGAGATATGCTGGTGTTGGAACGTACCATCTAGGAAAAAAGCCTGTAACCCTGTTCCTTGTACAAGAAAGCACGTCTGTGGCCTATGTAGAGGTGCACATATGGCTGAATTCTGCTATTTCGGAGCAGTCATGGAGGGTAATATTCCTGCGACACCAACTCAACTGGAAGCCGTTTAGCAAGATGGCCAACTCTGGCCTGAAAAGTCATCAACAAGGCTTTTGACAAGCAATGATTCAGTGATTTGGGATCCAGACTTCCAGAATATTTGCTCAGATGTACATAAAATGGAAGAATGGCCTTGTTGAAAGGTGTCAGGAGTCAATTTAGGCCAAAATAGTGGCTTAAGTGGTTAAAAATAGCGGATTCGTTTGACGTTGATGCCCACTTTGTGCTGGAAGGGGAGATGCATGGTTTTGCAGTTGTCGACCCTTCAGCCATTTTTGATTCATACAACTGTAAGACTCATCGTGTAACAAACACTTTGCCAATATGAACATATCACCAAGGAATTATGTTGTGGAAAATTGTCTGTCGTGGACTCTATAAGCCTTATTGTATCTGTTGCGATTCTTGCCTATGTTCTTTCCAATGTCTTTGTGGCCATCGTTGTACATCTGTCTTTCAGCTCCGGCTTAATATTAATCGATATTAAATAATGATATTTCGTGATCGTATAGGTTTACTTCTGTGAGAATAAATATATTACCAATATCGATAGCAGGAGATGGGAGGAAAGGAACTATAGTGGCCAGATTAAATTAAAGTTCCAAAGGACCAAGGGTTGAAATATTCTATGTTTCAAAAGCGGCTCCGAGCTATAACATCAAGAGTGAAATACTGCTTTCATATGTTCTCTTTATTCCTCCTTGTGTGTTGGGTTGAAGACCTTGCTCCTCAACCCGATTAATGTACAAATACATTGGGTATATCAATAATATTCAACACAAGAACAGACTATGTTTGCAATACAAAAATATGATGATATCTCAAAAATTCCTTTTTTCGACTTTTTGTTCTTTTGATACATTTGTAGTGGCCATAATATTTACATTCATTCATACAATGTATGAATACTCATCAGTTCTAATTATATTCTTACGTTGCCACGTTATTGATAGAAAGAGTTAAATGTGTACACATGTTTCCACCCCCTTATTGGTTGTCTTCATAAGATAATAAATAATGTGTTGAATTGAATTGAATTGAAGAAACTTAAACTAAGTTAAGTGTCCTTGGACTCATTCAGAGTTATTTATGCGATACCATCCATAACAGACGCGGCCTATACCTCCTCCATGGTGTGGTGTGTAACCTGATTACAAGAGATAGAAAGGCAGGACTTGCTGCTCCAAAACAGCTGGCTCAAGTATAAACCACTTTGACTCTGTCAGAATGGATGCTCACTCCTATGAACCTAAAGTTTCTGTCTTTCTTTTCCCCTAACTTTATTATATTTCGATATATTTGGCTTGTTAAAAGTTATTTCAAACAATTCAAGGCTTTCTCCTGTATTCTGGTTGACTCTTGAATTGCAATAACGACTGTCTTGAAATTTCGTACATGGATTAATATGTCTTAAAACGCTAAGCCCCTTGACGATGAAAACATTCCGACAAAGAGATCTTGTGAATAGATGCCTCTAAAATTATCAATTCTGCGACTTGTGACTCATTTTTCTGAAACACATCACAAATTGGTTTTGCTTGCTTTAATTGTTTCAAGTATTCAGACCGTACCCTTGCCCATTCATCATCCTTCATCTAGGTCATGAGGCCATGGAGATCAAGGTTGCGGCGTCTGTATTCCAAGGTCATAAAGATAAACTTCATTCTTTAATTAACCCCTTGAAGCCTGGAATCAATACCGACTTGAACTGATAGCCCAGGAATGGGTTGGGAAGTCTAGGACCAATGTTTGGCTTCGAGGTTTCTTTGACGGGGAGTATACTTTATGGGCCAGGGCGTCAGTGAATGTACAATAAGGGATTTGCATAGCCACCGGTTTGAATAATAATTTGTATGACATTTTGGGACTAATGGTACAGCGTAAAATCTATAGAAAACATGTCATGTTCAGCATGGAATATTCACCAATGTTCCAATGTCAATATCCATGTGTTATACATGTTTCCATAACACAAGGCCCCATCTTTCCCATCATGCATTTGGTTCTCGTAGATCATTTATAAAAAAGCTATGATATTGGTGAAAACATTCTTGTAATTTCCAATAGAAATGTTGCCAAATATTTGTGCGTCAGATTTCATCAGAATCCATCCCAAAATGCACTGTGACAGACATGCGCAGTGGCACATGCAAATCCCCTATTGCTTGACGTATTTTACATGTTTTCATAATACACGTCTCCTTGTTTCCCATCATGCATTTGTTATTTTATAGATTATTTATACAAGCTTTGAGATTAGGGAAAATATTCTTGCAATTTTCGATAAAGATGTTGACAAATAATGTCAAACCGGAACTGAATGTATCCCAGCATGCACTGTGACAGACATGTGCACCCCCTATTAGCCTCCACCAAACGAATAACCCAAATTTAAGACAAACATTAGGTTGAAAATTCATATCCAACGAGAGTAAATATGAAGTCCATTTCCGCCTCGTTGCTATATCTATGTACCTATATAATATTTATAATTCTTTAGCACAATTTACTAAATATGTAGAGCTGGCGATTGTACATATTCTGACGATCTGTTCCATGGATATTAAACTCGGTTTTTTGTCTAGGGTAATGTTGGAGTAGGAGCAGTGTTAGATATCATGTTTTGGGTCAGACTTAGAGAAAATGCACAAAATGCAGCTGTACACGTTAGATCATTTCTGCTAAATTAGGCTGCAATTTGGTCAATACTCAATAAATTCAAGTATATTTGGCATTGCATTGATTCTAGCAATCTGTTTGGTTAGGTTAAACCAGGGAGGTATATACAGAAGGAGTGGAAGCCAGGTTTCATTCATGGTTAAGAGTAATGCCACTAGAGCTTGTGGCGCTAACTACAGTCATAGAAATAGACATTTGTGTCTATTTCTATGCTACAGTGAATGAGCTCCACCCGACCAATCCCATCCAATAGCCAACAATTGTATAGCTATTTTTAAGTATGTAACTGTTATGGTGTTGCTGGGAAAAGGCAATCAAATTTACCTGGGTTACCAATGTGTCAACGATTATGTATGCTGATGGAACAACTTAGCTGTTGTTTACTGGTTTATGATGAAATTGTATAGTAGTGTCAACAACAGCACCACAGCGCCATCTGGTATCCAGTACAACACAACCCTTATAAGCATGGTCCTGTTGGATCACCCTGCAGCTTCCACTCCCTCTGTATATACCTCTCTGGTTAAACTGCATTTTAAACTTTATTTTTATCTGAAATTTAGGTTACTTGTGCGGATTGGTAAAAATGAATTATACATTTTCTAGTGACTTCACCCTTTTAGTCACCATAGTAGAGCAATAGGTGCATGATATACATCGATCCACAGCAGACACTGAAACTCGCCTCCAAACATCAGTTTCCAATCCTCGCTCCCATTTCTCAGTCACATGATAAATAGCGAGACTTTGTGCTGCCACCTAGGCATCACCATTTAAGAATTGATCCAAATGTCAGGGAGTTAGTTCCTATGTGTGTCAATAGGTTGCTCCCTAGGCGCAATGCCCCCTGGCGGATCAAGGTGATAACAGCATCCATCGCGCGGCACATACAGCGCTGATTAATTATTTTCTGCAAAATCAGCAAATTTCTGCCCGATCTGTCAGAGATAAAGTGTGGCTGTGACCAGTGCATAATCTATCCATGTAGCCATATATGTGATGTGTCACATGAAAATGAGTCACATGTTGCAAAATTGTTATTTTTCAAAGTTTTTTATTTATAGATATATTTATGGCAATATTTTAATTTTCTTGGTGCTTAAGGCTTTTTGTAGCATGAATGCATGTACCGAATTTAATGACAGTGTATTAAATATATTCAATATAAATATTGAATATATTCACTTTCAAAGGTCATCCTTTAGAGTATATTTAACTATTTTACTACTATAATGTCTACCCAGAAATAGTGCAATTTTCTTTTAAAACTAAATATATATCAAACATAGAATATAGAAATAGTTATTAAATGTCGTAATGTTTACCATCATTTGAATCCGCCTGATCTCACCTTCTCAGATATGATCATATCTCAAAATCATTTTTTGCGACTTGGGACTCATTTTCCTGTAATACATCACATATTGTCACCGTATTCAGTGAATGCAATGGACACCAACATCTGCTCAAGTATGAGTGCAAAAAGACTGAAATGATTAAGAGGAGCGTTCCTGTGTACTGCTGATTGTTATATGGGTCAGATTTTCAGAAAATGTACAATTGGCAGATCTACACTTTTTGTCAATTCTGCTAAATTAGGCTGCAATAGGTCAATACTACACTCTTATAAGCCATATCGTGTAAAAACGATGGGGCATCGGACATCGTTCATTCATGGGCGTAGATTCTGCCCATCGTTATATAGAGGGCCAGCGTAAGCCGCACAGAAAGCTAATCGTAATTGTCCCCGCCCTCGGCGCCACCAGAAAAGCCCGGCGCGGTCATGTGGGGTGGGGGAGGGGGTTCGTCATGCTGTGGTGATTATGAGAGGGGTTGGGGAGGTGGTTCTGTACTGACCCACGAAAATACTGCTTAAATATTTATTCGTTTATTCATTCATTGATGGTGAAGGTGAATTTATTCTTCCCTTCAAACTCATCATTTCATTATTTTGGTGCATCATTTCTCTCTAATGTATTTCTTCCTTGTGCCAGCTTCTGTAAAAAGAAAAGAATAGGTATATGAATCAAATGAAACACATCAATGTAGCTGTGTACCATATAAAATTACATTAGGTCGATGAGAGAAAGTTACAATAGGCTCAGCTTGATATCTGCATACCACCAACTAAAGTTGGCTTTCTCTGTTATTACCTATTCCCTGCCCCGTTTTATATCAACGATGTTTTGTTAGAATGAAGGATTTTGAAGGATTGATGTCCACCAGCCCAGTGTTTTGTACTTAGAGTGCCAGCTTCTGTAAAGAGAAAAATTCAGGTATACTGTGAACATATATTAATGTTCGCGCAGTATTAATTTTCGTTATTTTCGCGCACCCACCTTTGTGCGGGAAAATAAATCCTGCAAGATTCTGTAAGAGGTGAAAGGTATAATTATTGCATGAACAAGGTGTGAGATTTCCTTGCTGTGTGAATTTAAATCCGCGCGAAAAGGTGGCAAAGGCCTTAGTGCGCGAAAATTTATCTGTGTGAAAATAAATAGGTTTACAGTATATCAAATGAAACACATTAATACTTTACTGTTTGTTTAGCCTGCTCCCTTTAGCATGGATTCTATATTGTCCATCCTTTTAGAATATCCTTTATGTGATCACATGACTCCCGCAAGAGATCACATGATTCATATTAATAAGTAATCAGACGATTTTTGCTAAGAACATATCAAACTGGCAAATAATTCTGGCCAAGAATTAACATTCACTGCCTAACCACAAGCTACATCAGTTCCATTTTCGTAGATCAGAGTTGTCAAACATGGAGCTATGCAACATAACCCAGTCATAGAAAAAACATAGAGAGAACCATGATAATCTGTGAGTACTGGAAAGCAAATTCATTTCATGCGTTCAGAGATGAACAAACTTTGTATACCTACAGCGGACCTATAGACATACTTCCAATAACTTCTGGTGTGTGCTGTCCAGGCAGTGGTTGGATAAGTACTGGGAGTGTGAAGGTTGTCTGGGCAGAGGTATGGGTTCATGGGTATATAATGCACTTGTCAATTGCAACCCCCACCCCCCACCCCCGGGGATGTGGGGGAATGTTCTTGGCCTTTTGGGAAATTTGATGAAATCCCCGACCCCCCAGGGCAAGAAATTTCTGTAAATCCCCGACCCCCCTGGGGCACATTTTTTTAGGGGACATTTTTTAGACAAACTTTTATTGCAAAAAATTTAAGGGTCATTATAAGAAAAGTCTTGCAAATGGTGTTTTGGGTTGGCATAGCTCTGTAGAGCTGGAGAAATTATATTTTTGAATTTTCATTAATCAGATGTGAATTCTAAACAACATGACATAAATTTTTGTATATGAGCAATTCCACCAATTGGTTGTCATTTGGCCATCCACAGCTGAAAATTCTTAAATTTTCAAAATTGCTTCTTTTGATTTATTTCTTTTCATACATAAACTAGACATATTGCAGATACTATAGACCAAATTGGCAAAGTTAATAATGGATATTGTAGTCAGGGTTGCTTGGTAGAGACTGTGCCTGGAAATCTGCTGATAAGGGCGCTGGAGAATTTACATACATCTACATAAATGAGCTTTTAAATTAAAAATAAATCAATAAAAAATGCACATAATGTTTTGAATTAGTGTATTTTAGGAAATGGCTGATGGTAACTTTTGCCAACTACAAAGGTATAAGCTTCAACAGGGGCACAAACCTGCTTGTGTATTCATGTTTAATTGGAGCAATGTTGTTTTCAATACCTGTATAATTTTATTTAATCATGTGTACTAGCCTGTTGATAGGCCATTGTAATTATAAATGCCACACCTTGGAGGGGGCGCAGTAGGCTTCCTATCATCAAAAGAGAGCCTAGATACACTCCATTGAATTTCACAAAAATTCAATTTGTTTAGTGGGGGGTGTGGTGGGGTGTGGTGGGGCAGGGCAGAAGGTGGGGGGCAGTAGGCTTCCCATCATCAAAAGAGAGCCCAGACTCCATTGATGAAAAAAACAAATTCCTGACATTTTTTTAGGGTGGGGGGGGCACGCATATATCTACAGGAGACTTGTGACATATACCCCCTCCATCACCCCTAACCCTAACCCCCTCAACAACCCCCTCCCATATGCACTCCCCACCCCCACCCCCAGGGACCCTATACCCTAACCCCTACCTTAACCCTACCTCCAACACTAAAGGATCTTGACATATCTAGTATAGGGTACATTGGAAGAAGAGTCCCCCATCATGTTCAGCAAGGCAGATTCGGAGTTGACAGTGTTGAAACACTATATAGGTGGTGCTAAATCCCTGCCAGGTTCAAAGGTGACACTCTTTGTGTATATATTGGAGGAGGTTTGTTACTTTAGATCTTAGCCTAGCCAAGCCCATACACACTGAAAAGTACCAAAACTCTCTTAGGAACCAAGATATAGAGTGGGCACTGGCGGAAACACTATATAGGGGGTGGTTGCTGTCCAAACACTGTATAGATAGTGGTTGCAATCTGCATACATGTATAGAGTATGCCTCTGTAGTCCAGTCTGCTGTCCAAAATACTGTATGGGCTAGGGTGAAGCCAGTTGGAGGATGACTGAACTGGTAGCCAGTGCATTTTACCATCTGTTCTATAGCTGTATGTGCTGTCAGAAACGACTGCACAGGGTGCACGTGGGCAGTCACCTTAAAACTCACCTTCAAGAAATATACGGACATATTGTTATTGTTATATCCTTTTTGATTATATCAACATAGTAATCTGATGTAAGGTATTCTCAGTGTTGTAGAGGGTAACTGGTTTTAGTGCCCAACCTGCACACAGATGGACCAATTTCTCAATACTATGACTGACAAATTACACCATATTATCATGTAGTATTTACTGCCTTGTTTCATATCAAGCATGTATAACCCCCAATCTGTGGGTCAGAATTTCGAAGTGAAAATATTTTATCTCAAGTAAGCTGTTCAGGATATTGATCTGTATAGGAAATCTATCAATCTGTATAGGAAAGCTTCTCACCCACTTACCTAATTTATCTCAATGTCTCTTGTTAGCGGCTGAACAACCTATGTTCATAAATCAGGCTAATAATCATATTCAAGAATAGATTGTACACTTATTACTCTGTAAAAATATTTCTTTGCATTCCTAGTCATTGAAGATCATATGAGGAGGTTATCACTTCCCATCAAACCTAATCTCTCATGTTTGTTAACTTCTAAATCACATCTCGTTGCATAACATTCTGTTCATTCACTGTATAGCTATAATTTAATTCTCTATTTTTCATGTTGTTTATGTTTTTGTTAAAATGTTACTAAGTAAATCAAGATTCTAGGCACTCGTCGGAAGACCTAGTTAATCAGCTGTCTGTTTATCCAGACATCAAATAACCTGTGTTATGTAAGATCGATAATAAAAGAATCCTTGAATTGAATTGAGTCACATAGGAAGTCACCTAACGCCCCCACCCCAACCCACACACACTTACACCTAATCCCCCCTCCAACCATAACACCTCCATACCCCTCCCATAGCATTTTATGCAATGCTATTCCTCTCTTGAGAACCAAGGTATAGAGTGGGCACTGGCAGACATTCCCCCACCCCTCCAGTTGATATTGCTGTAAACTAAGGGAAATCTCCCCCTGGGTGGGGGAATGTTTTCTCAGACATTCCCCTACCATTCCCCCACTTCCCCGGGGGTGGGGGGGTGGGGGTTGCAATTGACAAGTGCATAAATAGAATATAGCTGTGTAGGTGGAGGTCTAGCTCACCCAAGCGATATCGGTAGCGACCGCGAAGGCCAGTGAGCCATCGCGGTCCACCGTGCACAACAAGCTTATCGTAATTTAGGCTTGCGGCACTCCCGCGGAGATCGTAGTGCCCTACACTGATCGTAACATACACTACTACGATTAAATAGTAATATTGGCAAACTGCTTATAAACGATCATTTATTACAATGTAGGTAAATTCGAGTATATTTGGCATTGCATTGATTCTAGCAATCTGTTTGGTTAGGTTGAACTACATTTTGAAAGTCGTTTTTGTCTGAAATTTGGGTTAATTGGAATGATTGGTGAAGGTGAATTGTACATTTTCCTGACGATTTCACTCATATAATTATGCATTCTATCCACGAGGAAAGGCCAAAAAAAGGTTGACTTTAGGCTCTGTGTTTGGGCACTGAAAGAAAATATTGCTAATTTAGGCGGAAAAATGGTCAATACTAGCTATGTCTGGGTATATTTGGTATTGCCTTGATTGAACGAACACGTTTACATACTACTACACAGGTCAAGTATGCCAGGGTCAGATCTTCAGAAAATGTACAGTCGGCAGATCCTCACATTAGTAAATTCTATTAAATTTGACTGAAAAATGGTCAATACTAGGTATATTTGAATATATTCAATATTGCCTTGATTCAAACAGTTGGTAGTTTGTGTTGAATTGAATTTTGAACCTCATTTTCTTTCTTAAGTTTGAGTTATTTGGGAGGATTAGTGAAGGCGATTTGTACATTTTCTGATGACCGGACTCATATTTGGGTCAGATTTTTTAGAAAATACACAATCTACAATTGGCTAGGCATGGAGCTTATGCTCTTATGCCCGATCATTACTGCCCTCTGCGAGCACCTCCAAACACTACACACCACATACCACAGCGCCACCTGCTCTTCTCCACACCTCACCACTCAAACCCTTCTCCTACCCCTCACTTCCTCTCGGACCTTCCAGCGGACAACACCTCTCTTCACCTTCTCTCATATTTTGTTGGTCGCAAACCGAACCAACATTATATTACTTCTTGGCCGTTTTTAGTACCTAACTACACCTTGAAGATGACACGCACTCGTGCTCAGGATGAGGGAAAAGGAAAAAGAGCGTCTAAAGTCAAAGAAGGAGCTGTGGGTAGGACAAAGAAGAAAACTCCAGGGGTCAAGACGCCACGCGTCACGACCGTTAAAACCCCCGCGAAAAGGAAGCGTCCCCAAGCTACACAGCATCCCACTGCCACAAGGGCTAGGGTGAAGGCTACAGAGGATGAAAAAGATGCGGCGCAACGCTTGTCCAGAGTTGAAGCTGCAGTAGAAGGAATGGCAGCAACTTTCAACGATATGATGGATAGATTCGCACAGAAGCAAGAATCTATAGCCGAAAGTCAAGCCGAGACGATAGAGGACGATTACTCATCAATAGTGCATTCCTCCTCCCCTATTCACGTCCCAACTCCATCGCACCTTCGCATGGCACAGGACGCCGATGGGTACATTGAGAGGGAATTCGCTAGAGAAGAATATTTCGCGCCAAGAGCAGACGGTAAGGCAAACATTGCTTCAGACTTATACATCAAAAAACTCATTAGGAAGCCCTACATGTATCTTGAAAAGCAAGGGGCTGCCACAGTAAAGCAAAAACTGGATTACCGTAGTAAGATGGAGCTTGTGGAATATGCCTATGGTCTTGTAGCCCTCGTACAGGATAAGCAAAGGTTGGATCACTGACGATAAGTTCATTCTCGCTCACACACAGGACGTACTTGAAGATGCTCAGGTGCTCCCTTGGCCAACGGTCAGGAGGTTCTCCCAGAACCTATTTGATAAGATTGAGAAGGGACAAATCAGCTGGTGCCACCAACAGGACATACAGACTATGAGAAACAGGGCCGCCGCATTGGGCGATAATAAAGGAAACCATACCTACGCTCCAAGGCCAGCCAACAACACACAGTCTACTAGGAGGAACGAATCCACTGGGCAGAAGGAGAGTATCTGTCAGGACTGGAATTCCATTCGTGGCTGTAGGCACAGTGGTGAACACTTTGAGGGAAGCACAAAAGTCCTCCATGGATGTGCTTATTGCTTCTCCATTAAGGGACGGGCCTTCAAGCACACAGTGGTTGAGTGCACTCGCCTCTGCGGGGACCAGGGGAGGCCTGCACAGCAGACCCGAGGCCCTGCCCCGTCTGCTACTGTCTCCATCATGTCAAAAAACATGTAGACCCCTCCTTGACAAGGATACCCGAGGAGGGAAACAGCAGACTCTCATCTTGTGTTAGTTTAGTGAATATTAAAGAGAAGAACATGTACCGATTTCCCGAGTGCGTGTACCAAAACAACAATGGCTGCCGCCTCCCTGGGACCCGTGCATCCCCCTCTCGTCCAAGATCTCGTACATGCGAGAGTTTGGCCGAGAACAAGGCACCATTGCAACATGGCGGCCTGGAACAACAAACGCCGGCCTCCGAAGGAAGACACTTGGAAGTATGTGATCTCATTAAGCCTAGTAAGACAGAAACAGGCCTGGAAAGTAGTGTCGAGGATAGGTCAAGCCTAGAAAGAAGTGATGGAGGTAAAAAGGTGTCAATAGACTTTGCAACGATTCGCACATACTGCGAGAGCGACGGTCTTGTGTGCCCAGAGCCGATTGACCCACAGGCCTTCAGCCTACATCGTAGGAACCAGTGGCCCGAGATGGTAAGGAATGAAAGCTACTCAACTAATCTCGCACACATATATAATGCTGTTAAATCCAGTGGTGTCCCCAATCACCGAGGGGCAAAGTTAGTGGTGCCATCTGAACTTAATCTCCCCGGATGGGAAAAATATCTAACTGATAGTGAAGATCATTTGGAATTGCTAGGGTTTCTAAAGCACGGGTTCCCCCTAGGGTACCTGGGGCCTGTAAGTAATACTCAAGAGTGCGACAACCACCCTAGTGCAAATAACTTCCCGGCTAGTGTGGATAAATATGTGAAGAAAGAACTGGAGAAGGGAGGCATAGTGGGGCCCATGGCCACGCCCCCCTTCTCTCCTTGGTGCCATGTGTCGCCGCTGATGACTCGGCCCAAGAAGGACCCCGGGGACAGGCGCATAATCCTGGACATGACCTTCCCCCAGGAGTCATCTGTGAACTCATATATACGAAAAAATGCTATATATGGAAAAATCAGGAGCCATGGTCTACCCGGTGTAGACGACTTAGCAGAGAAGATAAAAGAGGTCGGCAGGGGGGCGTATATGGCATCAGTTGATATATGTAGGGCATACAAGAACTTCCGCTCTGACCCCCTGGACTGGCCCCTTCAGTGCATTAAGTGGAAGGGATCTTTCTACCTTGAGACTGCTATGCCCTTTGGGGCCAGGTGCTCCTCGATGCATATGCAAAGGGTAGCTGACACCATTGTCGAGATACTTGCATCGCGGGGTATCTGGTCAAGGATGTATTTAGACGACCTGATCCTAGTATCAGCAAACAAAGCCATGTGTGAGAGCGCCCTCAAGGTGGCTTTAGAACTGCTCAAGGAACTAGGCCTCCCCGAGGCAGAGGACAAGAGGCAGGGCCCCCTACAAGTTGTAACATGGCTGGGGATAAAGGCAGACGCAAAAAATATGGTCTTGTCTATCCCAAAGGAAAAGATTAAGGAAGTCCTTAAGGTGGTCGAAGAGACAAAGATACAAGACTCTATCCCTCTTAAGACCTTACAGTCTGTAATAGGAAAGCTCCTACACATAAGTAAATGTGTAAAACCGGCCAGAGTCTTCATTTCAAGATTGCTGGAAGGTCTGAGATCTACCAGTGGCAACACAGTCAATATATCTCAAGACATGAGGAGAGACCTCGACTGGTTCTCCTCCTTTGCAGCGGAGTGGAATGGGAAAACAATCATCAGAAGCAACAGACCTCAGGTGGACGTCCACACAGATGCCACTTCCACTGGCATAGCCGGAATGTGTGGCAACCAATCATATTGTGTGCAGGTGGCGCCACTTGGGGATGGCGCAACCTGGAAAAGTGAAGTTCAGTGTGTTAACGTCGTGGTGGCAGCCCACTCCTTCATTAGGCCTGAGCACTTGGGTCACAGAGTGGTTATTCACTGTAATGACCCCCTAGTCAGCTCAGTCCTCGCCACTGGCCGCACACGTAATAAAGTTATCCTAGAGTCATGTAGACAGCTCTGGATGCTTCAGGCCATATATGATTTAGAATGTGTTTTTGTAGATGCCCCAGACATCACTGTAAAGCATCTCGCTAGGGGTCATATCTCTCATAGGCTAACCAACAAAGCAAACGAAATTTCAGTAGACAAAAGTTTGAAATATATTGATCCATGTATGCACATCTTCCATACGTTAAGATCTGCAATATATTCCAGATCAGGCAGGCCACTATCTGCAGGTGCTGGCGCAGGAACGACAGAGGTGCGCGAGGGCACCAGGGACCGAGAAAAACAGAAAGTCTGCCGTGACCCTCTTCCTGTCGTTCCTACGCTGGAGGCGCATACTCCCCGAGTCTGTAACTCATAATAATATCTGTGAATACCTTGAATACCTGGCTCTCAACATCAAGTGCCCTGCTACCATCAAGAACCATCTGTCGCACATCAGGGAACATTGGAGGAGGCGGGGCCTCCCCCTCACCCAACTGATACACCACCGCGTGTCACTCTCACTGGAAGGGATTGAGAGGCGAACTGACTATAACCCGGCCGCTAAGGCCCCCATCGGCATGACTGACCTCAGGAGGGTCATCTCACATGCTGCTCGGCAGGAGGAGGGCCACACCATCAAGGTCGCACTGCTCACCCTATTCTATGGAGCCATGAGACAGTCCGAGATAGCCCCTCCTTCACTCAAGGCCTTCAACCCTAGCATCCATCTTACTAGGGGGGATGTCATACTAGGTGAGCAAGACGTGCGCATAACCATCAAGCACGCCAAGAACGCACAGAGGGCGGACCAGGTGCAATCCAGGACACTGCATGCTGCACCACAGACAACTTGGTGTGTGGTAGCAGCAATCAGGCACATGTACCAGAGATCTCCAAACGCCTCGCCGAAAGACCCTTTCTTAATGTTCAAGAACTCTGACAGGCCTATGCCAGTGGCATACCTAAGAAAATGTTGGCAAAAATCAATAAGGGCATGTGGCCTCGACACGGCATCGCTGACCCTACACTCGTTAAGAAAGGCCGCTGCCACAGAAGCATATGCTCAAGGAGTCAATGAACTAGACATTAAAACTTTTGGATCGTGGAGATCAGACTCTCATAAATCCTACATACTCAATAACCCATCTAAAACAGTCAGCACTTCACTAAATGCTGCCATTTCGAACCCATAGGGTTCTCTTTATCCCCACCCACCACACCTCATACCCAATCCTGGGAGCCTTGGCTAATTATCTCTTCTATTTTTATTCTTTTTATATTATCATTTTAATCATTTTTATTTTCATAATGTAATTTAAAAATTCAATTTACATATACAACTACTTCATGTCTAATTCAATAAAAATTATTCTCCAAACCCATCTCTCAATCTCATGTGTTCGCGAGGTCGCAGTAATGGGCTAGGCATGGAGCTTATGCTCTTATGCCCGATCATTACTGCCCTCTGCGAGCACCTCCAAACACTACACACCACATACCACAGCGCCACCTGCTCTTCTCCACACCTCACCACTCAAACCCTTCTCCTACCCCTCACTTCCTCTCGGACCTTCCAGCGGACAACACCTCTCTTCACCTTCTCTCATATTTTGTTCCCACCTCTCCCACCCTTTTTTCTATATTTTTATCCCCTCCTTCTCTCCCTTTCCATCGGGCTAATTATCTCTTCTATTTTTATTCTTTTTATATTATCATTTTAATCATTTTTATTTTCATAATGTAATTTAAAAATTCAATTTACATATACAACTACTTCATGTCTAATTCAATAAAAATTATTCTCCAAACCCATCTCTCAATCTCATGTGTTCGCGAGGTCGCAGTAATGGTACAGATGTATCAAATTCTGCTAAATTAGGATGAAAAATGATAAATACTAGATATATATCTGAATGTATTCTCTATTGTATTCATTCAATAAATCTGTTTGGTTAGGTTGAACTGTATTTTGAACCTAATATTCTTCTCAAATGTGGGTTATTTGAGAGGATTGGTGAAGGTCAATTGGAAATTTTCTGAAAATCTGACTCTTTGAGAGTGGTTCCTCTCAGTGCAGGTCTATGGTAGGAAGCAGCCACGCACATATTTCCCTGAGTTTATGGTAAACATGAATCTGATGATCTCAGCTGATTTGCTCCATTCACTCGGGTGCATGGCTTGGCTCTAGTACAAGCTAATATAAGGGGCTGAGGGTGGGGGAGTGGTGGTGGGAGGTACTGTCAGTAGTACAGCCTACCCACACCCTCTGGGTGGAATCACCAGAGAATGTACAATTCATCCTCACCAATCTTCTTAAATAACCCAAATTTAAGTCAAAAATAAAGTTAAAAATACATTTCAACCTAACCAGACATATTGCTAGAACCAATACAATGTTGAATTTACCTAGTATTGACCAAATTGCAGCCTAATATAGCAGAATTTACTAACTGTGTACAGCTGCCAATTGTGCATTTTATGAAAAATCTGACCCAGGTACTGACAGTAGTGCAGCCTCCCCACACCCTCCAGTCAGTCTGTCTAGGCTTGTGTATCGGTTATAGCTCCTGCCATTAAAAAGTGACTAATATCTCCAACAGTTTTATTCATTTATTTAATTTGTTTATTCTTTATTCATCCTATTTCAATAATAAATTAAACCGATGAAGACACAATGAGTATTGAAACTTTGGTAACGTTTTTTATTCAATTTTTATTTAGGATGTTTATAAAGCTAGTCAATTCAGGTAGTTGTATTGGAAGTAAAGAATTACTTATGTACAATAACAACCCTCAACGTTATTATATGGCTTTGGGGTCCTGTCCCTTCTACCTATCAATAATAAGTTACATATATCTGGTCTTCTGATAAATAAGTCAAGAGGGGTTCGGTCAGTACGGGTGGAAACTGAGGAATGACCAATGTTAGAGTCAGGTGACTGGAAGGCGGAACGGAATCAGGTCTCATCACATATATTTCTATATATCTATATACTTCACATATGTATATACTAACAGTACAATTTGTAGCCCTAACCATTTGAGTAAATGCTGTTAAATTAGGCTGAGAATGAGAAATACTAGGTATGGGTCAGATTTTCAGAAAATGTACAATTCAACTTCGCCAATCTTCTCAAATAACCCAAATTACAGACGCAAATTAAGTTCAAAACTCAGTTCAACCTAACCAAACAGATTGCTAGAATCAATGCAATGCCGAATATACCCGAATTTACCTAGTATTGACCAAATTGCAGTCTAATTTAGGAGAATTTACTCAATGTGTACAGCTGCCAATTGTACATTTTCTGAAAGTCTGACCTGTATATGGACTGATGGGGAGGCGTATAGACATCGATGGACATTGAATAATCATTTTATGTGAATATGACGAGTATAAATAACATGACGGAGAGATTTGGCGAACATAGAATATTTATTCCACCATAGTAACAGACATAACGCTTAAAATATTTCGACACAATAATATCGGTCTGCACGACCTGGCCGAGGAGGATGAAGTGACGGTTACGGTAAATGTTCTTTCTTCCTGCTCTTTCATTGGATGAGACTTGTCACGTGGGTGGTAAACATATACAATCCAAGGTGGGCGTGGCCTTACTGCAGCTAAATTGCGGCAAGGGTTTGCCTTCACATATAATGAGTATTACCATAAATAAGGATTGTGGAAATAAGATATATATATTGTATTTCTATTCTGAGTCGAACAGTTACATAAATCAGAACGGGACGGGATAGTAATATTTAATGACTGATAACATGATAATTAATAATAATATGATTAGGTTGTGCAATATTGTTATATAACCATTAATTTTGAATGTTTAGCTAATCATGCATTTTTTAGTTACTGCAGTTGGATAATGACCCTGTCTAAAAGTGACCCTGGGGTCGATTTCTGACGCCCACCCTATATGACCCATCCTATTGAGAAGTGGCCCAGTCATTTATATATGCAGGCGTATGAAGACACAATTTGTACCCAATATTCAGCATGTATTTGCCCGCAGATATAGAGCTAAAGCCGCCCCCCCTCTCTCACAAACACACTCATGGGTTCATATGTGTGTACATATGATCGTTTCGCGGAGAAAGGGGTCCTTTGTCACACATATCCGCGCATCGCAAAATTGGAAATAAGGGTATGAATTTTGCAACTGAAATATGCGAAATGCGGAAAAACGGAGGGTTTTAATGTTAGAGAATTGTTTTACTCAATTTGTGGCACAGAATATCATATTCTGCCGGGAGCTAAGCTGCTTATATGTCAACATTTTTATTCTGCCACTTCTGGTCTATTGAACTCTGAAAACTTTGATGTAAACAACTACAGACCTTATGTCGACTTTTCTATTTACGAGTTTGTAAAACTTTATGTATACACTTTTTTTCAATTAGACTCAGCTGAGACTATAATGTGCACCACATAATGTTTTGGCTAAATAAAATGATTAAATAAGAACCATACTGCGACATAGTGTCGCTATAATCAATGCAATGCCGAATATACTCAAATTTACATACTATTGACCAAATTGCAGTCTAATTTAGCAGAATTTACTAAATGTGTAGAGCTGACATTTGATGAAAATTTGACCCATGTCTACCTGTTGACATAGAGAGGCAGGGGTAAGGTGGAGGCAATGAAACAACAACACCGAGCAGCACATTAGAGCCGAGTTGCTCATGTTCTGATCATGTTTTAAGGAGGTAATCTATAGGGCTGCACTGTGAGTCAACATTCATTCATAGGCTTCCCTGCCTGTCAGATACACTCCACTCATCACCAGACACTCTAAACTCTCTCCTCACAATCAGTATGGGTCAGTTCATCAGAGAATGTACAACTCCTTCACCAATTGTCTCAAATCCTGTCAAAGGCGGTCAATAGTTAAAGGCGGGAAAGGCGGGAAAGGCCTAAGATGTACAGAAAAGGATAGAGAGAAAGTAAGGAGGGAAATACTTGGAAGAAGACCATCGAACGAATTCTAAGATAGCAAGAAATCTACGTGAATGCATATACATCATTTATTTGTATTTTTCTGTGCTGCATTATCTCATCTATACGGTATAATTACCAAAATTAGTTTGAAGACCGCCTATCTGCTACGCTACGCTGCAGACAACATGGAGTCGCCTGATCCAAACTCCCATGAGGATCCGAAAATTGGATTTGATGGAGAAAATTGTGAAATCAAGGTAGGAGGAGTGGAAACTCCCAATGAAACTGACCTACGACCTAAAAATACTTTTGACACCAGAGAAAATGATAGTGGGGTTTCTCACATGATAAATTTGATCGATCTGCAAAGTTCTATAACCGTCGAGGGTCTCCTCGATCAGACCCTCATGGCGGCATCGTCAGATGTCCCAAATCTAGAGGGGGAAGATGAAATCCAAATGGAAAAACCCTTAGGCGATTTAGAAACTATGATAAAACAAACTTTAGATGATATGGTTCAAGAATCAATTGTTAGAAGTGATTTTGACAGACTATTGATACGAAATCCAAGATTTATTGAAATGAAAAACACTGTAACGGCCATTAATGACTCCTTCTTAGCTATGTCGCGCAAATTAACGAACACTTTTGCATGGGCGGACCACCAATATGATGCTCTAAAAAGGAAAGTAAATAAAAATAGCACTAGCATAAACTCAACCGAAAATACTCTTTGGGACCTGGTCACAAAAAAGGAAACTAAATTGGAAAAAGAAAGGAAACAGTGGGAAAATAAATTCAAACTCCGGGAAGTCGAAGTTCAAACGGATGGGAACTTTGACAGTGTCAATGCAAATAACATAACTATCACAGGGAACAGCAGAACGGCCGTCACTGGCCGCTCTGAAGCCGCTGACGGAGCGGCGACCGCCCCTCTTGACACAAGTGAGATTACGAGAAAGATAACGAGCCTAGAAGATGATATAAATAACTCAATAGTGGACATTAGACAGTCCATAACAACCACCAATGCTGCTCTAGGGGCTCTCAAGGGAAAGTATGACGATGTAATTACAAACATAACAACCTGTCGTTCAGATATCGATAACTACGCTAGTGACAAGAATAGAAATCTCCCCCCCAACAATCTAGATGGTACGACTCACCTGCTTGTAGAGGATATTCCTGAGATATGGGTAGAACCAGGGAAGTTCTTTAATGATGGGTCTGTCGAGGATACTAAGAAAATATCTCTGAATCTCTTAAACATGGCCATCCCCGTAAAGGAGGAAGATTTACTTCAGGCATACAGAGTTGGTATCGAGAAGAAAGGGAGGACAAGAGCGATCTATTTAGAGCTTAGCTCCCCTGAGACCAAGAAAAACATTCTAAACAAATCTAGGGAGATCAGACGAAAATCCGGGTGCCCGCTTTGGTTTAACAAATTCACTCCCAAAGCAAAAGACTATGATTATATGATGACAAAGGACTGTCACAAGCTGCTACGTCTGTTAAAACACCAAGCAGACTTAGTGCTTGGACACATAGTTCTCGGTCAAAGATCGTACGCGGCAGCAGATCTGCATTTGTTACCCAAAGGCTGCACCCCGGCAGATGTCTGCAAAATACCAACAGATGATGGAGGTATTGGCTTCCATGGTAGCCATAGTTGTTTTTCAAACTTTTATAGTTCTCAGGTTCTCTTTAATCATCGTACATTCCTCACATCAGAGCACGCCTATCAGTACCAAAAGGCGGTATTCTTGGGAAAACATAGTTCAGCGCGCCATATTGACAGCGTGGTAAGCCCGCTCGAGGCAAAGCGTATAGGCGGGAAGATAGAAAAGGAAGTTGATCCGCACAGAATGGAGGAATGGCGGAAAATTGAGGAAGAAACCCTCACCAATGTCGCAAGAGAGAAATTCAAACAGCATAAATCTCTACGTGATTTATTAATAGCACCGAATATCACTAAATTCTATGAGCTGACAACATGTGTAAAATGGGGAACCGGACGTCGCCTACGTGGAGTCAAAATTGCAAATGGCGCCCGGATCCCCGCAAAGGTAAACAGCTTTACCGGTGCGAACAAATTTGGTCTTATATTGGACAAACTACGTAAAGAGTTTTCTTAAACAAGTAGTAAGTTGTATGACAGATGGATCGTCCTAGACGGGAGATATTGATTCTGGCGGACTCTCGTGGTGCGGGTTTGAAGTACTATTTACGTGCTAAGACCTGAGAGCAACATTGAAGTGTTTGTGGCCCGGGGCGCAGACACAGGACAGCTTATAGAGAGAGCCAAGAACGTAATTAGAATTGACAGGCCAAAAGTAATAATAGTCCTATCAGGAATATGTAATGTGACACAAAAAGACCCTCAAACCAAGGAAGTCGGAATAAGATATAATAATGAGATGCTGTTTGAAACGGACGTCGAAGAGGCAATGCAACACGCGAAGGTGAGGATACAAGAACTCCTTCCCCCAAATCTATCAAATCCCACGGTGATGTTCGGGACAACAATGGGGGTTGATTTGATTGTCTACAATCAATACCTAGCGGCGAGATCGGATAAGCTGAGAAAAATTCTCACTGAAAGCAAGCTAGTCTCCATAGCAGAAGACCAAATCATCCTTGATAAACACATCGTCATCTTTAATAGTGTCGTGAAGAAGTTCAACAGCATACAGGGGGTACCAACACCATTCATAGGAAGATTAATTCACATGAACAGATCCGGTAGGCTTCATCGTACCACCAAAACTACCACTCATACCGCAATGTACTCTCACTTGGCAGCTGATGGGTGCCATCTAACCCCAACCCTACAGGAGAAAATAGCCAACTTAATACTCGCCGCCTATGATAAAATCTAAATTAAGGACACAGATTGGGAATAGAGATGGTGTCACCACGACCGGCGCTTACTGGAGCCCGACAGTGTTTTCGCTAGCTCTTACCCTACCCCTGTCAGGAAGAAAACAGTGAACTTGAACTTGAACTTGACATCTGCCATTTAACAGTAACAATTCAAAAGATTATTAGGGAAAGACTGGTATTATTCTTGAAGTCTTCAATTTTTATATAATTATTGGAAATCATGAAATCAATCATCTAACTCTCCGAAAATGAGAGAATAATAAATACAGATGGTTATGTTTTTCTAAGAATTCAGGATTCTTAATTAGAAATGATTGTATAGGTTGGTGAGTTGCTTTATTACTTAACCTCAACCGGCGCTTACTGGAGCCCGATGCAGGGTTACTAATGATGCGGCTCAGAGGAACCAACGATTCTTCCAAGTATGTATTCTCCTCCTTACATTATATATATATTGTTAGCCTTTTAATATCGTGAAGGCAGTTTAACATTAGGTATCAAAGTGAAAGGAAAATTGAGCTCCGGAAAGAGGGTGAGCAATGTCTGATATATGTGTCTGTATGTTCAGGGGGGGTATGTTCTATTGTTGGGGGGCAAAATGTTTACTGTATATTAGACTCAAAAATGGGTTTCCAACATCCTTTAGTAGGACACTTCAATCTATCTTGCCCTAGAATAGTAGGGGAAAATTTGTTTAATAATGGATAGCGCGACTGACTTAAATGTATTTAAGAAATTGAAGGGGACGAAGGTTGTGTCATGGAACACGCGTAGTTATTGGCCTAAGATTGATCAGATAAAAAGTTTTATTAATGATACAGATCCTCATATACTAGCGTTGCAAGAAACTTGGCTTGGCAGAAGTATATCGGATAATCAAATCAATATGAAGAATTACAATCTAGTCAGGTTAGACAGAAAAGCTAAAAAAAGAGGAGGAGGCCTACTAACATATGTCCACTCCTCCTATGATATTATTAATGATAACGATTATACGAAGCTCCAAGTATCAGATAATGACATTGAAATTCAAGCCTTTGCAATCACTAAGAAATACATGAAAACCAAAGTCATACTAAATGTTTATAGGCCACCATCGGGCCTTCTAAAAGAAGCAATAAGTAAACTGGAATCAGTGTTTAATAGTCTGGATCACTCAAATGAAATATTTGTATTAGGAGACTTTAATTATGATGCGGTTACGCTTCAAAATAGTAGTTCTCCAAACGCGGAAAGATTCAAATCAATGTTACAAAGACACAACCTTCACCAGATGATCAAGGCTAAAACTAGAATTAGCAGGTCTTCTGCCTCAACGATTGATCATATATATACAAATTGTCATATTATTAGTAGTAGTGGCGCTTTAGAGGTGAATATCAGTGATCACCTACCAATGTATGTTCAGATAAAGAAAGAAAGAACTAGATACGAGTATGGTACTTTTCAGGCTAGAAATACAAAATTCTTGGATGTAAGAATTCTCAAAGAAATCCTTAAAGACCTCGATTGGGGGTTATTTTATGCTCAGAGAAATGTAGAGAAAGCCTGGGAAATTCTTTACCAAAATATCATCACTTATGTGGACAGGATGTGTCTGATACTACCAACTACCTACGAAACTACCTGTGTGGTATGATAAATCTTTAATTGAATTGAGCAAGTCTAGGGATAAGGCCTTCAGGAAGGCAAAGGTTACGGGGAAAAGTGAAGATTGGAAAGAAGCTAGAGGTGCCAGACTCCTGGTTAACAAGACAATAAAAAGTGCTAAAAACAAATACCTAAGAACACAAATTCATGAAAATAGGAAGGATCCTCATAAATTATGGGACATTTTAAAACCAATAATGTCACCTGAAAAAATAAAAGGGGGTGAGTCCGATCTTAAAATAAGAAATAATGAAGGTAATTCCCTACGAGGAAAACAGGCAGCTGAAGAAATCAATAATTACTTTGTAGAAATAGGTCCCAATCTAGCTAAAAACATACAGTCCAAGGATGAAGATAGAAATAATAAAGCAGCGGATAATATCCCTAATATTGAACACTCATTCGAATTTAATAAAATATCTAAAGCCTCGGTTGAACTCGCTTTGTTGAGAGTAGGCAACTACAAGGCATCTGGAATGAAGCTGTTACCGACAAAAATCTTAAAGCCTTGTATGATGGCCCTCAGCGACCAATTTGCTTTTCTCTTTAACCTTTCCATCGAATATAATGAAATACCTGACGCCTTTAAAGACGCAGTTGTTACTCCTCTGTTTAAAGAGGGAGACAGGACCAACCCGGGAAACTACAAGCCGATCTCCTGCATAACACTTCCATCCAAAATTTTAGAGAGATGTATACATAGCCAACTTTCAGGATATTTTGAGTCTAACAAGTTATTAAGTGGAGGTCAATTCGGATTTAGATCTGGAAAATCAATAGTTGAAGCCCATGATCATATGCTACAAACCGTTTATGAGAGCCTAAATAATAAAAGAGCCAGTGATTTAGTTTTCTTAGATTTTCGGAAAGCTTTCGACACGGTGAACCACAAAATTTTATTGGAAAAATTAAATAGATATGGAATAAGAGGCTCCTCTCACAAATGGTTTACGGAATACTTACATAATAGGACACAGAAGACTTCTGTTAATGGTGAATTGTCCACTTCTCAGATAGTTAAATGTGGTGTCCCCCAAGGTACCTGTTTAGGACCTATCCACTTTATTATCTATATAGATGATCTACTCGATGTTGTTAAATTCAATAAAGCCCAACTTTTTGCAGATGACACGGTTCTGTATGGGAGTAGGCCTGTTGGGTCCCGGGAGGTGACAAATCTTCAAAGTGATTTGAATTCCATTGTTAATTGGTGCAGATTAAATAAAATCTCACTAAACATAGATAAATGTAAAACGGTATCAGTTTGTACTAAGCCGACCGAAAAAAATAAGGCAAAATATTCCATTGGCATTAGGGAATTGGAATCTGTTGATTCATACAAATATCTAGGCATCGATATAGACAGACAATTGAACTTTAAAAAATTCCTAGTTAAGAAATCTAATACAATACGGTCCAAGATTAAACATATGTCAAAATTATACGGGGTCTGTTCTAAACAGACGCAAGTTCTTATCTATAAAACAACAATTCTACCACACATCGACTATGGTGACATCTTCTATAACTCAGCGTCCCAGACCCATCTTAACAGGCTGCAATGTTTACAAAATTCAGCCCTAAAGATAGC
Source organism: Sthenelais limicola (assembly GCA_942159475.1). Lineage (NCBI taxonomy): Eukaryota > Metazoa > Annelida > Polychaeta > Phyllodocida > Sigalionidae > Sthenelais > Sthenelais limicola. The sequence goes on from OW804101.1 coordinate 20,344,806, forward strand.
TCTGGGGTGCCAAAATTAACCAGTACCAAAGAAATTCATACTAAACTTAATATGCCGTCGTTAAAATCTAGAAGGGAAAACCACTTACTAGATAGAGCTTTTTTGAGGATGAGAAAGGAGGAGTATATAGACAAAAGACAGCTAAACCTTAGAAACCTCTCAGAGGGGAATGTCATGAAGGTTCCACACCCTTAGAATGATATCTATAGAAAATCCTATTTATTCTCGATGCCAACCCTATGGAATAGTTTGCCATCAAATGTTCGATCGACTGAAACCAGGAAACAATTTAGAAGATACTTAAAAAAAGACTACTACTTAACGAATGATCAGTTCCTGCATAAGGATGATTGTACATGAAAAGGAGAGTGTTATATGGTTACAGTAATGACGTAGGAAGTCATTTCTTCCTCCCTACAAATTGTATTTTAGGGAAAACTCATTTAAGTAAATATCTATAAATGAGACCTAACACCTTAAGGTATGTAAATCCTAAATAATGAAAAATCGAGATATCGATTCCGTCCATTTCCATTGTCCTATCCCTGTTAATTCATTGTTGTAATATGTATATAATTCTACAAAAGTAGAAGGGGTGACTTTTCTTAAAAAGTCTTATCCAACTATTAGATCGCATAAATAATTGATTGTAATTTCTATGTAAATTGTCTAACTAATTATTTACCTTGGAATCTCTCATAATGATTGCATTAATACCGATGTTACCGCTGTAGAAACATTTTAAGTATGTGATTGTCCAGTAATACATTAACCAGTATACTTAGGTTAATGAGCTCAAGTTCATAACTGTTAACTAGTAAAAACCAGAGCTACAAAAGCAATCAAGTATTATAATATCCTAACAGCAGTAACCTGTAATGGTGTACTGATTACAGTATGTAACCCGCTATTATCATATGTAGTTTAATGCATGATACAAATCTGGGAATTGTCAATGATTGTATACACTAATTTTGTCCCACGGGACCCTAAGTCGATCTTGAAATCCTATGTTCAAAAAGGACTAGCTGGAAGAGCTACTCGCGTACGCGTCTAGAGGACCAAGCCCTTTTCATGATGTAATTGTTGATTTATATGAATAAAAATTCTTATATATATATATAAATAACCCAATTTTGTGATGTCTTTCAAGACAAATGAGTCACAAGTCGCAAAGTTCTGTTTTATTTACAAGATTTCTCTATTGTAATGTTTTCATTTTTGGGATATCTAGGACTTAAGTGCATATCATACTACATCTAAATGGGTTATACACTTTGAGCGGGAAGAATATGCCCATTTAATAGTTCGTTCATTTCTGTATGTGTGTAATACTGAAGCCTTGACGTCATCAATTGGTCTGACGTCATCAATGACGGTGATATTGACCAATCACAGACAAGCATTCTTATAGCCATGACTCGGGATTCCGCACATTCAGAATAAACCATGGCCGTCGGTAACTGCTTCTGTCAGCCTAATGCAAGCGTAATAATGATGACTTTCTATCATTTCCAAGTCGTTGTATAAACTTATGTGAATCAATGGCTCTGGTTTACACTTTATTTTACCACTTGTTAGATACAAAATTAAGTTTAAACTTGAGCCATTGAATCATACTTGTAGTTCTAACCTCTCTCATTCAGTTCTATCTAACTAAATTTAAAGAGATAAACCAGTTGGAAAAAAACTGAAAATAACATTTTGTTTAAACTTTGCCTTGTGAAAGAACAAGGTTATGTGAATTCCAAAAGCCAATAAAAACAATATGTCACCGGGTTAGTTTTCATTTCAGGGAGCCCTGAAATTTAGGGGTGTTCACTATAGAAGTCTATGAGAAAAGGACAATTTTTTTCGTTTTTTCAGTATAAAAAAAAAATTGAAAATAACTTTTTCCTAAAAATCTCTGTAGACGTAGTGAACATATTGCTTTACCCTTTCAAGCAATAAAAAATGGGGGTCACCGACCTTTTAGAAAAGTTATTCAACTGAATCTGATTCCTAATGAGTTAAAAACAGGAATATTGAATATTTTCGATGCTAAATAATATCTTTCAAAATATGTTGATACCCTGTTCTTTCATGCATGAGGGTAAACCTGTATAGTGTCTATGTTTAGAAGACATTTCAACTGAAATATGTTATTTGTCTGTCTGAAATCTTGGGAAAACTGAGAAAATATCCATTTTACCCTCATACTTCAAGACTAAACTTTGGTGGTCTCTAGAATGAAAAAAAAATATGCTGAGATGCATTTTTTTTGCTTTTTGTTGTCCCCCTAACCATGTTCTTTCTCATGACAAAGTTTGAAAAAAATATTGTGAATCCTTATTTTTCATGCATTAGTTCCTTGAACTCCCGCCTGCAGCAGTGCGTATGACTATGGTTTATCTCTTTAAGACAGTTCACTAAATGTATCCATGCATTTCTAAGGTCATCCTATAGGTCATCCTATATTTTGCTACTTTACTAGTAATTGTCACACACTTTTTTTTCAAAAATAAAAATATCAACTTGAAATATAGAAATACTGATTAGTTGTCAAACTGTTTATTAGTATCACTATAATCAGTTGATCTGATCTGTTCAGATATGATGATATCATCTCAGTTTTTCTTGCGACTTGTGAATCATTTTCCTATGACTCATCACAATTCGCCTTCACCAATTCTCTCAAATTTATGAGGAAAAATAAGTTTTAAATTCTTGTTCAACATTACCACACAGGATTTCTTATTTAATGTGATACCAAATACACTCAGATATATCTAGCATTCATTTTGTTTAGGCTAAGTTTAGCAGAATTTGATATATCCTTTGGTTTGATATTTAAATCCAGATTTCAACAAAAATCTCCTCTGTATTTGGTTTAAAAAATGCACCAGTCAAAGCCTGGTTCTCCACCAATGATATATCCTTTAGTTTGACATTAATTCACAGATAATAGAGAAGAATAAATTGATGTATTCCTGAGAAAGAGTCAACTGTCCAGTCTGGTCTCTCAGGAGTAAGTCTTTATTTATAGAACAGCTGAGGTGCTCCTAGTGGTGGGGAGGGCACCCACACTATCTACTCACTAGCTGTCTGGCATGACAAATGTACTAAATGTCTGGTGGTTGTACACTTTCTGATAATCTGACCCATGTACATTGACACTGATGGACTGCATGTTGGTACTATTATACTGGATCATATTCCCCCGCCTGTTGGACAATCATACACACATGTTGGTATCTATAGTGATGTACTTCCAGTGGAATAGATCTATGCACCATGTTTGGCAGAGTTGTAGGTGTCAGTTTATGTAATTGATTTGTGTTATATTTGAGCTTTTGTGTGATAATCTTCGAATTAATTTCGGCATAGGTAACCTATTCAGGTGGCTCTTGTAGAAAAAGGGGGGAGGGGTACAACGTACATACACTGAATGCACAACAGCAAGCATAAAGCTGTCCAGCCACTGTCAACTAAACCGTTGGTGATGTGTTGGTGATGAGCTAGTCGATAAGAATTTTGTCAAATTAACTGCATCATCTTTGCATCATCTTTGCATCGATGTGTCTGTTGCGATTCTTGCCTATGTTCTTTCCAATGTCTGAGTGGCCATCGTTGCACATCTGTGTTTCAGCTCCGGCTTAATATCAATCAATATTAAATAATGATATTTCTTGATCGTATAGGTTTACTTCCACGAGAATAAATATATTATGAATATCGATAGCAGGAGATGGGAGGAAATGAACTAAAGCGACTGGATTATATTAAGGATAAAGGACCAAGGGTTGAAATGGTCTATGTTCCAAGATGCAGCTCCGAGATATAACATCAAGAGTGAAATACTTCTTTCATATGTTCCCTTTATTCCTCCTTGTGAGTTGGGTTGAAGACCTTGCTCCTCAACCCGATTTATGAACATATACATCAAAATAATGAATGATTCTCAAACCAAGGAAACATTATGTTTGCAACATAAATCAGGAAAAATGGAATAAATATAATAATCACATGAATACAAACTTGAACATAAATAGAGAAATATGTAATAACCATCATGGTTAAAGTCCGGATGAAATCAGATGAATAGTTAATTAATGATAAATTAATCACATAATATAAACTGCAAATATCGTCAATGGTTGCAATGAATATCCTAGTGGCATTCGGAGGAACTACTCAATGGAATCCGGATCTGGATCGAGCTGTCCGGATCTGGAGCTATCCGAAGCTCAATGGAAATGTTCATATTGGAATTGTTACATGTCATTACTATGGCTTCGGCCCATGTGATGACTGGCGATGAGTAGGCGATGTGAAAATTGCATCAGCAAGGGTAGCGATGAACATCAAACATGTTTGATATTTCCCTTCGATGTGATTTTGCATTGGTGCATTGTCAATGGAGGTAATGACCATATTGATGCATAAGCGATGCCTAGTTGATAAGATTGCATATATAAAAGCATGAGAATGAGTTCTATAGTTGCCAAACTTATTTTAGTTACCGATGCAAAGATGATACAGCCACCGATAAACCTCTTTATTGACATGCACCGGCGGCAATTACATTGTCATCATCGTTGCATCGGCACCATTTTGTCGACAGTGGCCGCACTGCTTTAGTTGCACATATGTGATGTATTTCAGGGAAATGAGTCACAAGTCTCAAAACCAATATTTTTCACAGTGATTTATTCACAAGAACCCTTGCTCACGATGTTTTTTTTTGAGTGTTCTAGTGATATGGTCAATCACCAGTAAAATAGTTAAATATACTCTTTAGGACAACATCAGATGTGCAAAGATGTATTAAATGCAGTCTTCAGACTTGGTATATGTATTCATCCTACCAGCATTGCTAAACAGGTGGTAATCTAAAGGGAGTTTTTCCCTTTCAATTCTTCAACTTGTGACTCATTTCCCTGACAATCATCACAATTGCCTATTGCAATATCTGAGGTCTCTCACGTGGCTGTCTACTGTTGCCATGGACAACATTAAACCAGCAAGTGTCTGTTTCTTATTGCTTGCAAAGAGGCCATTTTGTTTTCATCGCCTAAACTTTGGGGAATTTTGTCCAGTTGTTTTTGCTACAGGGCTACGAGGAAGGTGAATTGTACATTTTCCGACGACTTCACCCAGGTGTTTTCCATGTTTCCATGAAACAAGTCTTAATCTTTCTCATAGTACATTTTGGTGTCTATAGATTATTTACAAAGACTGACATATTGGTGAAAAGATTCTTGGAATTTTCGATAAAAATGTTGCTAAATATTTGGATGTCCGATTTGAACTGAATCAAATCCGAGTATGCACTGTAATAGATATGCGCAGTGAGACATGCAAATCCTCTATTAGATTATACAAGGTTGTATTCACGGCTTTAAAAAACAAGAAACCTATTCACTTTCTTATGATCGTACAACAAAGCAAAGGAAAATGTATAGCTGGGTGAAAGCGCCAGAAAATGTACAATTTGCCTTCACCAATGGTTTCAAATAACCCAAATAAAACGAAAATAAAGTTAAAAAAACAGTTTAACCTACCCAAACAAATTGCTAGAACCAATGCAATGCCAAATATACCTACTATTGACCAAATTGCAGCCTAATTTAACAGAATTTACTAAATGTGTACAGCTGTTAATTGTACATTGTATGAGATCTGACCCAGTTGTGAGTTGAGGCGAGTAAAGATTGCTACTTGAATCAGATAAGTACAGCTTATGTGAGGGAAGCTTATAAAGCTGTAAATGATTCATGATGATGGCGATCTACATTATTTTGCTTTCATTGAAACAAGGATAAGAATAATCTATATATACCGCCCCTTCCTCTTACCCAGATAAGGGGGAATGCAGTGTATGTGTAGTGGGGGCTGTCTGGTATGGGATCAGTGAGTGAGATTGGTTGCTTTACGCCTTTATCAACACATTCGGTTATATCAAGGGTGGAAGAGCTGAGACGGAGGCAGTTTATGATCTTACCCAGACAATATGGATAGAGAAGGGAGAGAGAGACAGAGAACAAGAGAAAGAAAGGCACTTTATGGTATTACCTAGGACTATGGGGTGTGCTGAATAGGTGATTTGCAAAACCGCCATCTTGAATTCGCCTGGAATTATGGGACTAATGGTACAGTATAAAATCTATAAAAAACATGCCATGTTCAGCATGGACTATATATTACTACTATGTATATGCTCTACATGCCATGTTCAGCATGGACTATATATTACTACTATATGCTCTACAATTATGTTGTATTCAAGTTCCCATCTTTCCCATCATGCATTGGTTTTCATACATCATTTATAAAAGATGATATTGGTGAAAACATTCTTACAATCTCCGAGGAAACAGCCCCACCCCACTCCATCCCCCATATCCCACGTTAATTATTATGTAAGCTAAATGGGTATGTCAATTATTGCTAATAAATACCTAACAATTAATAATTATCATTAATCTAGGAATATTGAATATATATGGATAAATAGGATTCACCCAGTTTGAACGTTTGAATGCAACTGGTGTAGGATTTTATTTATTTACTTGCGTTTGCTCTTATTATTATTCACTTTATATAAAATTATGTATTTTTGATAAATGAACTCATATATCAGATCATAGTTTGTACAGTGATTCTGGTATATAAATTTATCTGAGAATATTGTAACTGTTTCAAAATGATGTTGTTGCTGTAAAAGAATCTTTAGGTACCATACAATATGATATTTTAAAATTCAATTCCTCTAATGATTACACATTACCATACAGGCCAATGATACCATTGGGTATTAATACTACTCCAAGGTCCAGCCCCGCTCCTACACCCACCTCGGCTAGATTGTCCTGATAATGTTCATCCACTTACAGTAGAAGCATCTTTGATGTTATCACGCAGGAGAAAAACTGGCGGCCAGAAATTAAACCAGAGCCTTGATATCTCAGCGTCCTCCCATAATGGCCGCCATTAGGGAATTGTTTAATGGCGAGAAATGAATTACACACGAATAGAGTAAGATGTTGTATTCAGTCTAGTTTGATGTGTAAAGTTGATATTGTACATGTGATGTATTCCAGGAAAATGAGTCACCAAGTCACCAAGAATGGATGTTGAGATATCAATGAAACGGGGATATCAAGTGGATTCTAATGATGGTAAACCTTATGATACTCATTATAATATTAATTCATCATAAGTAGTTAAATTTTGTGACTGGTGACTCATTTTCCTATAATAGTAGTAGTTAAAGAATAGCACAAGTGACCTTTTTGGAGTAATTCAAGATGGCTGCCAAGCCCTAGCCCCTCCCCTAGCCCCTTGCTCGCTCTGTGGTCGATGTGGTCGAAGTCCAAGATGGCCGCCAAGCCCCTAGCCCCTGCTTATCAGTGTTTTGACCTACTTGCTCCTTTTCTGTGTTGTGTTCGAAGTGTGTGTGTCCTGTTATGTCGAAGTGGTGATAAGGGTGGGGGCCCCTTGGTTATTATTATGTGTCCCTGGTTATTATTATTATGATTATGGGGGGCGCCTGGTTGTTGGTTATGATTATTATGATTATGGGGGGCGCCTGGTTGTATGAATTACACACGAATGAATTACACACGAATAGAGTAAGATGTTGTATTCAGTCTAGTTTGATGTGTAAAGTTGATATTGTACATGTGATGTATTACAGGAAAATGAGTCACCAAGTCACCAAGAATGGATTTTGAGATATCAATGAAACGGGGATATCAAGTGGATTCTAATGATGGTAAACCTTATGATACTCATTATAATATTAATTCATCATAAGTAGTTAAATTTACTCTTTAATATGGCCTCATGATATAGGTAGACATATTCAATACACAGTCTTGGAATTTGGTACATATTTTTTTCTACCAACATCACTAAACACCCTAAAGATGGACGGATTCTGACTAAGGGTTTCTATGGGAAAGCACTTGAGAATATCGTTGTTTTGTGACTGGTGACTCATTTTCCTATAATAGTAGTAGTTAAAGAATAGCACAAGTGACCTTTTTGGAGTAATTCAAGATGGCTGCCAAGCCCTAGCCCCTCCCCTAGCCCCTTGCTCGCTCTGTGGTCGATGTGGTCGAAGTCCAAGATGGCCGCCAAGCCCCTAGCCCCTGCTTATCAGTGTTTTGACCTACTTGCTCCTTTTCTGTGTTGTGTTCGAAGTGTGTGTGTCCTGTTATGTCGAAGTGGTGATAAGGGTGGGGGCCCCTTGGTTATTATTATGTGTCCCTGGTTATTATTATTATGATTATGGGGGGCGCCTGGTTGTTGGTTATGATTATTATGATTATGGGGGGCGCCTGGTTGTATGAATTACACACGAATGAATTACACACGAATAGAGTAAGATGTTGTATTCAGTCTAGTTTGATGTGTAAAGTTGATATTGTACATGTGATGTATTACAGGAAAATGAGTCACCAAGTCACCAAGAATGGATTTTGAGATATCAATGAAACGGGGATATCAAGTGGATTCTAATGATGGTAAACCTTATGATACTCATTATAATATTAATTCATCATAAGTAGTTAAATTTACTCTTTAATATGGCCTCATGATATAGGTAGACATATTCAATACACAGTCTTGGAATTTGGTACATATTTTTTTCTACCAACATCACTAAACACCCTAAAGATGGACGGATTCTGACTAAGGGTTTCTATGGGAAAGCACTTGAGAATATCGTTGTTTTGTGACTGGTGACTCATTTTCCTATAATAGTAGTAGTTAAAGAATAGCACAAGTGACCTTTTTGGAGTAATTCAAGATGGCTGCCAAGCCCTAGCCCCTCCCCTAGCCCCTTGCTCGCTCTGTGGTCGATGTGGTCGAAGTCCAAGATGGCCGCCAAGCCCCTAGCCCCTGCTTATCAGTGTTTTGACCTACTTGCTCCTTTTCTGTGTTGTGTTCGAAGTGTGTGTGTCCTGTTATGTCGAAGTGGTGATAAGGGTGGGGGCCCCTTGGTTATTATTATGTGTTCCTGGTTATTATTATTATGATTATGGGGGGCGCCTGGTTGTTGGTTATGATTATTATGATTATGGGGGGCGCCTGGTTGTATGAATTACACACGAATGAATTACACACGAATAGAGTAAGATGTTGTATTCAGTCTAGTTTGATGTGTAAAGTTGATATTGTACCTGTGATGTATTACAGGAAAATGAGTCACCAAGTCACCAAGAATGGATTTTGAGATATCAATGAAACGGGGATATCAAGTGGATTCTAATGATGGTAAACCTTATGATACTCATTATAATATTAATTCATCATAAGTAGTTAAATTTACTCTTTAATATGGCCTCATGATATAGGTAGACATATTCAATACACAGTCTTGGAATTTGGTACATATTTTTTTCTACCAACATCACTAAACACCCTAAAGATGGACGGATTCTGACTAAGGGTTTCTATGGGAAAGCACTTGAGAATATCGTTGTTTTGTGACTGGTGACTCATTTTCCTATAATAGTAGTAGTTAAAGAATAGCACAAGTGACCTTTTTGGAGTAATTCAAGATGGCTGCCAAGCCCTAGCCCCTCCCCTAGCCCCTTGCTCGCTCTGTGGTCGATGTGGTCGAAGTCCAAGATGGCCGCCAAGCCCCTAGCCCCTGCTTATCAGTGTTTTGACCTACTTGCTCCTTTTCTGTGTTGTGTTCGAAGTGTGTGTGTCCTGTTATGTCGAAGTGGTGATAAGGGTGGGGGCCCCTTGGTTATTATTATGTGTCCCTGGTTATTATTATTATGATTATGGGGGGCGCCTGGTTGTTGGTTATGATTATTATGATTATGGGGGGCGCCTGGTTGTTGGAGTTGATTATTGGTGGATTGGAATGGGTGGAGGAGGAGGAGGAGGAGGAGGAACAGGTGTGCAGGAGAGAGAGAGAGAGAAAATGTTATTTATTAAAGTGGTACAATGACAACTTGGTGAGGTATAAGTAGCGTTGTGAGTTTTATTAGTTCATTGTTTGGTTGAAATTTGACAGGACAATACAAAGAGTAAGTATTTCGGTATCTTGTATAAACTGGAGTGGAGTCAGCAGGAGGCTCCTGCTTGACCAGCTTGTCCTCGTCACGAGCAATGGATTCCAATGTGTCAGTGTCCAGGAACATTTTCCAGTCCTCTTCGCCAGTAGAACCGGTGACTTTTGCAGCGGCCACGGCCTCATTTTTGAAGCGACACGTCTTTTCACCTGTTCTCAAGTGTTTGTACCCACATGCGCCACAATGTTTGGCGGCCATGGCGAATCTAGACAGATAAAACAGATTCAAAAAGAAAACTGCAAAACCACGTCTGTCTTGTAAGTGGGTAAAGTGTCAGTTCTGGTACGTAGCCAGGGCGAGGCCCGCAGTAGAGGCTCCACCTGGTGGACTGCATCATATATGTCACCATATAGACATATATATACCAGGGGAATATATATAATCAATAAACCGTTGAGTGTCTATGGGATGAACAGGTGAAGTCTGCCATAGATAGGCACGCGAGCTCAGCTATAGATGGGGATATCATATCAGTTCAGCCAGCGTTTCCTTAGGCCTTAGGCCTTAGGCCTCCTTTCGCCATTGAGCTGTATAGCGTTGTAAGGTCTATAGTTTTGGTGATAGTCTCTCTTATGGGAGGGGGACATAAAGATTTAGCTTTGACTTGTCTATGTCACAGCAGTGGCATCTTATGCAGATGGCGTATTCGTTGAGGTAGGTATCTTCGAGACCTATGAATATATGTTTTAAATCCTGGTCCCCACAGCATTTTGGCCCACCGCTACGCGGTGTTCCATTCCAAAACTCGGTTTAGTTTATGGGGATTTGTTTCCCGCAGTAGCATGAGATAAAGTCGTTGCGTATTTCGTTTCTCCAGTGTATGTGCATTGGTTGATATGTGATGTAGTTGTCCGGGTACAATTTGTAGTTTTGGTTGTACATAATCATAAATCTGCTGTGAGAGCATGTATTGGACTCTGTGAGAACGGGTAGAACAGAGACGGCGTTGAAAGTAATGGTTTTGGTGCTTACTTTTTTTATTTTTGTGGTGAATAAAATGGCTGAAGAGAATGGGCAACGAAGTGAAGGCGGTATATTCCAAATAGGTGTTGGCTGGGATGAGCACATTAGCCGTTTGCCTGTAGAGTTTTTCGGTGAGAAGACGTTTGGTATGCCAGTTTTGATCAGAAGCATAGCGCTGAGTTTCTGTGCAAATTTTGAATTGTGCATTATTTTGCTGTAGGAATAGTTGAAGTATGTCGAGCGTTTGAACTGGGTTGTTTTCTGCTGATTTTTTCCTTTCGACTCTGTTGCGTTGTCTATAGCACCGGCTGTAACTGGATCTAGACATACTTGAGATAGCGATGATGGTTAGGTATGATTAGATCGGGGGGTTTATCTTATATATATCACCACTGAAGAAGGAGACAACCCATCTCCGAAACATGTATGGTCGTGAATAAATAAACAACAACAAAAAAACTTTATCTCTCAGTGTCACAAAATGTTGCCTAGCAACATACATTCCATGTCCATTTTCCCCTGGAATCCTTCAGTGTAGCAGTAATAGTGAAGACATATATCTGAAATCTGAATATCTAACATGTACAAAATCATTTTGAGGTGAAACCAGAAAAAAAATGCTATGATATATCCTTGTCCTTGACTACTTGACCTTGAACTTGACCTCTACATCCTTGACCTTGATCAAGGTCACTGCCAATGTTGGCATTTGAGGCCCTTGATATGTATACATTATCATATAATTCCATCTCAAACGTTCCAGGTACATGGTAAGAAAACTTGATTTTTCCATGTAAAACAGATCTTTAACCTTTGACCTTTTACCTCTGACCTTGGGTAGCTGATTTGACCTTGAGTTGTGGTTCACATAAGAAAATGGAGGATTAGTGCCTCAGCAACACTGTTGAGAAATCTCAAAACATTGAGCAGATTTGGTGATAGATGACAGAGAAATCCCTCCTGACTGTGAGGGAATGTGGCTGTCCAATTATTACCTCAATCTTGACCCCTACAGGACGTTTGTGGTACTAATTAGCCTCAATGGGAAACTAACAGTATATAAATAGTATCTCAGTCGTGTATAATTATGTGTATTAAATACCAGAAAACACACATTTAATAGAATTAATAATTTTCCTGGAATTATTAGCTTGAGCAGAGAGTTTTGAATTGATATTAGTAAAATACTAAACCAGAGTACATGCTGGTTGCTAGCTTGGTTACAAGGACACACAGACAGACAAGCAAATAAGCAGAATGAGTCTGCAACTAGCAGACAAGTTGCAGAACAAAGAACCTCATGTCAACAAGTTTCCAAATGTAAGTATCACAAGTTATTAATGATTTCCCCACTGTTATGATTTTGAGATAATTTATTTGTCATTCTAAAGGCCAACTATGTTTTACATTGTAAAATAATTTAGATATTAATATATTAGTGGGTGATAATAGGGGAAAGTATGGTGCCAACAGCCTGGGGTCCACAAATATGGTCCGAATACACTGATTGTTTGCTTGATCATTAAACATTTTGATCCATGTAATCTTGGTTATCTATTTATGTCATGTAGAAGGTTAGAGAACACAGTATGTAGGGGTAGGCATAATGGCCAGGTAAATAGTATCAATAAGTGTTAAATATCACTTGAATATTTTAACAAATCTCAATTTTAAAGGCTTATATTAATATTTCTAGAGCTACACGGCTTTAAAGGAAACATATCCATGTAATTTCCCCTCAAACCGGCCCCTGTCCATGACCCCCACCCCCGCCACATTGACAAACATCCCTACTACCTCCTTTCATGGACACACCCATCTACATGCACCCCAATTCACTCCTATTGCCAACCCCATCTTTGCAGACACATCTTCAATGACACCTGCCAAAGGTAGTTAATGTTTGTCGTCCATATTCTTCAGGAAAACAGCAGTTCTAGGAGGTCTATGTGCAAATGAATCAGCAGATAGAACAAATGAACACCAGTTACTGACATTCTAATGTAAGTGCAAATATCCCTTTTCCCTCTAATTACCTATTGAATGAAACTACAATTGCTCTATCTGTGCTGAATGTCAATCTGTTAAGAACAGAACAACCCTTGGGGGCTTGAGATTATGTCAATAAAACTATCATTTAGGGCAATTAATAATCATCTTTTCTCTTTACATCATTTAGAGAATAATCCCATGGATATCACCAAGAAGTGGGTGTGATGTTAGAATCACAGACAGAAATCACAGAATCCTTCTCATCAAATGCAAGCACACAGACATCTAGAGGTAAGTATCAATAATTGTTAAAGTTTCCCCATCACCACACAAGGCACTGATGTTCTTTGCTCCAATCGCCAGGATGTGTCTGCTCTAGTGCCATGCATGCATGAGGAGGCTGACACTCGTATCCTCCTGCACCTACAGGATGCCATACAACAGGGATACAGCAAAGTGTCAATACGCACAGTTGATACAGATGTGGTAGTCCTGGCCATAGCATCAGCTAATTGCCTCAATATATGTGAACTGTGGATTGCCTTTGGAGCTGGGAAGAACTTCAGGTTCATTGCTGCTCATGAGATTGCCAAAGCTCTTGGTCCCAACCGATGTGTGGCCTTGCCGATGTTTCACGCCTTTACTGGATGTGACACAGTGTCGTGCTTTGGTGGCAGGGGCAAGAAGACTGCATGGGACATCTGGACCACCTATGGAGACGTCACACCAGCATTCTCTGCCTTGGGTACCATGCCAGACCCAGGTGCCATTGACGAGTGGATACAACCACTGGAGCGATTTGTGGTCCTGCTGTATGATCGCACCAGCACAGAGGTGGGTGTGAACCAGGCAAGGAAACAGCTGTTCCGCAAGAAAGGCAGAGCTATTGATGGTCTGCCTCCTACACAGGCTGCACTCATCCAACACACTAAGAGAGCTGCCTACCAGGCTGGTTACTGTTGGGCCCAAATGATGATCCCTGCTCCGGAGCTTCCGTCACCAAGTGAATGGGGTTGGAACAGAAAGCCTGGCGGTGGATGGAGTATAACCTGGACAACATTACCAGAAGCATCAGAAGCTTGCAGGGAACTCTTGAGATGTGGCTGCAAGAACGGCTGCAGAGGACGCTGCAAATGTCATAAGGCTTCTCTTCAGTGTACAGCTCTTTGTCAGTGCGGTGGACAGTGCTCTGAGTGACATGGCTCACAGACAACAGTTCATTATTGTTCAGACACAATTTCAATCCTATTGACTTATTTATATTCATGAGAACTTTTATTTCTCAATAATCATTTACAGTTTTTTAAATACAGTTTAAGAAAAAGTGGGATTGCAGTTAGACTATAAAAAGCTATTGTGTGTACGGTCTCTGCTAATGGAAGAAATAATTCTGGGATTTTTTACGCTTCGGACAAAGTGGTCCTGTTTCCAAAATCATAACATGACATGAAAATGATAATCAATCTCACTTTGTTTAGCTCAAACTATTAATTATTTGCCATTCAACTGTTATGTGGACAGTAAAACCACCTGCAGTACTAGTTCGCTGCTTATAGATAATCCTCCCTAATCAGTATTTTCCAGTATTTCAAGGAATTTTCTGTCTAGTATTACATATTCTCTGAACTATTCTGTAGTTTTAAGTGCAAAGAGTTAATAAAATGTTTGATTTATTTAGATAATTCAGATTTGATATTAGCAGTTAGCGTATTACATTAGTCCATGTATACTTTCAATCTGTCATCTAACTGCTGAATATAAATATCGTACATTTTGAAAAAAACAGCAACTGTCTTCTCATTTTATTCAAATGAGTCAAGTGATATGAGTTTATCTAATTTCATGGCAGAAATTTGTGGCCATCTTGGAAAATTCTTGATACTTTGATTGGATATGGAATACAAATACAGCCTCTACATAGATAAATACATATGGTATGACATCAAGACCAATCAAATGAGATTATTCTAGCCAATTCTAATGCAAAAATAGGATTTTTCAGGGAAAAAAAGCAGCCATCTTGGAAAATGGCGGCCATCTTGAAATCCCAAATGGTCCAGGAATACAAATATGGTCACTACCTTAGTAAAACTCTCTGATTCAATGTCAAGATCATTCTAATCGGATTATTCTAGCCAATTCTAATGCAAAAATAGGATTTTTCAGGGCAAAAAAGCAGCCATCTTGGAAAATGGCGGCCATCTTGAAATTTCAAAAGGTCCAGGAATACAAATATGGTCACTACCTTAGTAAAACTCTATGATTCAATGTCAAGATCATTCAAATCAGACTATTCTAGCCAATTCTATGGCAAAAATAGCATTTTTCAGGGCAAAAAAGCAGCCATCTTGGAAAATGGCCGCCATTTTTGTCATAGGTCGAATCTGAGATGGCCCTACTTCTAAAAATCACCACTGAGGCAGAATCTACCTGTGGACCAAATTCCATGCTTGTTTCATCAAACCCACAATACTTTCACCTATCTGCAGTACTATATTGGGTATTGTGTCTATCTTATACCATCCTTATACATGATGCTGCATTGGTCCGAGGGAGGGCGCTGGTAGCAGATTGGTAGCAGTACCTCTTATCAGCGTATAAATTAAAAAATCGCACCCTTTTTTGGATCATTATTACAAATTTTGACAATGGAGGAGGTGTTGGAGTTTACGAACGCCTTAGGGCTTTATTTCTGGGCATTGGAACGAGGCCTGACTGATAGCCCCTATGTTAGAGGGCAGATGGAGTATTTGCAAACCGTAAGTGCAGGATTGTGACCTATGGATTTTTGGAAATTTTTGGAAATTTACACACACACACACAGGTGGACTATTGTGATATTTAGGAGGTTTTGTTTTTCAGTTAGAGAAAGCTGCGGCGACACGTTCAGCCCGGTTTTCCGGGGTAGAAACAGAGAGCGAGGCAGCAGGCGCTGCATTAGCCGAGTTGGGGCGAGAGCTAGAAGAGCTTTTAGCGGGCCCTGTGACAGCTGAGGAGGAGGAGGAGGAGGTGGTGGAGGAGGTGGTGGTGGAGGAGAAGAAGACGACGACCCCGTCGCCTGTGCGGTGTGATTCACCACATCAACAACAACCTCAGGAGGAGGTGGAGGTGGAGGAGGAGGAGGAGGTAGGACTTGTCAAATTTTATAAGTAGGTGGATGAATTGAGCGAAGATGTATGTATATGAGTATTTTTTATTTTTTAATTATGGAGCTGAACAGTTGACAGAAAGTAATTTTCTTTTTTTTTTCCTTCTAGATCGTTTGCTTTTTGGAACAGGTCATGGACGGTGGATATAGTCCGATCTCCTCATGTGACGGAGAGCCGATGCAATCCGATCCTGAAGCAGCTGCGTCTGTGGTGCCTGTGGAAACTGTGGAACTAGTAGGTATTCTGAAAATATAAAATTTAATAATATTTTTAAAAAAAATATATTAAAAAAATAACATGAGCTCAGCTTTTGCGTGAAATTCACATGTTTTTTCACAATTTTAGGAGTTGTGTCCTAGTTGTGGAGCCGTTGTGGAACGAGGGACGAAATTAGGGGCAATGCACCGATTGGCGTTGTGTCGCCGAGGAGGAGGAGACCTGTGTATCGGAGGAGACCTGCGTGTCGGATGAGACCTGTGTGTCGGAGGAGACCTGTGTGTCGGAGGTTTGTCACCACACCAATTTGCAAAAGACTGCTGTTTGCAGGAGGAGGAAGAGATGATGGATACAGAAGTAATTATAAGCTATTTGTAAAAGTGTGTAAATTAGTGTATATTCAGTATATAAAGTATGGTGTTAAATTCTTTCTTGTTGTTGTTAGGAAAAACCGAAACAAGTTCTGTCCTGTCGCCATTGTGAGAAGGTGTTTACGCGCAAGTTCAATCGCGCTCGTCACAAAGCCATCTGCAAACACCGACTGAAGCCCTGTGGCATGTGCCAACGCGTGCCTGTATCGAAAGTGGACGCGCTTCGCCACGAGGCTTCTCACAACAAAAGGAGTTACAAGTGCCGCTCGTGTGAGGAGAGATTCGATTCGAGGGGTGCTCTTTATTTACATCGAGGTCAGCTTCACGGACGAGGAGACGGCCTTGAGGCAGAGCCTTGGGACACCCGCCCGTTTGACGACGAGGCTATGGAAGAAGTATTCAATGCGAATAGAGGTCATGTTTTGCGAAATCACACCAGAGGGGCTCTGTCTGTCGTGTTTAACTTTCCTGTGAACGATTTAACACCTGAAGTGTTCGAAGAACAGGTGGAAAGAATGGCTAGCGAGCTGGACCAGACTTTCAAAATTGACCTGTCTTTGGGAATCCTGTTGAGACACAGCAAAACGGGGGAATACCGGTATTTCGTTCCCTATTCGAACGCCTCGTTGTTTGACGAGCCCATGTACATTTCCAAGCGAAATGACTTGGCCAAGTTGAAGCAGCGTCTAAGGGATTTGGACGTGGACGAGGCCGTTAGGCAGACGAGACCCAATTCCAAATGGAGACCTGTCATGGTCTGGAACGTCAACTACTTTGTGACGTTGACCAATTGGCCGTTGGGAAGCGGGCTTTGTCCGGATTACCTTAGGAATAGAAAGAGCGTTATCACTTTGGATACGAAAGCCCATTCCATGACATGTATTTAAACCTTCACGAGGATCACCTCAGCTACATTTCGGATTTCAAAAGCTTTGCCAGAAAGTTTGAGTGCGAAACATGTGCGCGTATATTTACTTTGAAAAGAGACAGACTGTCTTCCTTCAGAGCTTTGGCTTTGCACATGGGTGCCAACCTGGAAAGTATGGATCCGTACGCCGAAAGGTTGTATCGCGACTGGCGTCAGTACAATGAAACCGTGTTGAACGTGGCACTGCCGCTAGAGCCTGGGGAGTACATGGGCTTGCTGTCGGAGGAGTTTCCTGATTTTGATCAGTGTTTCGAGGTGTCTTTACAAGTTTATGATTTACAGCCCAACGGAGATGTGGTCGTGAGGTATCTGTCACACGAAAAGTTCAACTCTGTGCTGTATTTAAACCTTCACGAGGATCACCTCAGCTACATTTCGGATTTCAAAAGCTTTGCCAGAAAGTTTGAGTGCGAAACATGTGCGCGTATATTTACTTTGAAAAGCAACTTGACACGGCATCGCTTGTGTTGCTTGGCCCAAACCAAATTGCAGCTTTGCGGCGGTGTGTACTCTCCGGCCAAGACCATTTTCGAAGAGCTGGAAGATGTTGGCATTAGCACGGAGAAGATTATGTACGGGTGGTTTGCCGCATTCGATTTCGAATCGATATTGGTGCCAATGCATGAACAGAATTCCGAGAAGCTGGTTTGGGAGCAAAACCACCAGGCCATTTCTGTGAGCGTGTGCTCGAACATCGAGGGCTACACAGAGCCGGAGTGTTTTGTTGACGAGGACATGGACAAGCTCCTGCAAGCTCGGTTTACCCGTTTGCACGAAATGCAAGACAAATCGTATGCTTCGGCTCGAGAAAAATGGAAAGAGGTGAGTTTGGCACTGGAGGCCAAGCTGGAATTCTGGCACGATGACAACGACAATTGTGAGCAGCGGGAGGATCATGATGATGATGGTGATGATTGCGGAGGCAACA
Organism: Sthenelais limicola; assembly: GCA_942159475.1. NCBI lineage: Eukaryota > Metazoa > Annelida > Polychaeta > Phyllodocida > Sigalionidae > Sthenelais > Sthenelais limicola. The sequence goes on from OW804101.1 coordinate 20,363,429, forward strand.
ACGCCGACGACGACGACGAGCTAGAAGAAGCTGCCTTTATGTGCCGGGAAAACCAGGAAAACCGGTCCAAGACAATCATGTACAAATACCTGGTGCGGATGAAAGAAAAATTCGAGGACTACATGAAGGTGTTGCCTGTGTTCGGGTTCAATTCGTCGAACTATGACATTAATTTGGTGAAGGAGCTGTTTTTCAAGCACATGAACTTTGGCGATAGAAAGAATTTCGTGGCCAAGCGAAATAACAGCTATCTGGTTGTGCAGAACGACCGCCTTCGATTCATGGACGATTCAAAGCCTACGGTGTCGACGGGGACCTTTCGAAGAAATACTTTCCCTACGAGTACCTGACGAGCGCCGACAAATTGAATGAGACCGAGCTGCCTCCTCACAAGGCTTTCTATTCGAGCCTGAAAAAGTCGAACATCAGCGAGGAGGAATACGCGGAAATGCAGCAGGTGTGGAAAGAGAAGGGCATGAAGACGCTGCACGACTATCTGGTGTACTACAACAACAACGATACGTTGCCTTTCTGTCTCACCACCGAGAAGCTGCAGCAATTCTACCACGCCAAAGGAATCAATGTTTTTAAAACGTCGATCAGTTGCCGGGGAAGCGCGAAGGATGCTGCACGACGCAGGCACGAAGCACAGTAGTTTCTTTTGCAAGATTCTGCCGGAGCACAGAGACCTGTATGCGGTGATCGAGAAAAATATCATCGGAGGCCCCTCGATAATTTTCAACCGAAGGCAGATTGCCGGCGAGACCGCATTGAGACTGGGATCCAAGGTTGAAACCAAGGTTGTCAAGAAAATCATCGGACTTGATTGCAACACTTTGTATTTGTACACGATCGGTCAAGCCATGCCTACCGGGTTTTACATTCGCCGAGAGAGGGAGTACGGTTTCAAACCCGAGAAGATCCAGAGGCACTTGCTGATGTATGCCTGGATGGATTGGCTAAATTTCCAAGATCCGTCTCTGGAAATTAAGCACATGTGCAATTACGGCAAGGAAGTTCGCATTGGTTCCTTTTCGGTGGACGGGATTTCGCGGAGGGCGAACGGCAAGAAGACGTTGGTCGTCGAGGTGGCTGGTTGCTACTTTCACGGGCATGCTTGCATGAAGGGGAAAATGGATGAGAAAGAAAGACTGAAAAGGTTGAAGCGCACAGAGGATCGCGAGGCTCTGTTGCAAGAGTGGGGCTACGAGGTGCGCAACTACTGGGAGTGTGCGATTCGACGGGAAATGCGATGCAACGAGACCTTCGAGGCCTTTACGAAAAGCTACCTTCCTTCCTTCCTTTTACTGGAAGCACTGCGGGAAAGTGAGCGAGGAGGAGATTCTAGAGGCTGTGCGAGCTGAAGAGCTCTTCGGCCTGGTCGAAGTAGACATCGAGATAGAAGAGGAGGCCGAGCGGTACTTTGAAGAGATGTGTCCCTTGTTCTGTACGACGGAGGTGCCGTTCGAGGCGATCGGAAAACACATGCAGGAACACTGCGAGCGGTTCAATGTTTCGAAGAAACCGCGGAGGCTGTTGGTTTCGGGCACGCGGGCCAAGCGCCTATTGCTCGCCACTCCCTTGCTCAAGTGGTACTTGGACACAGGCTTGAAAGTGACGCATATCTACCAAGTGGTGGAATTCTGCAAAGAGGCGTGCTTCAAGGAATTCGTCGACGACGTGACCGAGGCTCGCTTGAGGGGTGACAGTGACCCTTCCCAGGCCATCGTGGCCGATACTATGAAATTGCTTGGGAATTCCGCGTATGGCGGGCTCATCCAGAACAAAAAGAAGCACAAGTCGGTTATCTATTCCAACGACAAGAACAAGGTCATGATGAAAGTGAACAGTCCTTTGTACCGGAAAATGACTGAGCTGAGCCAGAAGTACTACGAGGTGGAACTGGCAAAGCGCAAGATCGTATTGGACCTACTTGGGTTTCTTCATCTTGCAGTACGCCAAAAGAATGTTGGAATTCTACTACGAGTGCATCGATCACTACTTAGGGAGAGAGGCGTTTGCCATGACCGAGATGGATATGGACGCGCTGTACTTTTCGATAGGCACGGACACGCTGAAGGAATCGGTCCGACCCCACCTGAAGGAGCGGTTCCTCAGTGAAATTTACAATCGCTGTTCGGACGATTTGGACCCCGTTTGGTTTCCCCGAGAGTGCTGCGAGCGTCACGCGAAAAGAGACAAGAGAAAACCCGGAGCCTTCAAACTGGAAGCACAGGGGGAGGAAATGATTTGTCTGGCGAGTAAAAGGTATATTTTGAAGAGCGGCGATAAATTCATGTTCAGCTCGTAAGGCATTAGCAAAAGGGCGTTAGAGAACGTGTTTGACCTTTACGCCTCTGTGCTGAGAACTGAGGAATCTCGCTTTGCGACGAATCGCGGATTCAGAGCTCGGAACAACACAATCAACACGTACACGCAGGCCCGAGCTGGATTCGCCTACGCGTACTGGAAGCGCGAAGTGCTGTCTGACGGAGTGACAACGAGGCGTTTGCAGGACCTGGTATTGAGTCCTTGGAGTCTGACGGAGGACGTTTGCTGGTTTGACAAAGGGGATCCCCTCTCGTTGGAGTACCCGTGTACTTTACACTGGAAGGACAACGTGTTTTCGAATGTGGAGCATCTGTATTCCTATGCGCTTAGTGCGTTTCACAAGGACTCGGAAAGATGCGAAAAGATCCTGTATTACTGTGAGGAGGCGGAGGACTGCCGAAGGGCGTTGCTCGGTCTGAAGGTGAAAAGCAACTGGTACGAGGAAATGAGCAAAGTAATGCGTGACATTTGCCTACTGAAAGCGAAGACGAACAAAGAAGTGAGAGCATTTCTTCTTCAGACAAGCGGGCCGTTGGTGTACTGTCAGTCGAACGAGCGCACCTGGTCATGCGGGTTCAATAAAAAGATTGCTCGCTTCGTCGACTCGAAACACCACGTGCGCAACAACCTTTTGGGTTCGCTGTGGGAGGGTATAAGGAAAGACCACAGTCACCTGCTGAAAATAGATTTACCGCAATGAAGACGACGACGACTGTGTCCAAGACTATGTCCAAGACTATAGTGGACGTAGCTGAGGCGTTTTTCCAGACTCCGACCTCTGTCTGTGTGAGTGGGTCGACGGGCTCTGGAAAGTCCTTTTTTGTGAAAAGGCTTCTGAAAAACAGAGCGACCATGTTTAGCGACCCTCCAGAGAGAGTGCTTTACTTTTACGGCATTTGGCAAGCGGGATTTAACGACATGCCGAACGTTAAATTTGTGCAGGGTCTGCCTAATGAACTGATGAGCTATGCTGATGGAAACCCTGCTGTTTGGGTAATAGATGATTTGATGCACGATGTTGTGAACAACAAGGAAGCGGAGCGATTGTTTACTGAAGGGAGCCACCACAAAAACATTACTGTGATTTACTTGAGTCAAAATATATTCTGTCTAGGAAAATCGAGCAGGACCATCAATTTGAACACGCATTACAACGTATTGTTCAAAAACGCAAGGGACGTATTACAGATATCTCGCCTGGATTCCCAAACAGGCATGAACGGTTTGTTACGGGCTGCTTATAAAGACGCCACGAGCCGGCCTTGGGGGTATATAATCGTGGACCTGTCTCCCCGAAATCATTCCGAGTTGAAACTTTGGACCGACGTGTTTCCCGAGGAAAAGCCTGTGGTTTACATTGCCTGAAGAGGAGCAGCAGACATGTCGCGCCGTTACCGCTTTCCTTCATTCGCCGACTACGAAAATCGCCTGGTTACGTATAGTCGGAATTGGACTAATTCGTACCCGAGCAAGTATACATTGTGCAGTAACGGGTTCTTCTATTTGGGAGCTGGAGATTGTGTGCAGTGCTTTGACTGCGGCGTGCAACTTCAGTCCTGGACAAAGGACGACATTCCCGCCGTAGAACACGCCATACAGTCGCCTAAATGCGAGTCTGCTAAAAGAAAGCTTTTGGATGCGGGTTACTCAGTCGATGCCATAGTGAAGCTAGCCACCGAGGTTTGAGAGCAGAAAAAAGAGATATCGCATCTAATGTCGAGAATCAAGGGCTTGCATAGACATGTAATGTACAGCAGTGCCCGGGTTGGCAGACAGAGCGCAGCCACCGTTAGCACCGCACATCCTACTGTTGCTCCCAGTGTAGCATTTTCGTTTGATGTGTGTGATGGCCCTGACGGTGACGACGAGGACGAGGAGGACAAGGAGGACGAGAGCCTGCTGATGCAATGACCGGTCTTAGAGAAGGAGCCTATTTGACTTTGTTTTTGTCGACTCCGAGCAAACGTCAAGCCGAGGCGTTACTTTCCACAGCTACTAAGGAGCAAGTGCAAACCTTGAGTGAAATTGCATGGAACTTGTTGCATTTGCCTTTGGATCCTAAGGCTGCAAAGGCGGTGGAAACGAACAAGAGTTTACTTGGAAAGCTGAGCGATAAAAATCGAAGTATAAAGCTAAGAGCTCGATTGATCGGGAAAAATAAGAATCGGATTATCGACACATTACATCCTGTAAAAGAGCAGCTTCTAACCCTCACAGGATGAGGAAAATGGTTCTCATCCCGTACAAACTTTACGAAGCCAATCAAAAGGGTACGGGGGCACCAGTACTGGCAGTACCACAGCCACCCCAGCCACCGACATCTCCTCCTTCTCCTTCTCCTCATCCAGCTGCTGAACCCGCTGCTGCTGCTGCTGAACCTGCTGCTGAACCCGAACCACTCGTAGTGCAAAAACCTGCTGCTGAACTTTTTTCCGTCAAAAGCCGAAAGCCTAATGCTTTCGCACACGGAACAGGCAGTAGTAGTAGTAGTAGTAGCAGGCGTACAAAAAGCAAGCTGAAAAGCAAGCTGAAAAGCAAGCTGAAAAGCAAGCTGAAAAGCAAGCTGAAAAGCAAGCTGAAAAGCAAGCTGAAAAGCAAGCTGAAAAGGGACGACCCCTCCACCACTGGCGTTCTTCCTCTTCCTCCTGCTATGGCTATACGCACGCGTTAAAAACGCTGAAAGGAGTGGAAATGGTTTCAGCACTGAAAACAGTATTCAAAGACGCGAAACCTAAAGTGTTTCGATCTGACGGGGGCACAGAATTCAACAACAAGTGGGTGCATGAGTATCTGAGCGACGAAGGCGTGAAACAGGTGACCACATGGAACAAGAGCCAGGCGGCCATAGCCGAAAGATTCATAGCCACGATCAAGTTCAAACTGAAAAAATATATGCAAAAAAAGCAAACCGACCGTTGGATCGATGTGCTGCCTGAATTTACCCAAGCTTACAATCGGTCCATGCACCATAGCATCAGGCGCACTCCTCAAGAGGCAGTGGAAAGGTTGAGCAACGTGGATTTGTGGGACACGCAGTACGCCCCTAAAAAGAAGAAGAGGCGAAAAACGAGCAAATATGCACCTCCCTTTAAATCCATATTCAAATTCGCGGTGGCCGACACTGTGAGAATTTCCAAGTGGAGGCACGCCTTTACTCGTAAATACGACGAGAAATTCACTCACGAGCTGTTTAACGTAACGGGCAGACAGGCGAAGGAAGGCATTCCACAGTACACACTGAAAGACTGGCACAGCCAGGAGATTGACGGGCGATTTTTCTAGCACGAGTTGCAGAAAGTGCGAGTCGAGGAAAACAGGCTCTACAACGTGGAGAAAGTCATTAAAAACGAAGTGCCCGGCAACTCGGTGTGGGACTTTGCGCTCGAGCTGAGGAGCCCGACCAATTTCAAGGAAAAGAGCTGGGAGTGTGCTCTGATGGAACTGTGCATAAAGGGAGTAGACAATCTAAAAGAAGATCTGTTTGTTTACTGCAGCCGTTTGGAGTACAGCTCTTTGTCGCAGGATCGCTTTAGGAACTTGCTCAAAATCATCAGGTCACCGGGGGAAATAGCACTGCCTTATTACATGCCTGTAAAGCCGGAAAGTACTTGCGATAAGATTCGGATATATATAAAAACAGCAAGCGGAGCACCTCCGTCCTCAGTCACAATGGAGGAAGTATGGTGCACACTGGAATTAAAAGTGCGAGAATGAGCTTTGTGCCGTACGTTCACGACAAAGGAAAGTGGGAGAACATTAGCAAAACGAAAAAAACATTCGGAAAAGGAGCAGGTTCTATTGTAGAGGGCCCGGAGCAGGAAGTTTTGGAGCGAGCCAAGGCTGCTTTATTAGAGGAAAAGAAAAAAATGAAGCCTCATTCTTCCAGGGGAAAAAGACGCGTTAACAAGTCAAAGAAAAAAAGGCAGCCGAGGCGAGGTGTGCAGAAAAGATGAAAAAAAAACGAAAAAAAGCAAGAAAACACCGTCGGGCAAAAGAAAGTTTAGGCGATAAATATGTCTACGGCAACGTTTGTGTTGAACAACGCCGACGAGGGCATGACCAAGCGCTTGGACATTTTCAATTTACCTCCGGTAGACACGTCGGTCAGAGAAGTGGACATTGTGGAATTCAAGCCTACGAGCGCACTAACTGACGAGGCGCCCATCACCTTTACCATCCCCAACAACTCGGGGGACTCGATAGATTTGCAGAAAATCAGAATATGCATGACTTTGGAAATTCACGACTCGGAGGGAAAAACCGTAAAGCTCGCTGACGACGTCAGCCTGGTGAATAACATTTCGGTGTCGATGTTTTCTAGACTAGCAGTCCGTTTGCAGTTAAATTGTGAATTATGAATTATGACTTTTTTTGGTTACTGTACAGTTGTACTATTGCGCTGAACATTGCACTGAACATTGCACTGAGCAACTTCTATTAATATTATTATCATTATTATTATAATTGCTTATGAATACTTTCTGTACTCTCTGCTCTTTTATGGTATTTTTCCTTTTCTTCTAGTCCAGCCTCTTGCAGAAAGACGGACCCACCATGGCTGACATACAAGATCTGATGCAAGAACTGAAGGAGGTCGACAACGACGACTTTTGGAACATAAAAGAACCCTTTCGAACCCCGCCCTTTACACAACCACTACCCCTCTTTTCGACCACAACTTTAGGAACGTGGCTATTTCGGCCGTTAAAAACACAGTAAAAAACACAGTCTTAAAAAAATTATTCCCGGGACGCTTTGCCAACACCTCCGACTACGACCCCGAATTCGCCAGACAAAGACCTCAACCTCCTTTTCTACTAAATCACGGAGCGTCCCATATCGAAACTTTAAATTTCGACGATGTCGCGGATGACTATGAGATCCCAGCTCCTTCTTTTTCGGCTCCCCTACCTTCTACCTCCACCACCCCTAGAGTCCCCCTTGTATGAAAATGTTTCTGCAGCTGCTTTAGCGCCAGCCGTACTACCAGCTGCTGCTGCTGACTCTCCTCCTGCTGCCTCTGATGCTGGCGCTAAAGCAGCTGCCCCTCACCTTTTGCCCCTGTTAAAAACTTCCACACCTATAGCCAACAAAAGTTTCCAGCTCCCCACCCCTAGAACAACCCTTATGGAATTTTTAGAAACAGAGGCGGAAAGTCTAATAACACAATATTTCTTTGCAGTCATCTTTATTTCATCCAGCTCCTCCTCCTCCTCCTCCTCTCTTTTTCCTCAACCGTGACATTGTTTTGTTTTGACATATTCCAAATTAACAGTCTTTTGGATTTTCCTTCCTTCTAAATTTCAAAATTACATCACCGACGTCGACCTCTTCCTTCAAAAATATATTTAATAAGCTGTTACATTTGTACATTAGTCTGTTTTATCTCAGCCATGACAGTATCTGATTACTTGGCTCTTGGCTCTGCGCCATTCACAGCCTTATTACCATTGTTTTTTTGTACATCCTTACATTGTGTATTTACATTACCACTGATTGGATTAAGACGATTAAGTCGAACAGCTCCTCCTGTATTGCCATTGAAAAATTGTCTCCTCCGCGCCATTACCTTAGCCGACATTTACTCGATTGTACATACCAAAAGAACATTAGTATTATTATTTCCATTTTTTTTTTTTTTTTTTTTACGCGTCAGGAATACTGTTTCAATAAAAGTGCTGGTTCTTATATAATTGTCAATTGTTCATTCACGCAAGCATTTTAATTTCCTCGGGAATGGAAAGTTCACTGAAATAGTCCATATCAACAATTTCAGCCCATCTTCTTTTAAGCACGTTCTCCACCGCAGTCGCAGAGGGTCCTTCCCTCAAGTCATAGTACTCTGCCATTCTTCGCACAGCCTCTGTCAACTCACCCGAGTCAATGGAAAAATAGGCAGCACATACGTCCAGTTTGGAGTCTGGGCCCGAAAATGTGTCAATGCAACCCCCTTCGTGTGCGAGCTGCGCCTCTGCTTCTTCAATGCAACCGTTGCAATTACTTTGACGTATCTCATCGTAGCATTTCTTTAAAACAATGCCATACATTGTTTCGGCCAACTCCTCGTAAGTCGGGCAAGGCACCTTCTCGCTCTTAATCTCCACACGAACATCAGGGCAGTAAGCGATTACTCCAGCCGTAAATTCCTCAGAGGATTTCACACAGTTCTTCCTCTTCAGAAATTTGCTTTCATTCTCAGAAACAACCCTATCGCCATTATAGCCAGTCCATGTAAATAGCTTGATCGTTTTCACAGGTAACTTGACTTTCTTTGAACTGGAAGAAAAGTCACTACTACTACTGTTGCGTTTGACACTACTGAGGCTGCTGGTGGTGCTGCTGTTGTTGTTGTTGTTGTTGTTAGATTTGCACCAGGTTGCAAAAGCAGGCAGTGAGGCAATAAGCTCATTTGACTCTTCCAATGTAAAGTTAAACCACAACCAGGGGTAATATCCACTTCCATCTTCATTTCTCTTACTAATGGTAATATAGTCACAACCATTCAACTGTTTGCGTATAGCTGTCCAGTCATTCTGACACTCTACAAGCTCGCTCGTAATCCCCTTTTTCATAGCTCCGGCAATAAGCTCAAGAGCGGGCAGACTCATAAAAAGATGTCGCACAACACCGTCCGTTCTAGTCCTGGAAAGTTTCACAGACTTCCCACTCTGTTTAGCGATACTGACTTTGTCACTAAGCACAAGCGGTAAGGCGGAGCTGGTAAAGGTATCCATGTTGTCTCTTCAAAGTCTGTCGACTGAGTGATCGACCAAGGAGGCATACATACTTATAGCTCGGCCAGGAGATCAGTTCGCCTTATCATGATTAATCCTGCCTTCAGCTCTTCCAACCTCTCCGCGTCAGAGCGCGACTCAGTCTGTTTTATCCACGCTCCCAGTAGCTGCTCTCCGCTTGAAGAGTCATTTATCCGCTCTCTCATGCAATCTTCTATAGTCTCAATCTGACTATAGCTTAAACCCAATGTCATCCCCAAACGCCGCCAACATCCAGCAATCATAGTCGACAGCCTTTCTAAAATAACAAATTCTAAAGTTCGGTCTGCTCTCGAAAATTCTTGCTCCAGCATTTCACTCAAGTCCATGCACTCACAATCACGTAAGGCGCGGTAAAGCTGGCAGTAGCCTTCAAAATCAGACTCACTCGAAGCCCTTCTCCACTCCAGTAACATAAGCAACGGGCTCTCTGTGAAAAATCTCAGAAATCCGCTGGAACAATGCAGTCGAGGGGCTAGCAACATCCCATCTCGACCCAATTGCCTAAACACCTTCTCAAACTTGCTTGCAATAGCTGGGTCGCTCATTTTTTTTTTTTCTTTTTTTTTTTCCCCTACAATATTCGTAGTCGCTTTCTACTCAGTCCAAAACAACATTGACAGTGCATACAGCGATTCACAGAGCCGACTAAACCGCTAAACACATGCTCAACTCCTAAAATGTTGCAACAACTCGCAGGGTCGGGTGGACTTTTTGCAAATGTGTTTGCTCCACACAAACATTTCAGCCAGTTCTTTTTGCTCTTGAAGTCACAGTCCACATACGTTAATCCAAGAAAGTCGTTAGTCTCTAGATGCACCGCCAGGGATGTGTGAGTGCACTGAAGACCTGTCTTGTCAAAATACGGCAACAGGCACAAGCTCACATGAGAGGAGGAGGAGGATGGATAAAGTTGCTTGTCTTTTTTCAAATAGAAAAATGCCCTATAAACAACTTCCTCAGAGGAAAATTCCATACATTCAAAAATAACACCTCTTGGTATTAATTCTCCTCGGCTGGCTCTGACCAAACTTTCTTCAAATTGATGCACTAAATGTCTGGTTACTGCATTTCTCCCCTTTTTCGGGAATGGCTGCTTGTAAACTAAACAAACACCCAGGTAAGGCGAAGGAAAGTACCATCCAGTTCCCTCAGCTAGTTGATCAATCGCATCTGCACTTAAAGAGGAGAAATACAGCGGTAATCCACTCTTCTCTATGTTATGTAAAAAGCCGTCGCTTCCAATGTCATTGATTGTTATCCGCCGAGGGTCTGCTGCTGCTGCTACACTGCACATATTAACAGCAGATCCAGATCAAAACCGTCCAACTCTCGTTCTATTAGTTTCCTTCGGGCATTTGATCGACTTGACTCTATGAATACCCCGTAGTGTAAACATTTGTAAGACTTGGGATATCGCAAAGATAACTTGTGTTGGCGACCGGGGCGTCCTCTCCTCCTTGTCATGACTCAGACTGCAATTCATAATGATCAGTCAAGCTTTTATACCGCCAACACTTTTATCTATCTATCTATCTATCTATATATATATATATATATATAGTAGCTTTAAATGCGCATGCGCCTATACCTCCTATCTTATCTCTTGTCTCAACGGTCTATTATAGCTTATCAAAACACCTGCTTCCTCCTCCTCCTCCTCCTCCTCTCCGCTTCTCACCGGTAACACATTTTTAAATGGTCACTAGCCCACGCGCGCCCAACGGATTAAGTCGCCTCCTCCTATGGACTACCATATTGTGCTTTTTGTCCTTCTTGCGGTGTTCTTGTGCTTCTTGTGCTTCTGTTTTGGATTACCCATCTACTTGTGCCGGTTCGATTACCTTATACCTCGACTACTTGTGCTTTTTTTGGTTGGTTTGGATTACCTTATGACCACCCTACTATTGTGCTTGTGTTCTACTTGTGCTCTACTTGTGCTCTACTTGTGCTTCTGTGCTCCATCTACCCATCGTCGGTTGGATTACCTGGTGCTGTTTGGATTACCTGACCGAGGATTACCTGTTGCTGCTGCTGCTGCTGCTGACTCTCTCTTTATTCACTTATGTTCACCATATATTATCATTATTATTATTATTATTATTATTATTATTATGCTCTTCTCTTATTCAAATAAAAGCAATGCACATACAGATCCAGACCCAAGCCAAGGAAGACACGACCAAGGGAGACACAAGAGACACGGATTGGCTTACATTATTACCGGCATCAAGCGATATAAAAGCAAACACAAAAAATAAAAAAAGGACACAACAAAGCACAAACATTTCACAAACCTTTCTATATTATTCGAATTATTTACAACACGTAGTATTTACAACACATAGTATTTACAACACCAATTTACAAAAAAAACACACAGGACACACAGCAAAAAGCAGCAAAAAGTCCACAAAAAGTCACATATGTACAGCAGCAGGTCCAAAGTAAAGTCTATGTACAGCAAGCGGTAATGTACAGTGCGTCACCAGGCCGTGGTGGTAGAGGCCGAGGCGGTGGTGGTGGTGGTGGCGGTGGACCTGGTGGTGGTGGTGGCCCTCACATCGCTGGTGGTGGTGGTGGAGGCGGTGGTCTGCCTGGATCACTGGAGACCCTGGAGGGCTCCTGGAGGCTCCTGGCTGGGGGGCTTTCCCCAGGGCTCCTGGCAGGGGGCTTTCCCTCGAGGATCACAACACACGATCCTTAGCTACACTGAAAGTAAAAAAACATTTTTCAAAGTCTACCCTCGCAAAATATTTTCAAATATTAGTCAAATATTAGTCATAATCATAATTCAGCTACACCACATTCATAAATTCATAAATTCATAAATTCATAATGATATTCAGCCTTCCATATTCATAATAATAATAATATTCATAATAAAAAATATTCATAATTTAACTTACACTCAGGGGATAGGACGGTGAGCATTACACCCTCGTCTGTGATTAGGCACGCCTTTAGCCTCATTCCCTCAAAACGTAGGGAGAAAACAGGCGCGCCCGTCTCAGGTGATAAAACTAGAGAAAGCCATTCAGGGTATGGTGCGGAAATGGTCCAGTAGACCCGGGTGTTGTTGAACCAGGCCTCTATCGTGTAGTCGCCCTCTGCATAATCATATACAGCTCTCAGGCGCCACCCATTAACGGTTTCAATATCCACTAAAATATAAAATCAAAAACTTAACATCACGCCAAGCACACAGCACATTATATACATTACATATACACACCCTTTCAAGCTTGGGGCAAATGGTGGTGTGCTTAAAAACTGAACATCAAGCCCTATTGATACCCTACCCACGGGCACCCCCCTCCTTGCTTGAATGTGTGCTTACGTGCAGAATTCACTCAATTTCACGTTTCAATATAAGTATAAAATGAATAACATCAAGCCCCAATATAGCCCAAGCCTAAAACTAAGCCCTATTATAATAACATTATAATAATATTAAGATCCGACCCAGATCGGTCAGTGCCCCTGCCCCTACAAGCTCCTTGCCCGACGGTGGTGTGCTTACGTGCAGAATCAAATTCACTCGATTTCAACATTTCACATCGATTCTACAACCCTACACACCAGTAAAACAGTTATTACAGGTTTCTTTACATGCTATACAACACATACTAACGTAATAACCATAAATCAAGCAATATAAACCAATACTTACTCTGTAATTCGAGGTATTCAACGTAAAATTATCCTGTCTGGAAAGCTAGCTTTCCAAATGACTCCAAAATGGCGGCTTCGTAAAAATTCGTAGAAATCTCGGCACAGATCGGAAGAAAACATAACCCTCTTTCATTCCAGTTCATTCCAGTCATTCAATCAACCTAAGCGACCCGGGCGCCTCTTCTAACCTCTGACCCCGCGCTCGACGCTCGATCCCACACCGAACCCCGGCGCCGGGGCGACGCTCTGACAACTGATAAGCGACCGACACATGCAAAACTCGTATATGAATAAAGTTAAATGAAACACCTGGACCTGGACCTCCAGCAATGTCTCCATATTTCAAGAAGGAAAAAAACAACTATATTAGTAACATGTAAAACATGTAGATCCCTCAAGATTCAAGATTCCTACATGATTCCCCATGTGATCCCTACACAATTCCACCACTCAGCTAGTAGCAGCAGTACTAGTAGCTAGTAGTATATCAAAATTGGGGCACACGCACAATTGCGCTCTTTTACGCACGCCTAGCGCTCCTCCAACCAAACTCTCCTCCAACTCTCCTCCAACTCTCCACCATCCTCCCATTCCTCCCATTCCACCATTCCACCATCTCACAACTCACAACTCAAACTCACAACGCTACTTATACCTCACCAAGTTGTCATTGTACCACTTTAATAAATAACATTATCTCTCTCTCTCTCTCCCTCCTGCACACCTGTTCCTCCTCCTCCTCCTCCTCCTCCACCCATTCCAATCCACCAATAATCAACTCCAACAACCAGGCGCCCCCCATAATCATAATAATCATAACCAACAACCAGGCGCCCCCCATAATCATAATAATAATAACCAGGGACACATAATAATAATCAAGGGGCCCCCACCCTTATCACCACTTCGACATAACAGGACACACACACTTCGAACACAACACAGAAAAGGAGCAAGTATAGGTCAAAACACTGATAAGCAGGGGCTAGGGGCTTGGCGGCCATCTTGGACTTCGACCACTTCGACCACTTCGACCACAGAGCGAGCAAGGGGCTAGGGGAGGGGCTAGGGCTTGGCAGCCATCTTGAATTACTCCAAAAAGGTCACTTGTGCTATTCTTTAACTACTACTTATAAAAGATCCCATAAAGGGTGAAATCACCAGAAAATGCACAATTCGTCTTCACCAATCCTATCAAATAACCCAAATTTAAGACAAAAAATAACTTTCAAAATGCAGTTTAAACTAACTAAAGAGATTGCTTGAATCAATGCAATGCCGTATATACTCGAATTTACCGAGCATTGACCAAATTTCACTCTGATTAAGCAGAATTAATCAAATGTGTAGAGCTGCCCAATGTACATTTTCCGAAGGTCTGACCCACTAATACATACATACATTGTGGGGTTGAATCAGGACAAACTGCATATAATACGCCCGGTTGGTTTCCAGCTGCACTTTTAGTTAAAGCTGCATTCTCAGCTACATTTCACAAAACAAATGTTACCAAATTGAAACATATTATAACTCATAAGAATGAATTCATCAATATTGTGCTGCTGTTGTAGGTTAATACATGAATTTGAAGGCGAAACAGCGGCGCAAACGGACGTTGGTGAGTGATAATAAGGGAAGTCTTCGCTGGAAAGGATTTGGGAGGATCCTCCAAATATAAATTAGATCCTGTCGCAAAAACAAATGGATAACATCCTCCAAAATGTTGATCAAATTACTTTTAGATGGTTTGGAAAAAAAACTAGAACAAAAAGTAAAAAATGTTCAGTTTTTGACAGCAGTTTTAACTTCAGTTAAACATTATAAGACTTTCTAATTTTTGTTCTGGTGTTTTCTCTACATGATGGGAATTCATTATGTCTAACGGAGAAAGTGCTGAATTCAGGGGAATGCCTTATAAAGCATTCATTTTGGTCCTGGGTATGAGCACGAAGTGCCTTTCTGTCTCTTGTTCTCTGTATCTCTCTCCCCACTTCTCTATCACTATTTCCTTTGTAAGATCATAAACTGCCTCCCTCTCAGCTCTCCAGCCCTTGATACAACCTTCAATGTGATGATAAGGGCGTAAAGCAACCAATCTCACTCATTCACTCACTCACTCCTTTTACCAAGAGAACAATAATCTAAAACCAAATTTTAGCAATACAAAAAATTGCTATGAAGTAATGTTGAATAATTAGCTATACTATTAAATGATGGTGATACATTGCATCAGGTGAAAAAGAGTATGTGTTTGTTGAATTATCATTTTATCATTACAAATCTATACATATACTGGTATATAGTGATGGTTACCATCGAGTAGCCTATAATATACTTTTCACAAATCCCACAGCCTATTCAAAGATCATTGCCTGTTTTAAACTAATATGTGTGATTCTCAGGAATCTGGTACAGCTAGTAATATTAGCTGGTTGCTAATATGATTAATAAGCGTGAGAAGTGTTATGTAATGTTTCAGAGTACTCTGAGAAGAAGTACAGTGGAACCTCTCTATTGAGACCACCCTTGGGACTGAATGATTTGTGGTCTCATAGCGAGGCGGTCTCATTAGAGGAACTAATCTTATAAGAGCAATTCGGGATTGAGAGAAACTTGTCTTAATAGATGGGTGGTCCCAATAGAGAGGTGGTCTTAATGCGAAGTTCCACTGTAGTTCATTATTAAGAAACATGTAGTAATACCAGTGTGTCATGCGAGGTAGCCAATAGTAGAAGAGGAATACATTAACCAATAATAAACATCACTAAAAGTAAAATATATTCATATCCAATAGGATCTAATTATAATATCACGTGGGACATAGAGAAGGAAGGAGAGCAGGTTGTCATGTGACCAGCCTGCTAATTAATACGATAGGGGATTTGCATGTCTGTTACAGTGGATCCTGGGATGGATTCATTTGAAATTTGACACACAATATTTGGCAACATTTGTGCAGGTGAACCATCACCAAATATATTGGAGACATCGCCTTAACGATAACGATAACCCCCCCCCCCCCCCCTTGGTCCCGTTTATGACACCCTCCCAGTGTTTACGTATGACGTCACAATCTCACATGTTCCATGCCCATCTATTCCTTCCACTCTCTAACGCTCCTCTGCCCGTGCTGCGCGTAAAAAAAAAATCTGAGTCAATTTAATTATTCTTCAAGATGGGAAGATACTGTAAGCCCTGTGACATCGAGCATGATGCTCCCACGGGCATCCATTGTAATCGCAAGTTAACCGCAGAAGTGACAGCTATTGAAGGGGAAAAAGCAAGCAAACTTACCGATCGTGTGGAGGGATTAGAGACTATGGTTAGTCGAATCCTGACGGCAGTTCAAGCCCTGGAGAAGAAGCCAGATTCCTCTGTGGGATCTTCCGATAGTGAGGTTGATATTAATACAAATGTGGTGCTGAGTGTGGTGGTGCCGGGTCGGAGCGGGTTGCCCTGCTCTGTCCCGGCGCTGCTACCCAGTTACTCGGGCCTTCGACCTAGTCACCCGGTTCTCCCGGTGCGGCTGGGCGGCTGGGCGCAAGCTGGTTATTACTCCTGCTGCAGGGAGCTTTTATCACTAGATGTTGCTCTGGGTTTTTGTTAGTCGAATTTATGTATTTTATTGCTAGCTGATGTTTACCTGTTTGCTTATAGTTTTAAACACCATTTTTGCCTTTTATTTATTTGTTCATATGCTTGTCTCCTGCGGAGCTGAGGTGTTCCATCTTTTACCTCTTTGACTGCTTGGCAAATAAAGCAAATCCAGCTAGCAAGGACTCAGAGATCTGCGTTGTCTATTTGTTGTTATTTCTCATCGATCGCCGGATAGTGAATATTAGTCCATTTTGGGTAAGATTTCGCGTGCACTTATTATACTACAGACCGCGTTGGTCTAGTGGCGCCACCTGAGGTGTCCATCACAGACTAAAATCAATATACAACTCGGATTTAGCGTTCGAATGGTCTGTACTCCCATAGACGTCCCTCGGCCTTCGGCCTTGGGACGTCTATGGGAGTACAGACAGTTCGAACGCTAAAATCCTCGTTGTCTATTGCTATAGCAGACATTACACAAACAGTGGTAGAAAGTGTCATCGTGATGCTGACAAAGAAGAGGAAAAGCCTTCACATAGCAGAGAAAGTTCTATTTACACCGCGGGCCCCCTCCCACCGCTGTCGGTGCAGTGTGTCAAACGTGACCAAAGCAAAATTTATGACTGTGAAACTGTCATGGATAAGGGTGAGACGATTGAAAATTTTGATGAACTTTTGCTTTTGTCTCTACAATTGTTGGAGAGGATGATGTCAGACTCACGCCCTGTTGAAGAATTGTCTAGTGTGTTGTCACATTGTATTATGATGACCAAAAAGAACGCCTCGACCATGTACACCTTGAAAGCCTCCATGGCGTACGACCAGGCAGCTCGTTTGAAAGCTAACAAAAAGGGATTGGTCGCATTTGGCGACACAAGGCAAGAAGAAGTGTTGCGTTACTATTTGTACGAAAACTCTCGCAAAGCTGGTTCTACTAAATCATCTGTCAAGGCTAAGAGTTCCAAAGATCTACTCGTTTCAAATTCAACGCCGGAGGATGTGTTAGGTCCCAATGTGATTATGCCCATAGATATTTGTCATGCGGATTGGCCAACCATGGCGCTACCCAATGGTCACTGAGTGCAATTGAGTGTGATGGCACTGTGATCATTTTGTGATTGGCTGCAAACCAGTGAAGTGTGATACTCAAGCTCGGCTTCCACTTACACGTCGGTCGGTACCACGCGGTCACCGTCGAACGATGCCATGGCACATTTTGACCGACGTGTAAGTGGATACCGAGGCGACGGTCGGACGGTTGCATGGGACCGTTTGACCGTCCATGGCTCCCGTTTGACCGTCCATGCTCCAGTCAAAGATGTCAGGGGGTACTTCTTTGACCGGAGGGGCAGCCGTCAAGGGACGGTCAAACGTGACCAAAGCAAAATTTATGTTTTTGTTTTTGGTGTTTGTGGCCATAATGAAGTTAGTTATTATCTTGGATACCTCTGGTTGTTATATGTGAACATTTAGCAGTGCATTTGTACATTTATTCTAAGTTTATTTTTATTATTTCATTCGACTTTTATTAATTTAGGGCCATTTTGACCATATTTAACTGCCTATTTCAATATGTGTGTGTTTTCCTGGTGCCGAAATGCTTATGACCATTTTGGTGAATAGTTTGGAGTTCATCTGTACATTTATTTTATCATTTCTATTGATTTATGATTAATTATTGTTGTTTTTAGTGATTATTTCGACTTAAAAAGTGGAAATATGTATGAATATTTTATTAGTATTAAGTGATATTTCTACTCTGAGCATTGTATTATTGTCACCTGTGTCAACGATGTGATAATAATGTCTAAGAATTGTCTATATTAAAAAAGTTTCCAACATGGAAACCATATTAAAACGTTGTATTAAAACATTGAAGACTTGGATGTAATACAACTAACTAAAGTTTTAATGATAAAATTGTACTATTGAACATTTATATTAATAACAATCAAATTGTGTCACTGTAAAAACATTATGTACACTTATTCTAACAATGAGCAAACTGTATCTGGGTTTAGTTTGGAGTTAATTTGTACATTAATTTTCACCGTGATTTCTATTATTCATTATAATTAAACATACCAAATATAGGTGGTGGTTTTTATTATTTCCTGGTGCCGAATATGCTTATGACCACTTTGGTGAATAGTTTGGAGTTCATCTGTACATTTATTTTTATCATTTCTATTGATATATGATTAATTACTGGTATTTTAAGTGATTATTTTGACTTAAAAAGTGGAAATATGTATATTAAGTAATGAATAATAGTTAATAGTAGTTAATGGTTAGACATTATTATTATAATGTTGCCACACTGCTCTAAATTCGCCAAAATAATGTCTAAAATTATGTCCGAATACTTATGCTCGTTACTCAAAAACTATTTAAGTTTTTTACACTATTTAAATTGTATCAAATACCCCAACATATCTATTTGACTTTCCTAATTTTATATGATTATTGCGCAATTATTTGTAGCTCTATTCCCAATCATTGATAAAGTAGCTATAAAATATTCTCTATAGGATAAGCTATTCGCCGAAATAATGTCTAAAATTATGTCCGAATACTTATGCTCATTACTCAAAAAATATTTAAGCTTTTTACACAATTTAAATTGTATTAAATACCCCGACATATCTATTTGACTGTCCTAATACCATTTGATGATTGAGTCATTAATTCTACCTCTATTTCCAATCGTTGCAATTTGTATTTCTCAAATGTTCAACTGTAAAGACCAGTAGAGGAGATTGAATTCAGCACCCATAGCAACGCTTTAAAGCGTGGGGGCAGGGGTGGGGGAATTGAAACATACATTTGGAGGAAATGTGGGTCTAAATTTAAAAAAGATTTATTCAAATCAGTGCCACCCAATACCGTCCACCATAATATACCTTAGAGTCACTAGTTAAAACCAGAAAAAAACAATTAATTTAGAATTCGAATTAATTAATGATTTAAATAATCATTGCAAAGGTTTGTTAGAGTCTGGGGATCGATGCTTTGCTAATATATATGTAGAAATATGACCAGAAATGTCCATACAGTAATGAATCAAAAGTCTGGTGGTCCCTAGGGGACCGTCCGACGGTGACCATGTGGCCTCTTTTTGACGTGTAAGTGAGTACCGAGGACGGTCAACAGCGACGGTCAAAGATGGCCATCGGTGGTCACCGTTCGACCATCCCCTCTGGCCACTCTTGACGGTGGTCACGTTTGACGTGTAAGTGGAAGCCCTATTTTATGGCTTTGAATCGCAGTGAAATGGAAATGCCATTAGCCACAATTATGTGAAATCCATTGTGTCTATTTCCTCCCATGTTGTTAATGATCTCACACTTGTGTTGGATCAAGTTTTCATTCATATTCATTTATGTTTTCATTAAACATGTGTTACTCAACCAATTTCATCTACAAATATGTGTTTTCTTCAGAAGTCAATAATATGGGTGTGATCTCAATTGCGCATATAATGCGCATTCAAAATTGCGTCTGAATATTCATTAAAATGCTGCCACAACAGGACACAATACCTGGCACTGCTCACTCACCTAGCATTCACACTTACTGTCGCACATCTGGCACTCCATTCTCTGCCACACATACTCACTCTCTGACACCAAGTCAAAGAAACCCCATGCATTTCGAATCTGCACTTACCCTTTCCCATTTTGCGATTTGATTGATGTATTATATATATATTTCTAGCTGAAATAGGTTTTTTCCACAAACCTTGCATGGCGAGTATTATTTACAAATAATTTTAGAAATAAAGATGCATTTATCAGAGCCATTGTCTCACTAATTCTCATCCGATTTGAATAATTCAAAATGCACCGTAATGCTGACACTCTTGCAGTTTGTTTGTTGTATAACATTACAAACGTTACACGGCAAGTATTTTTTTTAAAAACGTGACGGTCGGGCCAACGTGACGGTGGGGACATCCAGTGCATCCATATTAGTTGCACATTGCAATTCATTTTCTATTCAGCCCATGATGGTTGGAACATCCTTAAAAAATCGGTCCGACTTTCCATCACGTTTTTGACTATAGGAAGAAGAATATTTCTTGTACAACCCCTATTTTTCACATAGCTAAAATACCTTTTCACAATCCAAAAATCATTTGTGATGTGTTCCAGGAAAATGAGTCATAAGTCGCAAAATTAATATTTTTCAAAGTGTTTATTTTACAAGATCACTTTATTATAAAGTTCTGATTTTTGAAGAGCTTATCACTTATATATCGATCGATCGATCTATCAAATTTCAGGACAATGCATGTAATATATCCTTTCGTTTTAAAGGTCCTAATATGGACTATATTTAGTTACTTTACTGTTTACTACCCCCCAGAAATATGGCAAATTTGTTTTTTCTAAAATAAAAATATCAAACTTAAAATCTAGAAATACTTATTGGATTATTAGACTGTTTACACCCATCCAAATGCCCTGTTTATTTTAAATGAATTTTTAAATTTGAATCATTATTGGTCAATAACTTCATGTAGGGCGAGATAATTCTTTTTGTCTGGTCTCAAATCCTAATTTATACATAGAAAACAATTCTATTATATATGTTCGAAATAATGGGAATAGCCCATTACCCTTAGCCCTTACTATTATGCCACTTGTCCTCACCAGGTGGCGGTGCAGTTTTCACCAGGTGGCGCAACTGGGAACTGGGGTGCATTAACAATTTCGTTTACAATAAAAGTGACGTTAATACACCTATGTGGCATTTATAGCACTATAGATATTCCACATAATGTACATAGGAATGTTATAAGTGATATACTTCTATAGTTTATGTGTGTTATATACCTGTTTGATATTGAAAAATGCTGTGTCAAAACACCCTAATGAACGTACATATAGATTGTCCCTAGTGGCTTGGGTAAGGCAGTGTGAACAAACAACTGAAATGCATCAGATGGGAGGCTGCTATGCTTCAGGCTCACAAAGAGGATGGTAGAATTGATGAAAATAAAATGATGCAAATTAAGAGAGAGCAACACATGCATTGCCCTGAACTCTCTCAGAAAGCTTTAGGGAATAATCATTAAAGGTATACGCGGGTGTTCAATGGAAAAAAGATTGGTCGGTGACTTTTTCATGAAACGTTCAGGGATCATTCCTGACTTCATAAGAAAGCAAGAAATGAAAAAAAAAGTATATCTCAACGACTTATTTTTTTTTCTACAGCTGCCTGAAAATAACAGTGCTTTAGCATTAAAGTCTATGGAAAAATGTGTTTTTTTTCACGTTTCACTATATAAAAAAAAATTGATCGGTGACTTTTCATCAAAACTTTCTACACATATATTTGGTGTATCATGCTACTGATTTACCAAAAAAAAAATATACGTTGACGGGGTTAAAAAAAAGTTATGGTCATTTGAAGTATAAAATAACCAATAAAGATAAGCATAACCAATACAAATGAATCTTAAAAACATGACTCAAAAGTGCTGTAATAAAAATAAACCCTGTAGATATCGGAAATCGTGCACAAATACATCTCAACTTATCATGATAACGAAATATTTCAAAGAAAAATAGGAGCCGCTAGGTGGCGTGGGCGTGGACACCCGCGTATACCTTTAATCTATTGCGCTCACGGAAAGAAAGTAAAGGCTGTAGTGGGCTGTAAAATTTTTATTTTTGTATAATT
Organism: Sthenelais limicola; assembly: GCA_942159475.1. Classification (NCBI taxonomy): domain Eukaryota; kingdom Metazoa; phylum Annelida; class Polychaeta; order Phyllodocida; family Sigalionidae; genus Sthenelais; species Sthenelais limicola. The sequence continues at coordinate 20,385,493 of OW804101.1, forward strand.
TATCATTTAAAATTATATAAATATAAAAGTTTTGAATGGTTGAATTAAGATATGAGTTGATTTTATATAAAGGAGATGATGTGATAAGAATTGATAAAATAATTGAATTGATAAAATTTATTTAGTTGATGAGAATTGTTGAAATGAAATTATGAGAAAAGAGGGATGAGGAGGGTGGGCATAAATTTGGTTAGGTCCTGCCTATAGGGAAAGCAAGGACAGAGTGAGTAGGTAGGAGAGAGAAGGCGGAAGAGGAAGTAGAGGGTTTTAGGGTTTGTAGATAGGTGGGGTATGTAGGTGAGCACGGATCAATGACTCCCCCTGGTGCCATATTGCACCATGAGAGAACAATACCCTTCAAACCTTTCTGTGTGAACAAATATACTGCCACTGCCAGGGCAGGAAAATGAAACAGTAATAAAGAGTCTCATTTATTTCAGATGCTTTTAATCCAAGGAATTGGTAGTATATATATCACGCAAAAAATGTCATAAGAATTTGCTAATTTTTGCAATGATATTGCGTTATACCCTTTGCGTGACCATCTCGAGGTCATTGCGCAAAAGTTATTGCATGAAAAGCGTCCACGCTCATCACAGAACTCTGGCGAGATGATTGCGCATTAAAAATCGCGTAGAATCGCAATAGGATCCGGCAGGGGTAAGTTGGGGTAGTTGCGACATCTGTAATATCTCTGTGGTGACTGAGCATAGTTCTCTAGTTTTGGAGGCTCGTTCAGAGGTAAAGATGGCCGCCAAGGACATTGTATGTAGTGTTTCCACTACTTCGCAAGAGGAGTTTCTCCCTGATTTATTCCATTCAAGTGACTTTGAGACTTCATTCTATTTGGGAGGCTATTGCCAAATTTTATCGAGCGGAGATTGATATTGGTTCTGATAAAGTGTTTTTTTCCACTCCTGTTTCTCCAAATGGTTGCTCGGTTGATATATATAGCAAATGTTTTAATGGTACATGCGACTGTGTTCATACGCTCGGGTGTATTCCCGTTCAACTTAAGCCTTGCAGATTTGCATTATTCCGTCAGGGTTGCACAGTTTTTAGTTGATTTAGTGAAGTCTTTTACGGTATTATTGAAGTTTTGACATCGTAGATTCACCAATACAGGCGTATGACTGTGATAACTATACATCTATTCTTAAGGAGCCCACTTGCTCTAAGATGGATAAGATTGTCGCAAGTGAACTTTTAGAAGGCTGCATATCTATTGTTAAAGAGAAACCCAAATGTATTCATGCCCTAGGTGCAGTTGCAAAAGCTGACGGTGGTCTTAGACCGATTACGGATTGTTCTCAGCCCGATTTAGACTTGTTCGTAACTTTACCTATACTAGTATTGATGATGCAACTGATATGGTTTCAGAAGGTGCCTTTATGGGCATGGTTGACATTAAGTCAGCTTATCGAGCTGTTGCGATTAATCCTGACCAATCGTAACTTATGTGGCTTCAGGTGAGTTATCGAGGGTAAAGAGGAATACTTAACTGATAATCGCCTATGTTTTGGCCTTCGTATTGGGCCTTGTGTATTTGATAGTATTTCAAATCTAATTGCAGTCACCATGTTTAACCTGTATAATGTTTGTGTGGTTAATTATTTGGATGATTTCTTTCTATGCTACCCCAACCTTTCCTCCTGTACCCAGTCCAGAAACGCCCTAATTGCCCTCATGCATTACTTGGGCTTCCATGTGGCGTGGCAAAAGGTAACTATGCCCAGCACGTCATGTACATACTTAGGCTTCTACATTGACTCTTTAGGAATGACTTTGAGTCTGCCTGAGGAGAAAGTTATCAAGCTTTGTTGCCTGCTGCTGGATGTTAAAGACGCCAAGTTCATCTCAAAAAAGGATCTTGAGCATTTGTGTGGGTATTTAGCCCACTGTGCTTCAGTGTTCAAGGGAGGTCGCACATTCTGTAGACACTTATTTGATCTTTATAAAATTCTTCTCAGCAAACGTCTGACCAGATCACCTATTTCAGACGCCTTCAGAGACGACATCAGGTGGTGGCACGTCTTTTCCAAGTTTTCAATGGCATGGGACTGCTGGATAAGCCTGAATTTCATCTGCCCCTAGTGTCAGACGCCTCCAGCAAAGGTTTTGGTGTGTTTCTCGGCGCCGACTTGTTGGCGGGCGGCTGGGTGAATAATGTTGTACCTTGGTAGGACACAAGATGCGGGCGTCAACAACATGTTCACATGTGAACATGTTGTTGACGCCCCCAGAGAGGATCTTAGGGTTGACAATATAAATGTGCAAGAATTTTACCCTATCCTGGTGGGCGTTAAGCACTGGAAAGATGTCTTGAAAGGATCTAAAGTTCACTGTTTCATTGATAATACCCAAGTAGTGGCCATGTTGACTACAGGCGTCAGCTGTAATAAGACTAGTATGCAATGGCTTTATGAACTATACTGGACAACCTTCATATATGGCATCGAGCTGACCCCTCAATATATTAATGCAAAGAACAATGTGGTGGCAGATTTCTTGTCACGCCTACCTTATGTTAAAGAACCATATGACTTTTCAATCTTAACCCAAGCTGGGTTGTGTTGCTTTGCTAATGATGCTTGTCATTCTACCAGGTATGACATCGTGGATGGAGAGGGTTCACCAGTTACAAGCCTTGTCTGTGGCTTTCTGTGGCTTTTCTATTTAGAACATTGCTGAGGGTGGGACACATAGTGCCGTCTCCCCACATCCTTCACCGAGAAGATTATCGGTCACGCCCTGGGGCGTGCTTGTCATGGTGAATACTTCAAAGACTTCTTCAACTCCATTCACTATTCCTGTAGTTACACCTAATGACCACGCCCTATGCGCGGTGTATTGGTTGAAGAAATGTGTATTTTCAAAAACTTTGCCCTCTTCAGCCCTCTTGTTCTCTTCATCTAGGCGTGTGACCCACTCCTACGAAGAGTTTAACAAGTTTCTTCATATTCTGCTAGTTTGTGCGGCCATTAAAGGCGTGTTTAGCCCCCAATCATTGAGGAGAGGTGGGGCCACATATATGGCCTCGGTGGGCGTTAAATTATCTGACATCAAGTCCCGAGAAAATTGGCATTTTTTGTGTGTGGACTCTTATATCACGCCCGAGATGGATACAAAGTTAAAAGTGGATTCCTTTGTGGCTGACCATTTATTTTCTCACAAGTGACTTCGGTTTGGCCTTGTGTTTGGTAAATAAAACCTCCTGAAGAAGATTGCAAGAATGTTTTCACCAATTCGCCCTCCAGAGGTTTCCCATAATGCCTTGCGCGCGTGCAGGCAGACTCACATTCTCGCAAGCCTAAGCCATTGGGGGCCAATTTATTTGGAGGCTCAACCCTTAATTAAAGCTTGATAAACATAAATAAAAGGATTTAATCTAAACTATACCTTTATATCTTTCTCTGGACACTTGTTATATACTATATGACTTGTTAAACTTACAGTTATATCATGATAGTTGACTGAACTGGAGAGCCGACCTCAAAACTTTGTTTTTGTCAACAACCAATCTGGATTTTACGTCATAGGCCATATTCATAATCTTAACATATTTTCACACTTATTAGGATATTAATGTTAAGTAGTTATAAAAAAACATTTCTAAGGTTGAATGGATTAGAATTTCTTTTTTTCCCCTGTTGCCGAGTGTTGGTAATTCTTTTACGTTACTCGTAAGCCACCCAAAACTTGCAAGTGAAGAGAGTAGGCCTCTGAAATCCTCCCCTTGGTTTGACAAGTGATGTTTTTGGATGGATATATATGAAAACCAGCAATTTTCTTATTATTTCTCGAAAATATATCCCTTAAACTATAATATACTAAAGTAAGTATCAACAATTAATAAAACATAGCTCTTAAAAAGAAGGATTTGTAGCGTTTTCAGTACAAGTCAATGGCAATTCAATGACCGGAACCTGCACGGGATTTTGCGAGATTGTGCGGGATTTGTAACCTCTGGAGGGCGAATATCATAGCTTGTATAAATGATCCATGTTAACCAAATGCATGATGGGAAGGATTGGGACTTGTGTTATGAAAACATGTATAACACATGGATATTGGCATTAGAGCATTGATAGATCTATAGTCCATGCTGAACATTCTTTTGGCGACTTGTGACTCATTTTCCTATAACACATCACATATACATCATACATATTATTCAGAACTTAACACCATTTTGTCAAAGATCAGGTAAACAACATTAATTTTTATCAAATGTCATTGAATAGAACAGGTGAAATCACGCTAACAGGGCCGACATTCTATGTGTAAGCTAAATGTCCTTGGTTTTGCAAAAAATAAAACATTCCTCCTTCAAGGACAACAGGAGGCAGTTCGTCATTGGCATGCTCTGGTCGCTTCGTCTAGGAAGAGACCAATGTAATAAATTCGTGCAGGGTGAAGTCGCCAGAAAATGTACAATTCATTTGCCCCAATCCTCTCAAATAACCCAAATTTCAGACGAAAATACAGCTCAAAATACAGTTCAACCTAACCAAACCAATTACTAGAATCAATGCAATGCCGAATATATTCGAATTTACCTAGTATTAACCAAATTGCAGCCTAGTTTAGCAGAATTTATTAAATGTGTACAGCTGCCAATTGTACATTTTCTGACTATCTGACCCAAATTCGTGCAGGGCGACGAGGTGTCACGGCCGTTCTAACATGTTACAGAACCCTAATTCCTGTATTCACTGAATGGGGCGCCACCTCTGTTATCACTGACAAGTCTAAACCAGGGCTTTCTCATCCGGGCTACTAGCGGGGCTCAGGAGCGACCTCTCGCGAGAGCTGAAGGCGACTCTCGCGCCACGAGATCCATTCATAAGAGGGCGGGAACCCGGGGGAATCTAGAGATAGGGTTACAGTCGGGATCAGCATCATTTTTAGAGGGGAGTGAGGAAGGAGGAGCTGTCTAAATTTAGCCATGTTTTAATAGCATTCTTTCCCACCATCTTAATGTGCTGTTTACAGATCAGGGCGATAGATTTGTTCCTCTGAGGAGTAACAAGCAACTGCGATTCATATTGATTCTGTTCCGTTTTCATTTCAGTTTTAGGGATTAGTACTTGTTAATCACTACCTTGAAACTCTTCTTTTTTTTAAAAAAAAAAAAAGGTTTTATTCAGATTCGCCTGTCTTCTTGGTGTGTACACTTCTAAAGCGAATTACTCTGCCCCCTTTATGTTTTGTAGATTTTCTGTCAAGTCATGCCTTGAAAGTCACTGCTACAACCACATATAGCAGTGATTAAACAGATTAATAAACTCCAGTTCGGGCCTGCTCGTGCACTGTATACACTGATGATAGTCCATTTGGTTTATAATCCCTTGGCTTCCTTTCGGGATCATATACCAAACAGTACCCAAGCAGCCCCTCAATATCATTAATCATTTAATGAGGATTTACATTTCTAAAACAACTGCGTATTTATTAGTACAAAAAAGCAGGAATATCAACTTCAGGTAACAAGGAAACACATCTGCATGAGGCCGTATGTTGGTTATTAAAAGCCTACAATTCGCTTTTATCACTCTCTTCAAACAAGCCATTTTTTAGGGAAAAATGAGGTTCAAAATACAATTCAACATAACCTAAAACCAAAGCAGTTACTTTGATGAACCCAATGCAAATATAACTAGTATGCCAAATATACCTAATATAAAATATATCATTTTCAGCCTCATTTAGCAGAATTTTCTAAGTGTCTAGAACTGCCGATTGTACATTTTCTGAGAAGCTGACCCAAATAGGTTCTGTATTCCGCCTGTAATACAAGGCTTTGTGTCAGGCCTGTTCTACTGTTGGTCAACTGTTGATATGACCCGCCTAGCATTACCAATCTACACTCCATACTTCTGCCACCTTCCCCTATATACATGGGTAAAGTCGCCAGAAAATGTACAATTCACCTTCAGCAATCCTTTCAAATAACCCAAATTTCAGACAAAATTAAAGTTCAAAGTACAGTTAAATCTAACCATACAGATTGTTAGAATCAATACAATGCCGGATATACTCGAATTTAACTAATATTGACCAAATCAAAGCCTAATTTAGCAGAATTTACTAAATGTGTACAGCTGCCAATTGTACGTTTTCTGAACATCTTACCCAGTAGGCCCTTACTCACTCCTATATGTAGATCGGTATGACAACAAGAGTAACGTAACTCTGAAATGGCAGTGCTAGAAGAAAAGTATTATTCAGTGCTATAATATGTCAGCAGGGCTAGGTAATATTGCTAGGTAATTTGCGTTCTGAAGATTGTAATATGTTGGTATGCTTTTTGATATTGCTATTTCAGAAGTTATATTTGTTATATGTGATAGTATAATTTGTTCTCATAATTTTGTTGGAAACGCTTGAAAACATCTATGATAGATATGATGCTTTTTTCCTAATTATGTATTTAAAATCATATGGCCATAAATGAATTGAAACAAATATAAAATAATTATGTACCCCTAGATATGGGCCCCGAAAACAAGAGCTTATTATAGGGCACAAAATACGACTTGCCTAGGGGGCATGGTTTATATACCTCAAAATGATGTTTCATGAAAAGATTGTAGTAGATATATATAGCCAATAAATCCCCCTTCATATATATGCCTCACAAATCGGATAACCTATACGGCCCACAAAATGTATGCACAACCATTATCATCGTATCTTTTCAAATATAATGTTATCTCAAAATACATTTTTTTGTGGCTTGTAACTCAAGTGTTGCATGGGATTGAGTCACAAGTCGCAAATTTGATTTTTCCACACAGACCCTTGCTCAGAATGTTCTCATTGTTGCTGTGCCTATTGCTGTTAGTAGCATACATACATGTATCAAATTGGGAGACTGTATTGAATATATCTATGCATATCTGAGGTTACCCTAAGGGGTATATTCAACCAAATGTATCTACTTTACCATAGAGAGTTACTATTAAGAAATATCTTTAACTTATATTTCTTACATACATGAATATAAAAACACTTAATAGCTATACCTAATGTTTACCATCATTAGGATCGCCTTCACCTCATTTTTTCACAATATCTCAAAATCAACGTTTAGGACTTGTGACTCATTTCCCTGTTATATATCACTAATGTAGGCCTATGCAACCCGAGCTATGGCACCTGACCTGTTCTAACCCAGGCTGTCATGCAACCCAACTAGCTCATAGCAACCTCGCCAACCCTTCCTGCTAGCTCCTCACCAGTCCATTATACTCCCACACAATTCAAGTCTATTAGTGCAGTAGGCGTCCAATCACTGACTTTGTTTCAGGCACTATACATGTGATCAGGTTTGTCTCTGGTGAATGAGTCAGTCACAAGTCGCAACAATTAAATTTTTTTAAATGTTTCTTTTATAGATCTCTTTATTGAAATGTTCTGCTTTTTGCAGGGTTTAGCGTATTTATTTATATGAATCTATTTACTAAGTTTCAGGACTCATCAAATATACTCCTGCGTTTTGTAGGTGTTCTAATTGCCCATTAAGAAAATATTGCAAACTTCTTTTTCAAAAATTGAAATATCAAACCTAAAATATAGAAATACTTAGATATCTTACTGTTTACTATCATTAGAATCGGCTTGATCTCATCTTTTCAAATATGATGATATCTCAAAATCAATTTTTTGCGACTTGTGACTCATTTTCCAGTAAAACCTAGGTTCCACTGCCCCGCTACTTCTCCCGCTATACTCCCGTTTCTTTGGTCCCTCTACTTTTAGAAGCGGCAGCAAGCAGTGGTGTTAAGGTGTTACTAAGTTATAAAGAAGTATAATGAAAGGAATTCAGAAACACATTTGTTCTTCAAGAGAAGTGTAAACCAACTAACTTTAATATGTATGAATCAGTACAGGAGAGGTATGTAATGGGGCTTATACCTGTTACCTCATATCTTGGACATGGCTTGAATATGTAGACTTGCACACTACTGGTAATTAGCGATTTTATAACCCTAATAATAATACTAATTAAGAGGTGATAATTGATCATTAATAAATATAATGAGATCATGCAATGTTACATAATGTGTCATAACAGCGGGAAGTAGCCACTTCAAAGTATGATTTCAAAAGGCTACTTCCTGTTACTTCCTGTTACTGCGGGTCCAAAGAAACGGGAGTACTAGCAGGAGAAGTAGGGGAGCCTTGGAACCCAGGCTTAACACATAACATAATGACCTTCACCATCATAGCGTGCAGGTACATAACCTCACCTTAACAATGTATTCTGTCATAATCTACATCATACATAATCATACAATAATTCAATTTGGTGAGATGTTTTGTCATAATAGCTGGGAACCCAGCTTTAAGAGCCGATCAGAGTGAGTGAGTGAATGAGTGAGATTGGTTGCTTTACGCCCTTATCAACACATTGAAGGTTATATCAAGGGCGGGAGAGCTGAGAGGGAGGCAGTTTATGATCATACCCAGGAAATAGGGATAGAGGGAGAGAGAGACAGAAAAAGAGACAGAGCCGATCAGACTGTTGACTATCCTTCACATTCACAAAAAATGTGATGTGTTACAGGAAAATGAGTATTTCTATATGTAAATTTGATATTTTTATTTTTGAAAAAAAGTTATATACCGTACTCTACGAGATGACCTTAGAAATACGTACAAGGATATATAGAATACACTGTCTAAAAATTAGGTTAATGCATGCTACAGTGTTAAGCACCACAAAAATGAAAACATTTCCATAAATACATCTTGTGAAACACTTTGGAAAATATCAATTTTGCAACTTGTGACTCATTTTCCTTGTAACACATCACAAATAATATCCTTTATTTATGGACGCACTCCCTAGTTTGATGGTTCGCCCAGTGGGGGAACTTTTAATGGGGTTCTAATCATATTTCACAGAGGGCGCTGAACAATAACGGAAGTCTAGGGCCAAACCTGACCTTGACATTGAGCTGGGGGTCCCAGATGTAATGGGATTCTGTGCTCAGACTGTGAGAGGGAGACACATTGGTCACAGCATCAGAAAATGTACTATTGGTCTTCAACAATCTTCTCAAATAACCCATATTTAAGACAAAAACTACATTTAAAATGTGGTTCAACATGACCGAACAGAGTATTTTGATTTACGCACTATCAGATATAACCTGAGATACCTAGTATTTAACAATTTTTAGTCAAATTTTGAAGGATTTTCTGTACGTATTTGAACTGTATATCAACTGTAGATTTTCGGAGGCATTGACACATATATTAAAAGGCATCATCAGATATGCATGCGACAATCAGACACATTTTATTCTTTTTGCACAGACATCAACTACATAACATGCCCACATTCGTTTCTAGGCATTGTAGATCTATGTAAATAGCAAGAGAATCTCCTAACGGTGAGCACTGGTATGGCTCTGGTTATCTCCTAGCTGTACATACAACCCGTATACACAGTAGCAAGGTATAGTTTAGCGCTCCTTTCCTGTATAAGGAAGGGGGGAGGGGGAGATGGAAGGGGGTGGAAAGGCCAGATCCTTTGGTCATTTAAGTGGCATCTTATGATTTTAAGTGCCATTAAACGTAGCCTACTTGATATGTGCTTTATATGTTTTTTTTATGGGGATGTGAACTGATTAACAGGGATTAATGGAATACTGAATATGCCTTCTTCCACACCTTGATATCAGAGAGAAATCCCTGCACTATAATTACCCTGCCATAAACTATATGGTTGATGGTTCGGCTCCCACCATTACATTCGGCTTGATGTTCTCTTTTCAAATATAATGGTATCTCAAAATATATTTTTAACTCATGTTAACTCATTTTCCGGGACCACATCCTAAATGTACATCTTCACTTACCTTAACCCATATTGCCCAATGACCTGACCCTCACATATATATAGCGCCAGGTACAGGCTTCCATGGTAAGAGATGATATAGCAACACATATTCACCCACCAGTATCAGTCTCTGCGTCGGGTTACATGTTTCCAGGAAGTTTAACAAAGGCTGCGCACGCAACACTCAAGGCTACCCGGAAGAGGAATGTAAAAAAGCCAACAGGGCGCTGACATATAAGATCAATGCTGCCATATATGTGATGTGTTACAGAAAAATGAGGTCACAAGTCGCAAAAATTGAGATATCATCATTATTTGAAGATCAAGCAGATTCCAATGATAGTAAAAAGTAGGACATTTAATACGTATTTAGTTTGTTATTTTTAGTTTTGAAAAAAATGTTTGATGAAATTTGATACATAGATAGAACGTGAAGAGAATGTGATACAAGGGACACTATTGCACTGTCTGAGATGCTTGATTTTTCTTGGCCCATGAGCCAATAGGCGAGTGGGTTACGGAAAAAAACAAACATCTCGGACAGTGCAATATTGTCCCGAGTTCAACATTCAAATTTAGGTTCTATATAAATTTACTCCCACATTGCTATGCTTACCTTATATGGCTATGTTTACTGGGGAGAGATAGATATAATCTGATGAGAATGTAGTACAGGGGACGCTATTGCACTGGCCAAGATGTTTGTTTTTTTCATGGCCCACAAGCCGATAGGCGAGTGGGTTATGAAAAAAAACCCATCAAGGCCAGTGCAATAGTGTCCTGAGTACCACATTCAAATTTGGGTTCTATATTTACTCCCACATTGCTATGTTCAACTATATAATAGAATAACGAAGGCATTTTACTTACAAAAACAAATACAGCCATCAATCTTGACTTGACTTATGTTGGGACCAGCCACCCTAAACCCAGGAGAAAGCTGCGATCTGATTGGTCGATGACAACAATATTATATATAATGTGAGTGTATCAACCAGTGGAAGCGCTTGTTACTACTCTCATACCCAAGGCGTAGATTTCCCTAAAGATTACCACCCTACTCCCGCCCATACAAATAGCATGTGGTACATACATCAACGTGGAATAAATGTTTTTATACGACGTAAAGCATTAAGCAATCCTAAAATGAAAACATTCCACCAAATACATCTTGAGAATAAAACACTTAAAAGAAACAGGAAGTTTGCGAATTGTGACTCATTCTTATTTAACACATCACATGTACATACAGTATGGGGTTGCTGCCTCTACAGTCGCTCAGGCCATATTGTGACAACTGTCGGTGTTATGTTAAGGGCACATGTCGTGTCAACTGTCAACTATTGACAGTCACATATTGCTTTTATCGCAACGTAAAAACTCAGCTCACTGACTTGAATGCTTGGAACCACCCATAACCTTCTATCTATCGCTTGAAAATATGTTTTCACATCTCATATTTATTCACATATAAGTCCCTGAGCTTTGGGGAGATGGGAACCGAAATAGTATAAAGCTCAGGGTCTTATATGTGATATGTTTCAGGGAAATGAGTCACAAGTTGCAAACTGATATTTTGCGAAGTGATTCAAAGTGATTCACTCAAAAGAACCCTTTCACACAATGTTTTCAGTTTCAGAGAGTTTAGCGCTGACAGTAGCATATCAGAAAATGAACAATTCGCCTTCACCAATCCCCTCAAATAACCCACATTTAAGACAGAAATGAAGTTCAAAATGCCGTTAAACATAGCAAATTGATACTATAAATCAACGCGACACCAAATATACTCAGATATACCCGGTATTTATCATTTTTCAGCCTAATTTAGTAAAAAAATTCCTAAATTTTTTGAGCTGCAAATTGTACATTTTCCGAAAATCAGACCCATGTACCAAATCTGAAGACTGTATTGAATAGGCCTACTAGTGATTGACAAAATCATAAATCTGTTTTCATATATATAAAAAATAAAGAAGTACTTGTTGTATGCGCATTCCATTTGAGAGGTGCGATAAGTGGGGTGCAATAAAAATATTTTTATTGTGTGTGTATGTACACAATAACAATTCGGATTGGGTTTTCTTTTAACTTTTAGATGCTTCATGACGTTTCAAAACCAAAAACAAAGGTTAATATATCAATATTTGCATATGCCTTAGGCATATGATAAATAGTGAATGGAACTCGGTACTAGTAACTGAATATTAGCAATCTCGTCTAATAAATATTCAATTACTAGTCCCCCATTCCATTCTCTCTATTTGTTGCATGTCCTGATCTCATCTTTTACAATATGTGATGTGTTTGAGGGAAATAAAAGGGGGCCCACACTGACGGTGATGGGCTTTGTGATAGGTTCAGGTAATTAACATTTGCAATGAGTATGGAAATAAATTATCGCAAAAGTGTGTTGCAAAGTGCGTCGCAATAGACTTTTGTGATGACATGGTTTGAGACAGAGTTTTGCGATATACCTGAATTTTTTTAGTTCTGTATTGCAAAAGGCTATCACAAAACCCATCGCAAAGTAGAACACACCTGTTGTATCAATCACAAAGCATATTAACTTCTCCCGATAGACTACATATCGCAAACAAATATTAAACATGTCAAATAATTTTGCGATAAACTCCACGACTTTTTCCGTCGCAAAACCCATCGGGCAGTAGAGCAACTTGCTGCGACAGGATTATTTTTGTGATAGAAAATATTCCATTTCATCGCGAACCTTATTGCAAAGCTTATCACAAAGCCAATGGCCATCAGTGTCACAAATTTATATGGCCATCAAGTCACAAGTCGCAAAATTGATATTTTTCAAAGTGCTTTTTTTTTTTACAAGATCTCTTTATTGGAATGTTCTGATTTCTACAGGGTTTAGCACTTATCATATGAATCTATGTAACAAATTTCGGGACATTGTATTAGATATATCCTTGCATTTTGAAGGCCTCTTCATGGAGTATATTTAGTTGCTTGACTGGTAATTACCCATCCAGAAACATTGAAAACCTTTCTTTTTTTCAAAAAATAAAATTATCAAATTTTAAATATAGAAATACTTAATAGGTGTTCTAGTGTTTACTATCATTGGAATCGGCGGCTTAATCTCCTCGTTTCCAAAATGGAGATATCTCAAAATCCATATTATGCGACTTATGACTTATTTTCCTAAACAGATCACATATATGATATCTTAAAATCTATTTTCTGCGACTTGTGACACATGAGATATTGTTTAGATGATCGACTAATGCACAGTAACTAATCCGAGTCTGATTGATTCATTATATGCATGTGCATACACTTTACAATGTAGAGAGATGTTTCTTCATGTGAATTATGGAAATACCTACCATAAGAGTCGGCCTTTCAGACAATGTTCAATCGGCAGATGTACACATTTAGTAAATTCTGCTAAATTAGACAGAAAAATGGTCAATTCCAGGTATATCTGAGTACATTTGATCTTGCGTTCATTTTAGCAATCTGTTTGGTAATGTTGAGCAGAATTTTGAACCTCATTTTTGTCTTCAACTTGGGTTATTTGAGAGGATTGCTAAAGACAAATTGTACATTTTCTGACGATCTCAGCCATAAAGGCACAGTGAGCGGCAGAGTAATGATTTTGTGCAATGTGATCATCCTGCTCACTATGCTGTGTTATTCTGGTTTAACTCAAAAACGTGTTGTGGGAAAAGGGAGTTTTATTCAACTCAACTAGACTAATTTGTTTGCGCGCGCCAGGTACACAATTACATAATGGTAATCTTTTCAAGTTGTACAGAAGTCATGAACATACAGAAATCAATTACAGAATTAATTAGTGAAACAATCGGTATAATCAATTACAGAAGTAGAAATCAATTACAGAAGTAAATATCAATCAGCATAATTAATTAACCCAATGTCCGAGTAATGATCTCTGAGTGGTGCCTCAGACTCCTCGTGACCCCAAAACCCTAGAGTAGTAGAACAAATTTAGGGGAGTCCTTGCGTCATAACCTTGGAGAAGTTCATTCTGTCCTGTGTATCAGGGGCTAGATATTTTTGATAACTTTCGGATCTCCAGTGTCCCAGTAATTTTATTGAATTAGCATCTAGTCCTGATTTATGTGCCCAAGTGGCGGCACCTCTGCGAAACCCATGACAACTGATGGAGTTAATGTCCTGCACTGTATTTTGCAAAGTCTGTCTTACACGTAAGATGAAATCCTGAGATGACAGGTTGGTTGAGTGTGTGCCTGCTATGAAACTCAGAGCAGGGGAAGAAGGGGGCGTGGTTGGTGTTGTCCTGAAGAGAGCGTGCACCGCTCTGACTGGGCATAGCGCATGTCCCCGTATTCTAGGGAGGGTAACCACATGGCCTCTGTCCCCATACTGGTTAGTTTTTGACCAGCTTATTTTTAAGCACATTCCTGCGGGAGCATAACTAAAGTCCCCTCTCGTTAAAGGGGTGATGTTTTCAGGCTGTGTTGAGTCACAGAACACGTTTGATTTCCTTAGGAAACCAAAAAACATTATTAAACAGGCTGCCCACACAGCTTTATCCTTGTCGTTGGTGGACACTAATCCTGCTCTAATGATCAGCAGCATGTCAGGAGTAATAGGGGCCTTGCTGGTGACTTTTGAGCCCAATGTGCGATGAACCCCTTTTAAGGTGGCTCTCAAGTGGTAATCTGACGCGAGAGGGTTTGTGTGCCCCAACTCCTCATGCATCACTCGCACGATATTTAGATACTGCTTTATGCTGTTATAAGCTAATTTGCGTGCTAACCACGCCACAAATAAGCACAGAGTCCGGGATGAAGCAGGCACAGGCTGTTTTCCATATGTATTACAAAACCTCAGGTATGCTCTTCGGTGAGTGGAGTATGCTCTCTTGGTATTTGGGGCCCAGGCTTGGTCCTGGTAATGTAGTACCTCCGCTTGCAGGGCCTCCTCCATACCTGGAGCCCACTCCCTCTAGTGTCTGCAGCATTCTCTGCACACCTCCCGGCTCTTCCAGTCCAGAAATTCTACCCGCTAGTACTTTTGCTTGCTCTACTTATTTTATTGTCTGTTTTTGTTCTTATAGTTGTCATTTTTCTCACCTTGAATGACACTGCATGCCCACCAACCACCCATCCTTCACTCCTCCCATGTGTTAGTGTTTGATACCTGACTGCCTACCTGCCTAGTGTGTGTGTAGCCTTGAGGCAATGCTACACACACACTAGTGGCAGGCAGTGGTAGGCAGTGGCAGGCAGCGGGAGGGGCAGTGGCTGGTGAGTGAGTGTAGTGTGTGAGTGAAGGTGCAGTGTATGTGAGAGCTCCGACAGGGGTGGGAGACTAAACCAATCTTTATATTTAAAATTGCAACTTTCCTGTACCAGATTATACATAAGTCGTCCCCTAAAAAGGCATGAAGAGGAACAAAACTTGCCATTCAGATGATGTAATGGTACCCATTTAGATGGGAAAACATAAAAAACAGGTCGATGGGTGTGAGTTCTGTCTAACTGAGAATACCAGGGGTAATGGAGCAACGAAAGGAGGTTTAAAGGTGGTCTAAATCCGCCCTATAGGGGGCGGGGTCGGTTGCGCTTGGTCTAGAAATTGAGTCTGCTATCACATTACACCGGCCCGGGTAGTGCACGGCCGTGAGACGGCAGTTATACATCATGGTCATTTTAAAAATCCTCCGCAGTGACCTGTTGATGTCCTCATCGGGTGAACGGCCCTTATTTATCATGCCGACAGCTGCACGGGAGTCACAGTGCACGATGACATTTTTATCTTTCCACCGAGGACCGAAAATGGCACAAGCCGGCTCCAGGGTGAGCACCTCCTTGTAATTAATATGCTTCACATTCATGCCCTCCCAATCGGCCCACCGAAGATAAAACCATTCCCCCATGTGGTATCCACCTCCCCCTGTCTGGCAAGCATCAATGGTCACGGGGGTGTAGCTGCGAGTGTCAATCAGTGGTAGAGAGCCATTGGTATGTATGGCTGTATCGATCCACCATGCGATATCTGACTTCAAAGCTTGTGTTACCCGGCATCTGTGCCAAGGGGTGGTTAGTGATTTAATGCGATCGTAGATATGGTGCACATAATGTTTTCCTCCATGGAATACTCTTCTCGCCCAGTTAAGCTTACCAGCCAGGCGTTGAAGAGCCCTCTTTGATATGTTCCTCTTTGCTCCTGTCTCTCTCAGCAGGGATATCAGATCTCTTAGTTTATCGGGTGGTAATCCTATGCACATGCTTTCTGTGTTTACCATTATTCCTAGGAATGTCAGTTGCTTGGCAGGGCCAAGCACTTTATCATAATTAATGCTGAACCCTAGCTGGCGGCAGAGCTTCATTAGTGCATTGAGGGTGTTTTTACATTCTTGCTGACTTTCTCCTATGCACATGAAGTCATCGCAATATACCACAATTTTTGGATGTCCCATTCGCGCCATTATGCGTTTGATGGCTTGTGTGAGTGTGTTGAAAATGCCTGGTGACAACCTAGCTCCAAAGGGGAGTCTAGAGTCATACATGTAACTTAAAGAGTTCTGGTTGGCAAAGTGCCAGCTCAGGCCCAACACTGGGTAGTCTAATGGATGAACTTTCACCGACCTATACGCTCCCTGTAAGTCCATTTTACTCAACCAACAGCCAGGGGTGAGCATATCTAGGGCTTCATCAAAGCTCTGATAACTAAAAGGTTTGTGTGTTGCAAGGTCATTTACAGCTTTACCTAGAGGCCTGCTGCAGTCATGTATTAATCGCACTTTGTGGCTGTCAGGCTTTGGGATTGCACCCAAAGCTGATGTTATAGTCATAGGATGATTCACACGCACATAACGCTCATTATCTAGTTCTACTGCTATCTGTTTTTCCACAATAGGTGAGGCATTCTCCTGTGTACATGAGAGATAGTTCTCCATGAACGCTCTTTCTGGGGGTATGGCGGAATTGGTTATACGAAACCCATCTTTAACTCCATTCAATATAAACCTCCGATCTTTGTTGTCTGGAGCCAAGAGGCGCTCCCAGGCCTCATATACCAATGCCCCGCTGCCACTAGCTACTCCCCGTTTTTTTAACCCTCAGCAGATCCCTTGATATGCTGATATATGCATTTTTCACCATAAGGGCACCCATCCTTGGTGCGGAAAAGCCTGCAGGGCTCTGACTTCTTTCCTCTGTGTTCCTTTTGTCCTTTACTGCGGTCTCCTCCCTTCTCCTTAACATGCGGCTTCCTCGCCACCAGTAGGGAGGCATTTAAGGACATCACAGGAGTTCCCCAAGAGAAGTCGTAATGGGCTTGGAGCTCTCTATAGCGGGTATCATATTCCAGTATAGAGCTCCACTCATAATGCTCCAGTAGCTCGAAGATAGTGACTGTGTATGAATGGTAATAATCCACCTCTGATCTCTTCAGGTCTCCTGTCTCTAAAAGTTGATGCAACAAGCGCAGATTAGCGGCCCCCCACTCAGCCAAGGTGAGATAGGCTTGGTGAGAATCATCTGTCTTAAGGGTGAAGGTACCTTCCTTCCCTTCCACGAGAGCCATTTTCTCTTTCCTCTTAGCAGCCAGTCGTGAGGCTACTTTCTCCGGTACAAAGCTAGAGATCTTGAGTGCCTTCTTTCTCACCGCCCGGAGGGTGAGGTTTATGCGTGGGTCTGCCCCGAACATGGCTCCCCCCACGGCCGGTCGTGGCTTGTTGGTTGTCTCGGCCTCTCCCCCTGGCCCGTGGGCGACCGCATTAATGATTTTGTCGAGATCTTTATCCAGATCGTCTTCCTCTATCGGCTCGTGATGATTCAGGCTCCCCTCTCCATCTCCGCTTCCCCCTTGATCTCCTGGTTTCGTCGGATCTTCTACAGGTGTGGGCTTGGCGGGCATGTGTGGATTACCGAATGCATGCAGAGAGTTGATCAACACGGAGGTCTGTCCTATTGTAAGGCCCAGCTGCACAATAGCTTCTTTAGTGAGTTTTTGCAGGACTTCGTAATGAGCACAATCCTCCTTAGCAATGCCTCCAGCCCAGGCCTCATACTCAAAGTCCTCCTTAGCGATTGCCATGCTGCGTGTAGGGTGAGGTCTTTACCTCGCGCTGCCTTGCTTACAAGTGCTGGTTAACATGTGGTCATGGCCACACACAGGAGGACGCTGGCCCTGGTGGCGTCGTGTTGAGTTAAAACTGTTTAAACTAGTTTAAACCTCCCTTAATCTTTCCAACGTATCACAATTTATCAATAAAATTTGAAAAAAGGGAGACAGAAAGAGGGGAACAAATAACATTTTGGATTTTCCTTTAGGAAACAGTGTCTATGTTGATTTCTTTAAAAAGCATTTTTATTGGCCACAAATTTGAACAGATTTGTTATAAAAGATGCATTTATAACTTTATCTGGTTTTTTTTCAAACTACAAAATAAAAACAGGTTAGGTAAAGTTAAAAAAAGATGATTCAACCGTTATATTGGTCGGATCTTCAGAAAATGTACCATCGGCTGATGTACAAGTTTAGTAAATTCTGCTAAAATTTGACTGTAAAATGGTCAATACTAGGTATATCTGAATGTATGATATTGCCAAGCTGTTTGTTTGTTTATGTTGAACTTAATTTCAAACCTCATTTTTGTCTTAAATCTTGGTATTTGATAGGGTTAGTGAAGACGAATTGTACATTTTCTGGCGATTTTACCCTTATCCATTTAAGCATGTTACATTTGTTAACACAAATTATACCCCAATCCAGACATCAGCTTCATCTCAGTTAACTTGGTTCAATATCAATTATTCTCATAGCAAATGGCACAATGGAGGGTTCAAACTGATCGAGACACATCAGAAAACGGGACAAACCCTGAATTGGTGAGTTCCCGTTTTCTGATGTGTCAAGAGCAGTTTGAACCCTCCATTGTACCATTTGCTATTTATTACACACTGTATTTGGATGTTAAAAAGTAAATTTAACTTGTTTAGCCTAATATTTTGCTCGAGGAGGCTTGATTCACTGCAACTTGTAGGCCTAAGTTATGTGGTTGGGGACGACGTCATTGTCAGGCCTATGCTGCGCCAATGAGATTGCATCATTTGGGCATGTGTAACCATGGAAGCCCAAACTGTTGACATGAACAGTTCAGATCAACCAAACTGCACCCCCGAACTGCACCTTTCTAACTGCTCATGTGTGTAACAACAATTGAAATGTCCTTTCAACTCTAGGCTTGACTTCAAATTTATGTATAAATATATCTAATGGCCCGAAGGGGTGGAGTGGGATTTGACCCTCCATCGAGATCGATTCAAAACCGTACAGAGGGCCATTAGATATTTATAACATACTGATTTCTGGAATTATTTGTTATATTTACCTACTTAGTACTGTTTTTCTTGACGAATTATCAACACAATGTCTGAAAACTTTCGAAACATGCAAGGCAGCGCTACGCTTCAGCCGCTAAGAAGCGCAACGTCATGAACCAATGATGTAATGCTATTTGGGTCACGTGCTTCCATGACAACCCGAATCACATACGTATGTGATACAAGATTTCTAATGGCACCCCCGAATCAGGCGCTCTGTAATCACATACGTATGTAATAAACATATAAAAGCCACAGAATATCGAATGCAGCCTTAACACGTTTTAGTGTATTTTAGAGCAGGAAAGTGTCCTACTGCAGCACAGTGTTTCAACAAAGTGTTTGTGGTTACTGGAAACATGTTGATAGCATTAACATCTACACTTACCTTAAACTAAACACATGGTTCAGATTCTCAGAAAATGTACATTTGGCAGCTGTACACATTTAGTAAATTCTGCTAAATTAGGCTGCAATTTGGTCAATACTAGGTAAATTTGAGTAAATTCGGCCTTGCGTTGCTTCTGGCAATATGTTTGGTCAGGTTGAATTGTATTTTGATCTGAAATTTGGGTTATTTGAGAGGGTTGATGAGGGTGAATTGTACATTTTCTGGCGACTTCATATATGCTTTTAGCCGATCAGTAGCCAGGCAATGTAGTGCACTACTGGAGCCACTCATGTTCACCACCTACTGAAAGAGACAATCAAATTATTTCATGGATTCGTGGATTATTCCATGGATGGCAAGGCATGATATAGAGGGAGCTATTATAATGTCTGTTCATTATCTGTGTATTATGGCCAGCTTGTAGTGTACCCCAAAAATAAAAACATTCAACAAAGAGATCTTGTGAATACATGACTGAAAAATATCAATTTTGCAACTTATTTTCCTGTAACAGATTACATATCATATACACACTTATGAATAATATATATATACTAGCAGAGAATATAGGTAAGAAGGTATTGATACTAGAGTATAATATATTCCAATATACACTTAATTATATATACACAATATAGGTAAGTAGGTATTGATATTACTGTATATATCCCCCAATATAGACACTTAAATATATACCAGTACACAATATAGGTAAGTAGGTATTGATATTACAGTATATATCCCCCAATATAGACACTTAAATATATACCAGTACACAATATAGGTAAGTAGGTATTGATATTACTGTATATATCCCCCAATATAGACACTTAAATATATACCAGTACACAATATAGGTAAGTAGGTATTGATATTACAGTATATATCCCCCAATATAGACACTTAAAT
This sequence comes from Sthenelais limicola, assembly GCA_942159475.1. NCBI lineage: Eukaryota > Metazoa > Annelida > Polychaeta > Phyllodocida > Sigalionidae > Sthenelais > Sthenelais limicola. Next base: position 20,406,002 of record OW804101.1, read on the forward strand.
ATATACCAGTACACAATATAGGTAAGTAGGTATTGATATTACTGTATATATCCCCCAATATAGACACTTAAATATATACCAGTACACAATATAGGTAAGTAGGTATTGATATTACTGTATATGGGTCAGATTTTTTTAGAATGTACAATTGACAAATTTCCGACTTTTGCACATTATACTGGATGGGTATTGCAAACAAATGGACCAATCCTAATGATCCTGGTATCATTGGAAAGGAGACATCCTAAGCTTGACGAAAATCTGCACATTAGTGTCATATTCATATGTTTTGTATGCAATAAATCACCTTAAATGTTGATTTCCTTACAAAAACACCCCAGAATTCACTACTTTTTCACATTATACCTCCATTCTGAAAAAAAGTAACTGTTCTAGGTATTATATTTCACCTGGTTTCATTCCTTATACATATCTATGACAACTTGGTAAAGTTTTAGCCTTCTATTAGCCTTCATCCCAGTATGCCAGTCCTATACTACAATCTCCAATTTTCAGAAGTCACATGGGTATACCCGGTATCAAACACAGATTCTAGTATACTTGCTATGAATATATCCTTGGCATATGATTTAAAATATTTAGAATACACTTTAACATATCATCAATGCAATCTTGGTACAATTTAACCAGTAATGCAGACATTAACAGGGTCATGCTTCAATGTTTACCAAATAGGAGATTTTATACTATTTCATACCGGGTATGCCCTGTAACATATTTTACTGGAGATCCAATTCCACTGATACAATGGTTCTAAATCTCTGTTTATGTACTCCCAGTATGTATCTTCATATATGCCCCAAATTACATTCTTCAAAAAAAATCTATTGTTGAGATATGAATACAAATGATATGGGGGGTATACCCGGTATATTGAGGGATGCCCGGTATGGGAGGAAAGGAACAACTAGGATACACATTCAAATTGTTTTTATATGATCAAGCCTCTGTTTTTTCTTCTGGAAACCAATACAACCACCATATATAGTTATTGGGTAGGTATTACTGGGATTTCTTGGACATTGTCAACCAGAATGAGAGTGACCAAAGGTTATACAAGCCCATTTATGGTGTGGAATTATTTTTAAGATGTTTAGGACTTAACTATTTGTGTGATATTCATCAGTCTAATCATTATTTATATGTTTAAAAGGTTGTTTTCAACAATTCTCAGTGAAGCATTTCCTTGTCCTATGTTAAAGGAAAGATTAATATAGCCTCACAGTTAACAAGAATCCAAGAGGGTATACCCGGTACCATCATTATTTAACATGATTTCTATGCACATTTAACAATTATTTGTCAATGGGGATCATGTTAAGTTAGTTTTTATTAATCAGAAATATCATATGTATAATTCGACATACTTTTAGGACTATAGGGGCTGGTATGTTGAGACAAATATGATATGAATTGATACCGGGCATCCCACACAAATTATTTTCTGCTGATAAATGTTAGCAAAATAGCATAATTATTGTAGGTAGGCTCCTCCTATTATATATCAATGTCCCTTGCAATTCCTTTGTTAATGTACATGTGAAAATTTGTTCATAAACGCAATAGAGGCCTTTTTAAAGCATATTAAAAGAGTGGCTGATACCGGGCATCCCCTGATACCGGGCATCCCCCCTTCTATCCTAGTAACCTTGACTAAGTCCATTTTTAACCTACAAATCACCATAAAACTTACCATTTGAACATATCAGGCCTTACTGTACATATGTATGTAGCTTTATGTCTCATTTCCATGCAATTTAATTCAACTTTAACCGAAATCATAATAGCGGGCATCCCTTGGCATCCCCTGTAAGGTAGAACTTTTGCCATAACTTCTACCCATGTAACTTTATCTTTTGTATTTTTGTGCAAAAACATGCCCTGTACCCTCCCTGAAAATGTGAGAACATTAGAAATAAGATATGACAACTTTTATTTTTTAGATGTTCTCAACCCCATATAATTTTATTAAGAAAAAATTATGATCCATCATATCAAGTTTTTATCATCGATTTTAGAGCCTGTATCCATTACTACACATTATCCCATCAATGGACTTAAGTACTTACTGTGTTTCATGCGATTGTGCCCATTTAAGTAGCCACAATGAGATGTTAGATAAGATTGTCTCTTCTGGGGGATGCCCGGTATATAGAGGGATGCCCGGTATATTAGAGAAGGTGTTGGTCTCAGGCCAAGTGGGGTAATATATAGTCAAGGAGTGACTCAAAATTAGATCAATTGTGTACCAAATATATTTCTCCTTGGATGTAAATCATTTTCTATTAGTGATATGAAAACATTCTGACTTATTTATGATGGCAAAGTTGGTGGGGAATTATAAGGGTATGCCCGGTATATGTGAAAAGGGATGCCCGGTATCAAAGATGGCTTTCTATTACCAATTTCCCCAGGGATACTAAACATAAAAGATTGGTAACAGGTTGCTATATTGATGGAAAAGATGTATTGTTACCAGAAAACAGGTTTTCACCCTGTTTATGGCAACAATTGCAGCATTATTGAATTTATGTTTGAACCATATGTTACCGACCAAAACACTCCTGTTTTTGGGAAATATGATTCATTTGCATTCATGTCTCACATGATACCCTTATAAGATACATAGTTATGGATTGGTATATTTGTAAAGGAACATTTAATCCTTATGAGGAACTACTTTTTATTTGGAAATTGAATCATTATGTCCTGAGTTATTGAGGATATAAGGATCTGCCACTTCATTTGATACCGGGTATACCCACAAAAATATCACCTTGTTTCAACTACATTAAAAACTGACATATTGAAATATGGTGAGTATAATTGGTGTTTTTATGTGGTGGGGACATCTATGATACTAGTAAGAAGGAATATGAGTTTATACTTACTAATTTTTTTTTCAATCTTCCTAAATCTCAGAAAATCGCAATTGTACATTCTAAAAAAATTTGACCCATATATCCCCCAATATAGACACTTAAATATATACCAGTACACAATATAGGTAAGTAGGTATTGATATTACTGTATATATCCCCCAATATAGACACTTAAATATATACCAGTACACAATATAGGTAAGTAGGTATTGATATTACTGTATATATCCCCCAATATAGACACTTAAATATATACCAGTACACAATATAGGTAAGTAGGTATTGATATTACTGTATATATCCCCCAATATAGACACTTAAATATATACCAGTACACAATATAGGTAAGTAGGTATTGATATTACAGTATATATTCCCCAATATAGACACTTAAATATATACCAGTACACAATATAGGTAAGTAGGTATTGATATTACTGTATATATCCCCCAATATAGACACTTAAATATATACCAGTACACAATATAGGTAAGTAGGTATTGATATTACTGTATATATCCCCCAATATAGACACTTAAATATATACCAGTACACAATATAGGTAAGTAGGTATTGATATTACTGTATATATCCCCCAATATAGACACTTATTATATATATTTAAGTACACATGGATGAAGATGAGCCACCGGGAGTGGTGTCCTTGGCCCTCACTGGGATCAGAAACACCTGAAAGACAAGGTTGACCTTTATCTTACCTAAAAGTGCCTAAACTGAGTGCTTTGTTACTAACTGCCTTTGAAGTGGATTGCTAGTGCTTTGTTATAAATAACTTGGCCGCGTCTCTTTTAAATGAGGGACTGACCATAAAGTGACTACATATTAGCCAAGGTCTCCTTTCCCCCTGTCCTCCCTGAAACACTACAATGCTTTGTTACCTGTTTTATTCCCAACGTCTTGTTTGAAATTTTAAAAAAAGACTTTCTTTTGTCTTGGTTCATATTGTCTTGGTATAATTCAATTTGAATTTATTTTTAAATGATCCCAAAACAAGACAGAAATGTGAGGTGTTCTAGTGAAATGAGTTCAAAGTTGCAAAATTGATATTTTCTAAGGTGATTTATTCAAAAGATTCTTAATGGAATGGTTTGATATTTGGAGGGTTCAGTGCTTTGGGTCATATAAATTATACATTTACTAAATTTCAAGACAAATATATCCATGTGATTCAAAGGACATCCTCTGGAGTAAATCTAATTACTTTACTGGCAAATATTCGCCCAGAAATATTGCAAACAGTTTTTCAAACATAAATATATCAAACATAAAAATATAGAAACACTTCTTAGATGTCCTCCATGTTTACCATCATTGGAATCCACTTGATTTCATCTTTTCAAATATGATGGTATCTCAAAATTCATTTTTTGCGAATTGTGAGTCATATGTGATGTGTTTCAGGAAAATGAGTCATAAGTCGCAAAATTGATATTTTTTAAAGCGTTTTTTTTCACAAGATCACATTATTGGAATCTTCTGATTTCTGGTGAGTGTGTCACTTATAGATATGTCAATTGATGCATCAAATATCAGGACAATCTATGTAATATATCCTTTCGTTTTAAAGGTCCTCATATGGACTACATTTAGTTACTTTACTATTTAATGACCTCCAGAAATATTGGAAACTTTTTTTTGCCAAAACGAAAATATCAAACTTAAAATCTAGAAATACTTATTGGATTATTGGACTGTTTACTATCATTGGAATCGTCTTGATCTTATCTTTTCAAATATAATAGAATCTAAAAATCTATTTTTTGCGACTTATGACTCATTTTCCTGAAACACATCACATATATGTAACTTTGAAATATCAGAAATATTGCAAACTTTTTTCTGACCATAACGTATATATAAGAATTTTTATTCAAGTTTTTGTCAGGTACAAGAATCGGACACAAAATCTAAAATTAGCATGCCAAGATTAATTCTTCCATCTAGCCCTAAAACGTGACTAGATACTAGCCAAGGTCTCCTCACCCCCTGTCCTCCCTCAAACACTACAATGCTTTGTTATCTATTTTGATCCCAGTGTTTGACCTTTCCAAAAAATCCTTTATTTCTTTTGTCTTGGCTCTTGGTTTCTCATGACCTTGTTTATTAGAATATTATGCAATAAGGCAGTTCACAAATTTGACTGCAGCGCCACAGCTCCTGTGGTGGTAATGAGCTGAAGCCAAGATGTGGCGGGCACTTTTCCATTTCCACTATATCTTCACCATAGGTGCCCAACTTACCCCACCTTTCTCTCCAAGAAATTTTGATCGTTTCTCAACATACTAGGCAGGATTATAGAATGCTATGTTTAGAGTAATCATGCCAGAAGGCAGGTTGATTAACCCACTAAATTTTAAAATATCCTAGGTTTTGTCAGAGTGTATGTACAAATAACAGGCATACACAGGGACTCACGCCCAAGCAGGGGGCTGTTCTATTGCTGTTGACGGGCCTGTAATGAGTAGCAGTGGGTTCCAGTAAGGACTTAATGAAGGGAAAAATTGCGCCCGCATTTAGGTGTGACTGTAATTAATCACACATGTGCAAAATGCTTCAGAGCATTCCCACAGTCCCTGACTGCGGAATATGTGAACTGTCCTATTGATGATCGATGATGAACGGGTTTAATCAGGTATATTTACTGTTTACATGGTACCGAGCGTCAGAATGTGTATAATTTGCTTCTTAAATAATTCCAAATAAAAACAGAAATGAGGTTCATATAAATATACATCTAGTTCAACATATGGGTAAAATTGCCAGAAAATGTACAATTCGCCTTCAGCAATCCTCTCAAATCACCCAAATTTAAGACACAAATGTAGTTCAAAATTCAGTTCAAAACAACCAAACTGATTATCTGAATCAAGGCAATATGGAATATATATACTCAGATATATCTAGTAATGACCATTTTCCAGTCTAATTCAGCAGAATGTACTAAATGTGTAGATCTGCTGATTTTCTGATGATCTGACCCATATAGTAAGAAATAGTGTGACAGACATAGAGGGAAGGTAGGGGGAACATAGAACAAGAACATCAGGGGACACCCTGAGCTGGGAGCTAAGGATCTTGCTGGATCAGGGTAACTTGTTTTAGTGCCCTACACTGCTTATCATTGGCTCCCACTGCTCTGGGAATCTGTTTCCCTGGTACTCTAATTCTTGTCTTCTAATCTTGGTTTATTACTGAACTCATGATGTAATTATTGTTCGCACTAAATGGTATCTGGTGATATTTCTTACTAAGATAGCGTGCCTTATATATCTCCCAACCACATCATATCTCAATTGTTCATTCTCTGTTAATGTAATACCTCATCTCATCACATACCATTTTTCTATTCACTGTTTAACTATAATTTATTTTGCAAAACGTGTTGTATGTAATGTTGTATGTAATGTTGTAACGAATAAAGTATAGGCATTCTTTGGAAGACCTGGCTACTTCAGGAATGTAATTTTTGTTTTAACCAGACATCAAACTCCTTTGTGCAGCTAGATCAGCATAATAAAGAATACTTGAATTGAATTGAATTGACATAGTATAGATGAATACAGGTTTACTAAACGAGTTAGTTAAAGGAGCAAACATATCACACATAGTTGCCTAGTAACCTTCACAAAAAGTGGTCAATGTAAAAGATGTTACCCCAAAATTCACATTTTAAAACGATCACGTAAAGATCATGTCCCACAAAATGTACAATTGGTATTTAGTAAAATTTGTTTATTTAGTCTGAGAATTGATAAATACTTTGTATATCTGGTAAATATTTGGGACGCCTGAAATCAATATTGAAGGATAGGACGTATTTCTGTAAATATCAAATATGATATCAGCCTGAATGTAATGATAAAAACAATAATAAAAAAGAAAAATAACGTTGATTAAAAATAATCTATTCATTTATACCATGTTGAACTGTTTTTTTAAACAGTTCAAATTTTGTCTCAAATTTGGGTTATTTCAGAAGATTGGTGAAACTGAATTGTACATTTGTTGCCGATGTGACCCTGTGAAGTATTTCCCCAACACCGGCCAGTTTTATTCCCAAATGGCTGTAGGGGAAATTGTTATAAAAAATCCTGTTGAATTGCATGTCAAAAGGACCCCGAGATCTGATTCCTGTTAAGCCTTGTTTTACAGCTCAAGAAACAAAGATGAACATCTAAAACTTCATCGCTTTGTGTCGGAGATTGTTCCTTTTCAGAATGCAACAGCTTGTTTTTCCAAAATGATTCAGAGAGAGAAATAAAGTGACACAGGAGAGGTGAAATAAAATAAAAAATGTAAGGCCATTTTAACAACGCCAGTGTACGGTTTCTGCTGTGTCAGCGTTCTTGAGAAAGAGACCTATTGGAGGTGTAGAGAAGGGGAAGCGGGGATAGGGACAGAGGGGGAGGGGGGACGGAGAGGAGGAGGAGGAGGAGGGGAAGGGGGAGGGGGAGGAGGGAGAGGAGGAGGGGGAGGGAAGGGGGAGTGTTACATGAAGATTGGGTATCTATTAGACTTAGATCTATTGTATACTACAAAGAGAATAAATGAGAAGGTGTAAAGGGTATGATCTGAAGATCTAGAATGTATATTTATTGTAGTCTAAAATACAGGTAGGTGCTTGGTCCATGTGGCTATTGTTGATTGGAGGAATATTGAAGTAGGTAAAGGTGCTACCTGAGTTCTTACATGCTACCATATATATTGCAATAAATTCCTGGGTACTGGTGCTTTATGGAAATTAGTCATAGTTCTAGCTTACCATCGTAATTCTAATAAGTAATAATTAATGATAATTATGATCATAAAGTGGTTACCCATTGTTACGTCATCATTACGTAACATGATGTAACACCCCCCCCCCCCTCTGACAGCTCTGCGACTCAACTGAGGAGCGAGCTGAGAGTGGGAGTGACGGGGATCTATTTTTTTTCTCCAACTTTTTTCAAAGGAATTCTCTTTATTTTTTTTTTTCTAAATTGTGGTACCCAACTTTTGTGTGTACTGAGTTATAATTCCTTAAAGTAGCAGCTCTGTCAGGGAACACCTTCATCCAACAAGTATAATTACTTAAAAAATAACGTTTTTCTAAAATGATATCATTCTTCATGGTATTGTAATGGGTAGTTCCTTTTTTCTTTTTTATCTCACCCCAGATGTCTAATTCACTCGATATTCACGTGTGCATATCTCATTGTCCGATTTGAGTCCATATCTTCCCCAGATGTTTCATAGGTCTCATGTGAAACTGTTACCTTGTGCTTACTAGGTTATGTTATACGCATATATTAAAGAAACACACTACTTGTCCTAAGGGTATATATATAGATATTCAGAATATGACTTATATAAGAGTCCGAGCAATTTGGGTGTTGTTAATACTACATGTCTCTTCTGACGCTCAAACATTCCACAGATATATTGTCGTTGTTCATAAAGTCCTGGATCTTTACTCAACCTCAGTTGGCGGGGTCCTTTCTGCACTTTTAAGTTCACTATTAAAGGTATCAGTCCTTTGCTTCTGATCGTATACTCATTCTTGATACACCATGATATACCACTTGTTGTTACTGGTGGTATTTTATGTCCTTCTAATCATCGATTTCATCCAACGATCCACCCCTGCCATTCCCAAATTGGAGGGAATCATAAGTGGGTGGCTGGACATATGGTCGGGGGTCAATGTCATCCGAGAAAGGTGGAGTTCTTGGCCTTATAACTCTCACACTTCCCTCGGCACGTCGTCGTTGTACAATCCTGTCTGCAATTCTGCAATAGTATTCTTCTCTATCGCTCTCTGTCACATGGGCGGTATTCATTGTTGCTGTAGTTCTGGCCCTACGCCTTCTTGCTGTCAGCGTGGCCGGGTCGGTGGTATAGTCATTACTCGCTATTCTCCTTGATTTCCGTAATACGCGTGCTCCCATCTCCGATGCACGGGCTATTTCAGATGGTAATACACAAAATATAAAAAGGTTTCATGAGAAGCAGTTCAATGAATCATCTTTGTCAGTATTAGTTCTCAAGATCAACTTATTCTTAAACCAATTACTATTTAATAACTTCCTCTGCAATCTTGCAAGTTGTTCTTAGTCTTGGCAATTGTTAACTTTATAATAACAATTATTATTCTGACGTTTGGTGTTGTGCTTTCTGAATTGCTCTTCCTCTCAAAATTCTACAGATGATACACTCTGTGTCGACCATCGACCGTCGTCCTACATTCACAGTCCGGTGTCCTACAAGAAAATATCAAATATGAGGTCAGGTCAGCGTCGTCGAGGGGGATAGACTGTAGCTCCAAGCGCTCCACTAAAAGCTTCTATATTCTTGGATTTCCTGGATATATGGAACCCTAAACCAGACTATTCTTACTAACGTCGCGTTGGGAAGACGGTGAGCTAAATTATACAAAAAATCTTAAGGTTTTTCGTGGATTTATCGAACATTCTTATTGTATACACCCAATATCGCCCACAATGAATGAATACTTTGAAGGCCTGGTTGGCGGCGGCCAAGCACCGAGAGCTTTCAACCAGCCAATTAACCCGGGACGACCTGTACATAAGCCCCGTTTCCTACTTGATTGCACCAGGCACTTTGCCCGTGGCGACCTACTCGAGCGAAACGACTATGTTCTGACCGATGAGAACCCCTCTAATCGTGACCTGAAAATGTCTTTACAGATGGCACACTCTAACATCGCCGCATGCAAAAATAAGATTGATAATATGATTCAAAATGAGCAAGACTCACGAAAAGAAATTCTATATCTCAGAAGCGAGGTAGATAAATTGTCCTTGCATAATCATCTACTGGGTGAGAAATGCATCGATCTGGATGTTGACAGACGCAAAACCAATCTTCTAGTTAGTGGGATTAAACAATACCGTAATGAAAATTTGGAAGAAATATGCTATGAGATTTTGCGTGTAATTGAGAACAACCTGTACAACGATGAGATCTCCCAAGCCAGGCGTATTGGGGCCAAATCTAGAGGTATTAAGCAGATCCTCATTAAATTTAAAAGCGTGGAATGTCGCGATTACTTTTTCATCAGAAGGAAACAATTGGAGAATGTTGAGTAGTTTAAATTCGTTTTCCTTAACCCAGATCTTCCTACAGAGGTCATTGAGCGCAAATCTAACCTCAGAGCTGTGCAGAAACATGCCAGCAAAACTGGTGGGAAAGATGTCGGCTACATTAAAAGAAATTCAGTCAAAATTGGTGGGATCACCTACAAACATGATGAATTGGAAAACATCGAGCCCGGCTATCGCTTAAGTGACGCCAAAACGAAAAAAGTTGGGAACAATGTTTACTTCCAATCCCTGCATAGCCCACTAAGCAATTTCCACCCATCGAAAATGAACATCAGAGGAATTGACTTCGACAATGCAGAGCAAGCCTACCAGTTTGCCAGGGCAAACGTTTTAGGGGAGGAGGACAGGGCCTGTAGGATTATGAAATGCATTTCTCCTATGGAGGCTAAGGCGATCGGTGGAGAATTCCCTTCGAATGATGCGTGGAACGGGATCAAAATCAATGTTATGAGAGCAATTCTCAATGAGAAATTTCTGCAGAACGAGCCCCTTTTGGATTTTTTAATTTCTACAGGTACTCTTAGCCTTATGGAAGCTACAAACGACATGTTCTGGGCGGCAGGTTGCCGTCTGGACTCTGATCTTATGCTAAGCGGACATCATAAGGGTGACAATGTACTGGGGGGATCTTAGAAGAAATTCGTTACCACCACACCAACGACACCCCCCTATTGGAGAGATTTGACTTCCAACTAGAAGGCAATGATGGGAAAGCACTTGACCGTCCCGTAGTAATTCACCACGACGTGATCAATTTCCCAGGCACCCGAGAGAGGAGCAATTGTTCTACAATTCAAATACTACTCCTGATATGGCTGGACCGCCTCGCATGACTGAACAAACACCTGCTATCCGAACTGGTGAGGAAGACATGGCTGTAGGAGCAGTAGCACAGACCAATCAATTACCTGTACGGGAACAACAACCTGAATTACTTCCTCCTTTACAGGGTGAACAGGTGGTCCCTCCTGTCGATCAAGCTCAGGTAAGAATAGCTCGTATATCCAGGTTTGATACAGTACGGAGGGCAAAACAGCCAGTATTGAAATTGTACCAGGTGGCAGATAGATCTCGCTCCAATTCCTCCAAAAGGAAGAACTCTGAAGACTCGGTCACGCCTAAGCCAGTAAGTAAAAAAATCCACCTAAGGCCCTCTCCCAGTTATGCAGATAAAATTAAAAAGAGCTGCGAGAAAGGCAAATCGTTAAAAGGGCTTGGGGATAGCGCACAAGTTGGAAACCCAAGAAGGCCATACTCTCTCCCTTACCCCCCTACCACCACGTATTCCAGGTATAATACCGGCAAGCTTGAAGATGATCCGTTGGGAACCATTGACCTTAATAACTTTGGGACTCTCAAGAAACAAGATCCATAATTCCTCATTTAAATTTGAATTTCTCAATACTAAGCTATTATCCTTTCTGATTTACAGCAATAATCATGGCTATGCGTCCGCTAACGATAGTCATCTCTGACTCTCGGGGATCTGACCTCATCTGTTTTATTGAATCACGCTCGGAGATATTATGTTTCCCCTACCCAGGAAGAGGGCTGATTAGTCTCGCTAATATAGCGAAAGACAAGATATTGGAGTTAAGACCGGATTCAGTCATCATACTAGGCGGAATCTGTGATTTCTGTACAAAAAACAAGCAAACGAAACATATAGCCCTAGCTCATTGTAATGAAGGAGTGTTGGTACGCGAAATGGTTGACAAATATAGCCTGGTATTGGAGATACTGCATGAGGAAAGGAAGAATTGTAATATCTGCATCGGTGGACTGATAGGAGCAGATCTTAACCGAGCAAATTACGAAGATGGTATTTCTTGTCTACAGATTATGGCCAACAATGCTATTATGACCATAAACGAAGACATTCATGCCTTAAATATTAACAGGGGAATTGCCCATCCATTCTTCATCGGGAGGATACACACTACTAGGAAAGGGAGACCAAGGCACTATTTAAACAGATTACCAGACGGGATTCATCTCGACATCAAGACAATAAAAATATGGGCTGAACAGATCGAACGCTTCCACCTTAAACCAACTTTGGAGAATTAAAATTGCTATACCTATGTGGGGACTGTGCAGAACATCTGCCGCATCTCTCACCCGATACGATTATTCGCGTTTACTAAAGTCGATGCGATCGTGTAATATTATTAATTAAATTATGGAGTCTATTTAATAATGCTTTTGGATAGGATCTGTGCAGAACAACTGCCATAATCCAACCAAACTTGATATAAGTTTAGTATAAGTGTATGCATTTCTATATAAATAATGCCTCTGGATAGGATCTGTGCAGAACAACTGCCATAATCCAACCTGAGCGTTATGGGTCTATCTTCCTCTCTCTCTCTTTTCATTTTCCCCTCATGCCTTTCTCTCCTCTTGCACCTGTATTATTTGTCGGATGATCATCATTACATACCATCGTACTTTAAGTAGAGGCAATGCGGTATAGAATTCAAAGCGATTACAGATCTGTGCAGAATATCTGCCATAATCCCACATCCTATTTAGTACATTCATTGTGGAAATTACGCCTCCTTAACTGGTATACTATAGATATTGATTTGTTCATAATTGAAATTAAGTCCTTATCTGTGCAGAACACCTGCCATAATGAGGCGCTTGATTAACAATTTTGGTGATATATTGTTAGTATGAATTTCCTGTTACTAACCTATTGTGGATAACCCATGGTGGAAAGCATATGACCTCCTCTCTCCCTCAAACATTATCCCACCCTAAACAGCACCAGAGTCATGAATGTCCCGGCCCTGAATAGTTGGAAGGAACTGAACAAGATAAAAGGACTTAAAATATTGCATTTAAATACTAGATCCCTACTTCCGAAAATTGATAATATAAGGCAAGATATCCTATCTGAAGAACCAGAAATCTTAGGAATTTCAGAAACATGGCTCAAAAGTTCTATTCCTTCAGACCTCATAGAAGCATACAATTATACCTTAATAAGACAAGACAGACTAACCGCAACGTCTGGGGGTGGGCTCTGTCTTTATGTCAGGAAAGACTATAATGTAAGTCAGTTAAGCTCAGCTGTACTGATAAATAATGACAATATTGAGGCGCAGGCAATTAGTGTATATAAAGAGAATATAAGGACCAAACTTGTCATCAACCTGTATAGAAAACCAAGTGGAAACTTGGATAGCTTTATTAACACACTGACCTTATCGCTAGCGCAAAGGAAGAAATTAAGACAAAAAATTATGATACCATTATTTGCGGTGACTTCAATATTGACATATCAAACAATATTGACTGCAAAACAAAACTGCTAAAAAAGTTTAGTAAAGAACAAGATTTAAACATACTTATGAATGGAATTACCAGATTCGGGCTACAAAAAAACACTATAATCGATCTTTTCTTGGTGCAAATCAAGAAAGAAGTTTCCTGCGGCACCATTAATTACAACATCTCTGACCACCAAGGTATCTACCTAAATATCAAAAGTCAGAAAGTAAGACATGAAAAAAAAAGAATTCATTGGTAGGGACTATAGGAACTACTCCAAGGATATTCTACATATTGAATTAAATAACGAACAATGGACTGAATATTATGATACTGATAATGTGGATGAGCAATGGGATATCCTATTTAACAAATTAATCAGAATTAGTGACAAAATAGCGCCCCTAAAAAGATATAATCTATGTAAAGATAGGCCAGAATGGTATACAGATGAGCTAGTTGGACTAGGAGTTGCCAGAGACAAAGCATTCAAGAAACTCCACAGAAACAAATCTATTGAGAATAGGGATTTAGCTAGGGTAGCCAGAAACAATTTTAATGATTTACTAAAAAGAAGCAAACGAGAGTATTTTGTCAGACTTTTAGAAGAGAATAAACATGACAGTAAGAAATTCTGGCGTATCATAACCGAAATACAAAACAAGCAGAATAATAATATCACACATTTAAAGGATGAGAATGGAACTACCCTGACTGGGGCAGACCTGGCTGAACATGTCAACAAATATTTCTGTGACATTGGGCTAAATATACAAAAATCCATTCCAAACAAACCCCCTATACTAGACAGAGAAATAGTTAGAGTCCCAATGGAATTCTCCATGCCTACCGCTAACGTGCTGGCTGAAAGAATTTCCCAGATTAACATAAGAAAATCCTCCGGTTGTGAAAAAATCAGTGCAAAAATATATAAGGATGCAGCCTCCGAACTTATCCCACAACTGCTTACACTTTTCTATAAGTCGATCGAGACTGGTATTTTTCCCACCAAGTGGAAGATGAGTATAGTCAAAGTAATACCGAAGATAAATCACCCGAGATCTGCAAACGATACAAGGCCCATAAGCCTGATGCACATGTTTGGAAAAATGCTTGAAAAAATAGTAGTGGATAATTTATACCAATATCTCGAAAACAATAGCCTATTGACGCAAGACCAATATGGCTTTAGAGCAGGAAAGTCTACTAGTGATGCCCTATTTAAGCTAGTTTATGATATCGATAGAACAATTAACTCGAATAATTATTTAACCGCCACCTTTATAGACTTCAGCAAAGCCTTTAACAGTGTTCAACATGGTATCCTATTGGAAAAACTGAATAATATGGGTGTCACTGATAAATATAGTTCATGGATTAGCTCTTACCTTGGTATGCGGTCACAATATGTAAAAATAGATAACTTTAAGTCAAGACCCTGTCCTGTACCATGTGGTGTCCCCCAGGGGTCTGTTTTAGGCCCATTATTATACTTAATATATGCAAATGATTTAAAAAACCTCCAAATTAATAGTCACATTATCCAATATGCTGACGACACCATTTTGTACCAGTCTGGACCTAACATGAACCAACTTGCTATTGATATGGGGAACGACCTGGTTAAGTTCAAGGACTGGTCTATCCGCAATAAGATACTTATGAATATGAATAAAACGAAATGCATGATATTCAGTAAAAAGAAAATTCCTACCCCCCCTCTAATACAAATCGAAGGCGTAGATATTGAATATGTAGGCAGCTATGACTACCTAGGTATTACTCTAGACAGTAGGATGACCATGAATTTACAGTATGATAAAATGATCCGAAACTTAAATAATAGAATTTATCAGCTAGGCATTATGAGGCAATACTTAACCACAAGTGCAGCAATCTGCCTTGTGAAATCCCTAATTTTATCCATCCTCGATTATTCTTTGCTCTTTCTAACTCCAATTGGTATTGGCAAAACTAACAAAATCCAACGTCTACAGAATAAGGCTCTTAGAATAGCCCTAAAATGCCCTATTGACACCCCGACTATTGAATTACATACAACCGGTAAAGTAATGAACATTAACAATAGAAAAAAATTTTTGCAAATAAATCTAGCGAAGAAGCTCTCACAATGTGAGAGATTTATCAACCAGCCAGCTCGCCATACTAGACGTGGGGATGCTATAACCCTGACCCAATTCCAGCCTAAGAAAGAAAAAAACAGACAATCCATTAGCTACCAATTATGCCAAACCTGGAATAACACGGCCCCGAATATCAGGAATATGGAACCCCTTGCAATTAAGACGTTTCTGAAAAAAGAATTCATCCCGAGAGAACCCGATTAGTAAGCCAGTAACCCTTCTTACTCCCATAAACACGGAAACCACGATTCCCACCCAAATATGCCCCTTTTCTAATATGACATTCTATCCATAGCTCACCTGGTCTTCCCCCTCGACCGACCACACTAATGTAATTACTAACAACGAATTGCTAATTTTCTATATATCTTTGGATTTTGAATATGGTATCATTGTAACTGTTAAATAGGCAGGCAGTGGGAACATCGTCACTGCGACGACGCTGATGTCTATCCTGCAATAAATTCTGTTCAAAAAAAAAAAAAAAAAAAAAAAAATCACCATTCACCAATACAAGGTTGCTTTTCAGACCAAATTTTAGAATAATTCTTTAAATTTCATTCAAAAATCTTTTTAGTTTTTTCTATTCTAGTATTTTAATAGTATTTTATTTGTTCATCAACGATTCTGTCTTCTTTTGAATCCTTTCTGACCTTCTTGTTGCGCTTTACCACCGAGAATTGTTAGTTGGACTATTTCGCACCAGCTGGCGCCACCATCCAATACTCACTTTTCCCTTCTGGCTAATCCTTCCTTACCAGGCTGCCTTGTGCCTTTCTATTACCACTCTTTATTTCGCGCTCTAGAGCCTTGCGTGTTTTCTAGATCATGGTACACTTCTATTCCTAATCTTATGTTCTTATTCTCTACTCATTGTATTATATTTTCTTATTATTAGCATGTTCATCTTTTTGTCTAAACAACATAATAACTTATACTCCTTGTAACGTGGACCATATTATTTATATCTTGGTATAAATGTTAAGGTGAGAAGATCATTCTTTTCCTTCTATAATTATTACGCTTGTGCATGCAAAGAACTTATTCGTTGCACTCACATTCTGGTACGTGACGCGTCCATACCTTTTCTCCATGGGACGTTGATGGGCGATCCCCTGGAGGGCATAATGACCAAGACATAAATGCCTCTATATCTCTGGCAACCGCCTTCTCGAGGACCTCCTTGTGACGAAAGCTCACTTTAAGGCTGGTTGGTAGATCTATCTCCTTTCTTATGTTATTGACAGAGATGACCGGCGGTGCTGACCAGCGCATAATCAGCTTCATGGATGCGCACCATCTCTGACTGGATACCCTTTGTATCGTGAGCCGTGGTGCTGGGGTCTTGCATGTTATGCCCGACGGCTCATATGGGATCTGTGCAAGATGGATCGTTGACACGATTCCCTCTGCGTGGATTCTAAGCAAAACCCATGGGGCGGAGTCATCCTGCCCCAAAGCTAGGCACCTTTTACAGCACCAGAACTTTGGGATGCGTGCCCAAATTTCTTTTCAGAATTTCCAGATTAACTTAATAAGCTGCCAGATCAGAAATGCAGCTATTATATATAAAAACATTCTATAGCTGGCTATTCCATCCGATTCATGGCGCAGGGGTTCTGGCTCACTTTGGTCTGAATATGGGGCCAAGTTTTCATAGCCCAGATCGATATCAGGGACTTTTGGCTTACTGAGATTAATTTTTATTGCCCTTGCAACCCCCGTCCATGCAAATAACGTCGCCAACCTATGGATCCTGTATAGAAGAAAGAGAGACAATGCCAATGATGTGAGACTAATAATAAGTGAGGTTGTTATTGTGGTGGGGTGTGTTGACATTTTCCCCATAGCCACCTTCATCTTTTGCCACCTGTCGTTTTCTATCTTATCTATCTTCAATAACTCTTTTGCTAAATGTATCGAATGTATTCCTTTTTGCACAACATGATGTGGAATATGGGTCAATTTTCTGCCCATTTCTTCTGCTGATGGCAAATTTATTTTTACCAGAGATCCATGTACCGTGGCCCCTGTAAGGTTGTAGAATGGCACTTTAAATGCCGCTATTATTGCTAGGTTAAAGCCCAATCTTACAGCTATGTTTGTCTGATCATGTATTCTACAGTTGTTTCTTGGGGAATTGAGGAATACATTACCTATGTGCAACGCACAAGAGCACGGGACATTGACAATGGCTAACAAACTCATTTCTATCGCTACATTAGCTTTGTGTTGGCACACTAGTAGTGCCGGCTTATTCTGTCCTACTATTAGATGATCAATTTGATCGAGCGTCAAATGAAAATAAGGAATCCTTTCTGACAAATATACTGTAAAATTACATAGAATGTGTACTACGTTAGGTAAGTCTTTTAATAAGGCTGTGAAACATGATAGGGCCACGTCATGTGTCTCTGGTGGTGGTTCAAAACAAGCGATACTTGCCTTATATTGAATGCATTTCGAGAAGGCATGTTCATTTATCTCCAAATAGGAATTATGATATTCTGACTCTGCTAAAATATGTGGTGGACTCTGAGTTAACTCTGTGTACCCCATTAGTGCTTTAGTATTCGTATGAATTGGTATTCCAAAGATGATAGGCGTGTATGCTAGATACTCTCTATGCGAGAACGTCAACACAACCGCCAAGTGAATGTACAGTGTATCGTTAGTAAAGTAGAACTGTTTTACTACATTATTCATTGACAGAGATTCTTCTAGCACCTCTGAATCTGGGTGGCTTTTTCTCAATGTCTCACTAAATTTTCCAAGTAGTGATGAAAGTTCATCTGGTGATATCAAGGAGGATGGCATTCTTTTTCGTCTTAACATTTCCAACCCCGACAGAATGGTATCTGCTGAGTCAATGTATTGGATTAAAGAGATCATATTTAGGGATGCTTCATGCAACATTGAATGCAACGCTATGTTTTCAGTCATATTTGTTACCAAATCAGCGAACACGTTATTAATATTTATGGCAAACGTTTTCATCTCTGTAGAATAATTCTTAAAAATGTCAGTTACTTCATTAACATGTATATCAGAATATTTATATAAATCTTTTATCTGCTGTGCTAGGGCCAGTGTGACTTTGTCCCTCGCCACATTAGAAATCCTATTGGCCTTAAACAATCTCACAAACGTTTCCAATTTTCTCTCAATGTAATCTAAATCTGGTTGCGTTGCTGTGCCTATGGCCACTTCCAGCCAGTCACCCAATGGTTGCAACGGAGCATCTCTTTTTTCCCTGGTCGTTCCTAAATCATATTTCATTACCGTTCTATTTATTTTTTCAAATACTAGCTCAGCCTCCTTGAAAATCTGATATGTAAATTGTTTTATGTTAGCTATCAACTTTTTGATTTTTGGTGTTCCTTTCGGGGCTATTGAATAGTGAATACTTTTAAACTCTGGTTCTGCTAATTTCATTGGCAAGGCAAGTCGAATCTCTCTCTCTTCCACATCAGTATAAATTGTTTTTGTCAATTTTTGAAACGCCACCCCATAATTTTGCCGAACCACATACTCTGTATATCCCATTTTCAGGCAAATGCCAAGCATCCTATAAATATGAAGTTCAGACAATACTATTCCTATCATATGATGCATCTTGATAATACGTTCTCAAGATAAGAACTATTAAATTATACCGTTATCTCAAGTATCCCGTCTTGTTTCTTTTTATATATAAAAGCTTTTAACCCACACAGTGATACTGTTTTTAGAATCAATTCCAGAAAGTAAGTGGTGTCAATCCAAACTTACCAAATGAGAAGAATCGATTTCATGGCTGAGGTTTAGCTGGGTCTGACTCGGTTCGAATTCCTTTAATGTGATAACCGGGCTCGTCCAAAGAAGAGTGGGGTAGCTAGAAAGGTGGTCTCGGGTTATGTATGGGTTGCCCCTCAATTACTACACGCCCCTAGCACCACCTCTTGACCAATGATACTGACCCCTGTCAACCCTTCATAAATCAGGGACCGACTTTCTTGACCAATTACAGGAGTCGCCACTATGTTACAATCTTCCCCAGCGCCCCTTCTTGAATTATAACCATGTGTTTGCTCTCCTTATGGATTAAAATAACCGCAATTCATGGCACCAATCCCTTTCTTTCCTTAATTCCCCATCGTATTGCTGTTTTATATCCCTAGTGTCCCTAATTTATATCATACTTTAGATTATTCTTCAGCGTTTTCAGTATTTGTGGCGTGCCAGCCAATGCTAATTTCACATGTCGCACATGTATTGGTTTTTTCAATTCTTTCCCGTTCTTTAAATCATATAACTTTACCGTGCACTCGGAGGGTAACTTTGTGACCAACAAGGGGCCCTCAAATAAACTTTGTAACTTTTTTGCTGTATTTGGAATTTGCAACTTGTGGACTTTTGCATACACAATCGATCCCACGGTTATTTTATGGGGTTTGGCCTTTGCGTCATGGCGATCCTTCATGGCCCTTTGTTTAGTAATTAGCATTGCCTCTGCCTGTTCAGCCACAAGTGTCTGTGTGGTAACAATGGTCACTAATTGTTCAAGAACCGTCTTGGACATTAATGGGTCCGTGTGCAAAGGTGCCTCGGCGGCAATCGTGGGAGCTCTTCCCATTGCCAATACATATGGGCTTACATTTGTTGAGTATGCAGGTGAAACATTTAATGTAAATTGAATTTGTAGTGGGTCCGCCACCCGGAATACAGCGAGGCTGTCGACTATCGCCAATCACCATCCAGGCTACGACAGCGGGGGCACTTCTACCAGCGCCGGAGACGACTACCACCAGTTCCGGCCAGTTCCGTCAGGGGGCGACATACGACCACCGTGCAGACGACACTGCAGACACCCTCCGACGGACGGTAGGCGGAGGATACTACTACCTCCGCAAGGGGATCCAGGCTTCGCTTAACACTACGGACTCGAGCCGCGCCGCGGACCGAGATACTTCTGTTGTTCAAATTAAGCACCCTTGCTTCAGTAACAAAACCTTTGTAACTGTATACCTTTGGGAAATAAACCAGGTTCAAACGAATCTCCTCGTATTCGTGATTCTTTACGGAATTTCGTAACCTCGCGCCCACGAATCTGCGGTTCACTACATTGGTGCCGTGAGCCTAGGGCCGAGTAGGGAAGTTCCCGAAAGGATCCCCGATGCTGAGAGTCAGACGATGACTCCTGGCGACGAGGAAGCAGCCAAGGCCGTGGCCAAGGCTGAAGCCGAGCAGCGAGCATGCGAGGCTCTCGCTCAGATGTTAACGAGACGTCAGGGCGATGCGCAAGATTTTGCGAACGACTCATTTGCTCAACTAGAGCAAGTAGTTGCACACATAGACAATATGCGTGCCGACGGATTGATTGTTAATCCGGACACACAAAGCTTGGTTGAGAAACTAATAGCTATTGTTTTAGGGTTGCGCTCGTGTTACAACGAGGACAATCTTCGCAAGCTCGTAGAGCGTGCGGGTTTCAGCGTCGAAACAGGCGAGGCGGATGGGTCGGAGCTTTCCGATGTTAAGCCGCCGGAAACCGTCAATACAGCAGTCCCGCTGGGACAGAGCGATGACGCGAAGGTCATGATGGACCAGTTGACTACCGTTCTTTGTTCTTACGACAAGACGGGAGAACCACCAGGCGAAATCGTTGAAGGTGAAATTCGAGGAACACTCGACTTACTGTGGGTAATGCACGAACAACTTCCGTTGAAGCGTGTGCAGCGGCTGTATCGTGGTCTACACGAACATGCGGTTTGCCCTCAATATCTGATCGATATGTTGGATCGGAGATATCCTGCGATTCTGCCTCAAGGTAGCCCGGATCCGCGAGTGCAACAGCCTTCGCAGAATACGGACAGCACGGAAATGCGAGCCCAGGGCTTGCCTAGCACTCCGGCAGGTTTTAAGACTGCAGGAAGAAGAGTCGACTTCGTAGAGTCGTCTCCTTCGGACAATGGCCTCAACTACTCGTTGACTAATGTTTCGATTCCATTGTTGGACAACGATGTACAGGCCAAACAGGGTTTGTCAACTGGTCACGAACCAGACTACCGTTCGATGGGACCAACGGCCACTACTAAGTGTAGGCGTTCGATGATGCCCGAAATGGAAGCTAGTGTTGTGTATAACGAAGACCGCCCTGCGGAAGTTCGTTTATACGGATCAACGGGCAAGGGAGAAAATCCTAAACCTAAAAATCTCAAACCTTTTCGCAATGGGGAGGATTGGGAAGAGTATCTCGCATCTGCGATAAACTATGCCGAACTTTGCGGTTGGCAGGAGGAAACGCTGATGCGCGAACTCATTATGGCGACTTCACGACATGTGAACCAGTCTACTTGGGGAAATTCTAGGTCCCTAACGTTAAGTGACGTTGTGACGAGGCTTCGTGTCATATTGGACACAAAGACCGAAGAACAACGCCAGGAGGAATACCGCAAGCGTGTTCAACAACCTGGCGAATCACTTCAACACTATGGCGAGGCTCTGCTGACCTTGTGCAAACGTGCGTACGAGGGACAATACCTTGAACATATGAAGAAGGAGTCTATCCGAATCTTCTGCACGGGCTTAGAAGACAAATTTCTGGGCATGTGGGTGCAAACTAATCGCCCAAAGTCTATGCAAGATTGCGTAGATCTCGCAACAGATTTCGTGCGAGCAGGTGGCCCAGAAGCATATCAGCGCGTCTTGGGTTCCACGCCGGGACAGTCCTCTAAATTTAAAGCTAGGGGATATAAGTTCTACGGACAGAGAAAGGACAAGGAGCGGAAGGCTTCTTACGCGGCTGCGGAAGCAGAAGCGCAGTCCGACTCTGACTCGTCAGCGGACGAGACTTCGGGGGCG
The DNA here is from genome assembly GCA_942159475.1 of Sthenelais limicola. Classification (NCBI taxonomy): domain Eukaryota; kingdom Metazoa; phylum Annelida; class Polychaeta; order Phyllodocida; family Sigalionidae; genus Sthenelais; species Sthenelais limicola. Next base: position 20,428,296 of record OW804101.1, read on the forward strand.
TCTACAGGGACCGAAGTCCCGGATTCTGATTCGGAATCGGAGTTAATAGCCGATTTCGCGGCCTTCCAGGCTATGCGGAAGGACGTGCGAAAGGATGACAGTAAAAAGTCAGACAGTAGCACCAAAAAGGCTTGGGATAAAACCAAGACTTTGTCCAAATCTTCCAAGAAGATAGTCACGAAAACTGACTACAGGAAGAAGGACACGAAAGCGACTCGTCCAGAGCCAGCTTGTTGGCTTTGTGGGAAAACTACCCACCTGCAAGCCAGTTGTCAATACCTGAAAAAGTTTCGCGCATTCGTCGCGAAAGAAAATGGTGACGACTCAAATTCCCGGGAAGATAAATCAACTAAGGGAAATTGACGTGGGTCTCGCAAGGAAGCGGTGACGAGACCCGCAAGTTCGACGGAACTCGTGACGGGAGGGGGAACCCTTCCGTAGCCCGCTCGGGCAAAACACCTCCAGAAGGGTCGTACAATCTGGGGAGGTCAGGTAGGCAGGCAGAACGAAACAAGGAGGAAACTGGGGTGATGGAGGGTGAGGACCCGACAAAGCCCGCAGACACGAAACCTTGGTCTAAGGAGTCGGTTAGTAGCGTTCGAGCCATTCCACGCGATCGTGGAATGTGTTTGGACGGCCGCTATACTGACGCTGGCACGGCGCTGCTCGCGGTTAGCTCTACCGTGGGTGGGGAACGCTGTGTCAAGAATTTGACTAGTTCTGCGGCCAGCCGGGATCTCTCTATTCCTATCGACGTGGTAGCGATAGTGGATAGATGGTACGTACCCGTCACAGTGGGTACTAGGCGAGGAGAATTTTTATACGACACGGGTGCAACTACCTCACTAGTGTCTAAACAATTCTATGAATCGCTAGCTCGCAAGCCCGACCTGCTCGCTTCGCGGGTTCGGGTAAAACCACTTGCGGGTGGTACTCCAGTGACGATGGGGTATGCGGTCTTTGACTTTGAGATCGCAGGGCGTTCGTATCCGAATGCCTGTCTCGTAGTCGATGGTCTAGGCGGCGGGGAGGAGGCCGTACTGGGCCAAGACTTCATGTGGCGCTATGATACTAGCATGACGGGGCCTGGGAAGATGCTCTTGGAAGGAGGCAAGAATCACGTATTCTGTCGACGGAAAGGAGCGATATCGACTGCATTCCTACGAGAGGATGTGCGGTTGGCCGCGTTCGAGGTAAAGGTCGCGTCTGTGGACGTGTCCCTACCCGAGAACGACGTGGGCTATATCATGGAGTCAGATGTAGGGTTACAAGTAGACGGTCTCGTGGAGGGTTGCGATACATATGTATCGTCTGCTCACTGCCACGAGCTTCCTATTATGAATCCAACGGGACTTGCAATAGTCATGCCACGCGGGACGCCCGTGGCATCCGCTTATGAGGTAGCGGCAAACTTCACGGGTGACTATTCGCATCTGGCGGATGCAAGAGCAGAATCCGTGAACGGGTCCAGCACGGGGGGTAAGCGAAAGCTGACCTCCGATAGCTGTTCAATTACTAGCATCCCTGAACTGGAATCTATCATAGAGGGCGCTGAAGTAGCGGATACTGAAACCTTGAAAAAGGTGCGCGAGTTGGTATACGCGAAAAAGCGGGTGTTCAGATTGCAAGGGGAACAATTGGGGTTTACGAACAGGGTTCTACACTCCATCGACACGGGTGACACTAAGCCTATAAAGTTACCTTTTCGTCGAGTTCCCTTGGCAAAACAGGAGGCTCTGGACTCCCAGGTCAGTAAAATGCTAGCGGAGGATAAGATCGAGGAGGGAAACGGCCCGTGGGCCTTCCCCACGGTTCTTGTTCCGAAACCGGATGGTTCAACTAGGGTTTGCGTTGATTTCAGGAGATTGAACAATGTGACACGAAAAGACTCGTACCCACTACCGCGGATAGACGACTGTCTAGAAGCGCTAGGTGGCAATGCGTGGTTTTGTACCCTAGATCTGGAGAGTGGCTATTGGCAAATAGCCATGGATCCGGACAGTAAAGAGAAAACGGCTTTCACTACTTCCACGGGGTTGTACCAGTTTAAGGTGATGCCGTTTGGTCTTTGCAACGCCCCGGCCACGTTTCAGAAAATGATGACGGAGGTTCTCCGGGGGCTTAATGGCAAGATCTGCGTCGTCTATCTAGACGATGTGATCATTTATGGTGCAACTATCCATGATGCGATTACGAACACGGGGTTAGTGTTTGATAGGTTGATGGCGTACGGCCTTAAGTTGAAGCCGAAAAAGTGTCGCCTCTTTCGTAAAGAGGTACAGTACTTGGGTCGCATCGTATCTAAGGAGGGGATACGGGCGGATCCGGAGAAGACGCGAGCGGTTGTCACTTGGCCTATTCCGTTGACAGTGAAGGACATCAGATCATTTCTGGGCTTCGCTTCATATTACCGTCAGTTCATTCCGAGTTTTAATGATCTCGTGCGGCCATTGCAGGAAACTGCAACAGCCGGGCATAAGGTACTACGGTATAAGCTTACTTGGAATAGTGAGCTCGATGATGCATTCGAGGCTACGAAGAAAGCCTTGCTGTCCACGTCCGTCTTGGCGTATCCACGAGCGTCTGGCCAGTTTATTCTGGATACGGATGCGAGTGGTACGGCCATGGGGGCGGTCCTATCGCAGGTTCAGGACGAGCAAGAGCGGGTGATCGCATACGCCAGTAATTCGCTCTCGAAATCGCAGAAAAACTACTGTACTACGTACAGGGAGCTGCTAGCGGTCGTATATTATGTGCGGAAATTCAAACATTATTTATACGGCGCAGACTTCATAGTCCGTACGGACCACTCGTCTCTTACGTGGCTTATGACCTTCAAGGAACCAGAAAATATGCTGGCTCGTTGGTTGCTGGACTTACAGCAGTACGGGGTTACTAACAAAGGGGTTATTCAACACCGTCCGGGCAAGAAGCATGAAAATGCGGACGGCCTCTCTCGTAGACCCTACAGTCGTTGTAAACGTACAGATTGCGATGATTGTGGGGCACACGAAGCCGCTATAGCTGGTTTCGTGGGGGAGGGGAAAGGCACGGACGACAATCTCGTATCTGTAAACCAGACTATCCGTGAGCAACAGCGCACGGACGATACTATCAATCGTATCATGGGTTTCCTGGAAAAGAACCGGGAACCCGCAAATCTGACTAGTGAAAGTGATGAATTCAGAACAATCTGGAGTCACAAGACGGATTTGTGTCTAGAAGAAGGGGTACTCACTTTCAAGTGGAGAAAACCTTCGACTGGACATGTTTTCGCAAGGATCGTGTTGCCGTTTGACCAACGCCTATCTATGTTCAGGCGATATCACGGCCCGGCCTCAGCGGGACACTTTGGGCACGCCAGAACAAAAGATGCTTTACGAAGAAGGTTCTTCTGGCCGGCTCAGTCCGGGGACATAAAAAGATGGATTCAGTTATGCCCCGAATGTAATGTGCGAAAAACACGAAAAGGTGTCAATAAATCGCCATTGCAAAAAGAGCTCACGGGAGAGAGGTTCAGTAGAATCTCGATGGATATCCTTAGTGGCTTTAAGACTAGCACGAGAGGAAATACTTGTGTATTGGTCATCGTGGATTACTTTTCAAAGTGGTCGGAAGCATACTGCTTACCGAACCATAAGGCGGCGACAGTCGCCTGGACAGTATTTCGCAATTGGATCCTGCGGTTTGGCGCGCCCCGAGCGATACAAACTGATGGGGGCCCAGAGTTTGATGGAGAATTATTCCGGGAACTCTGCAATCTCTACGACACGAAGAAACAGACAACTCTCCCGTATAGGCCACAGGCAAACGGGCAGGCAGAAAGGTTTAATCGTGTTCTCGTGGAACAGCTCTCGTGTTATGCGGATTATGGCGCGGATGATTGGGACACTTATATCCCATGCATCGCGGCGGCATATAATCATACGATTAACGCAAGTACGGGCTGCACTCCTCATTCCGTGGTTTTCGGCACAGAGGCATATACACCTGCGGATCTAATTCATGGTGTACCTCGAAATGGCCTGGACTTCCCCTCCGGCTCAGGTTTCATCGAGGATCTTCGTAAAAATTTACGGAAGTCGCACGAATATGTGCGTCGTACGTTGAAGAAAACGGCCATCGCTCAGAAACGCCATTTTGATTTGTCCGCAACAAACCGGTCATTTGAAGTGGGGGACTGGATATATAGATATTACCCACCAAAGGCGGCGAACAAATATGGTGCGAAGTGGGATGGTCCGTTTAAAATAACCCGTGCATTAGGAGGCAACTCCTATGTCGTAGATACCGCGGCCGGTGGTGTCAAGTGGAGTGGAGATCTGATGAAATCCGTTCTTGACCCTGATAAGAGGGGAGAGCTCCGCAAAACGACCGGGTTGGAACAAGCTCCTGAGTATAGAAGGCTTGTGGCTGCTGGTAGAGATGTGGTGTCGCTGGAGAAGGGCAAGGCCGTGGCCGGCCAAGAGCTCGCTAAGTCGTTAGAGAAAACACTTCTCCGGAAAGTTAGTCTCGCAAACAGGCGTGGCCGCCCACCAAAACACAAAAAGGGGTGTACGAAGGAGACCGTGTCCCCTCCAAAGCGACTAACTCCTCTACCGAACCAGCAGAACAAGGGTAGGAAACCCTCGGTACCTAAGGCAGACAAGCCCGATAAGCTTGTACAACGGGACTCGGAGGTGCCGAATCCCACGAGGCCGCCCGATGTCGCGACGCGAGGCATTGGCAAACGAGTCTCCAAGCGTCCGGTCAGGCTTGGGATCGGATAGCTCGGAGCGGCCGTTAGAGCCTCTATTTCAAATGACGAACACAAAAGGTCTGTTAACCCGGTCGTGTCTGTCGAAGACATGGGTTAAGAAAAAAGTACACAACGAGAAGTCATTTTGGTCAATACGCTAGGAGAGTGGACGCCTCTGTAACGATCAACCCTATACGGCAATAGCTGTACGAGGCGGATGGGTGGAAACTGCTAGTATGGATCCATGATGTGGACAGTACCGATATCGGGCTGAAATCAACCATGTTCGCTAACAGTAAGAAACCTGAAGCCAAGTATGTTTCCCTGATCATAAAAAACTGCCATAGTACCTTGGAGCGGCCCGTCTAGGGCTACAGATTAACATATTTAACACGAAGGTGTTACTAACCGTGGTTAAAGACCACGTATTTACATACGTACAACATTCGTATAGATCAACTATACGGAAGTTATCCGGTTTACGGGTAGCAATGTTCGTGGAGGCTGGACCCGACCAGGGCGCCACCTTCAGGCGATCTGTTGATCACATGACTGATCTTAGAGCATCTGCCTCCAAGACAGTCAGTCAAGCGAGAAGCGAGTTGGTGGCCACACGTAAGTGGCTCACATCAACCGCATTTTTGGCTTTTTACACAGAGCAAGGAGAAATCCAGTTCACTGTAAGTAGCAGCAAACGTTAACTTTCATTGTTGGATCATTGTGATATTGAAAATGAAAACATGTCATTATGTTACCATTGATGAATTACGATTGTTGAGTTCTGGCCGCTTCCATATAGCGTGCTAAGACATTACGCCATGTGCATCGTGAGAACAAGAGGAGGCTGGTGCCAATGCCGACCATCTCAATGAAACTCTTTCCGATATGGAATTGGATCGTTGAGAACTATCCTTGATGTTCGCTAAATGTTGCCGTGGTAAAGCGATGAAATAGTAGATGGGAACTTTTGATTCCCGGGGGAAAGCTGTTTCGTTGTTTAAATCTGAGGGTTTCAATTGTCAACTCGAAGGCTGCCATGTGCGTGAAGGTGACCTTTCTGCACTGCCGGTGGTTTCGGTTGCTGACTTTTCTGTCGCCAGGTGGGGCGTGTCTGGTTCAGTTTCGTGTTTTCGTACGGGTACCGGCTACATTGTTAATAAAATGCTGGGCACGGATGAATACACGAATGCTGCCGGATAACGCTTTTCGTGAGTAGTGTCGCTCCCTATGGCGCAGGTGGCTCGTGGGGCCGCCCTAGCGCGCGAACTTTCGCGAGTGGTGTCAACTACGCAACCGGAACGGTTGGACACGGCTCCTGGGAGTTCGCGAGCGATGTCAACACCTCGGGTGCGATTGAGTTGTTTCATTCGGAGGACCCCCTATATAAGAGCCCCGAGTCTAAGAGAGAGGTAATTAACTTCGGCAAACACTCGTGGTTTGCCGTACCCCTCTATCTCGGCGGACTACTGGTTAGGTCGTTCGGGTGCGAGATTTCATTGTGACCCGTGAATTGAGTGTTCCACTTTGTATTACAGGGTACGGACTTCGTGTTCGGGGACGAGACGAGGCGGACGGAAAAGAAACGAGTGGGGACTGTCTCTGAGACGAGCCCCCTTCTACCGTAGGGTAGCATTCCGCAGTCACGCTCATCATGAGCGATGACAGCGGACACTCGGCCGCAGAATCCTTCGAGGAGACTGCAGCCAATCGCAAACGGCGTGTTCGTCGTGAGCGCGACCGCCGCCTCAAACGTGAGGTGGAAGGTCCGGCAAGTCACTCGGATGACTCAGACGCGAGCCCGTCGGATGGCCTAAAAGACCCCGATGCGGCTGCCGGCAAGTACCGCCGGCACAAAGCTCTCAACGCCGCGGCGAAGAAGCTCAAGTGGGGGGATGGAAAGAAGCCGGTTCTTTCTCTACTCCCCGCGAACGAGCGAGAGCGTAAGGAGGCGGTCCGTGACCCATCGGAGGTCGATCGTTTCCCCGACTACCCGGAGTACCACAAAGCGGTCTCCGTGGAGGAGTACAAACGGTTCTTTGAAACCTGTACTAACCCCCGTAAGGTCTTGCGAACGGCAGATCTAGCGTACTCGTTTGAAGCCGACCGTAAGCTTCAAATGGCTATGCTCCTCTACGAAGAGGGTTCGCGGTGCCCGTTCCTGCTCTGCAGAACGGAGGCGCTTGTCGGTAAGCCGCAGATATTTAAGTCGCGGCTTCTCTTCACCAGACACCTGTGTGAAGTGCATACCCCCGTGACACCGGTTTGGCGGTGTCCGATTGGGTATTGTCCCGTAACCGGGGACCGTCGCTCCGACATCGTGGCCCACGGGTCAAAGGAGCCGCATAAGATGGCCCGTAAAAAGGCTGTCGATAAAATTATGCCGGTTCTTGAGCGCGTGGGCGTTTCGTATCTCCCACAGTGGGGATACAAAAGCACGCTCCACCTTGCCTCTGCAACCTCGGAAGCCATTCTGAGGAACGCAAAGGAACAAAACTTCACCTCCAAGTACCCGTTGGAAAAGGACATTACCAAGCCTAAACGAACGGGGAAGACGAAGAGGAAGAAGAAGGGTTCCGATAAGTCGGACAAATCGGACCGTTCCGACACGGAAAAGCGGCCCGAGAAACGTCCGAAACTCGTGGACGCGCCGATTCCCGACAGGAACGCTTGGCTGGACGGATATAAAATTCCGTCCACAAAGGAGAAGGAATTCCCCAACTTGCCCGCGCCTACAGGACTTACGGTCCTACAGAAGTCGCGTCGTCCTGCACCCGCAGCCGCGGAAGGTAGAGCACCTAGTGCCACCGTGCCGGACCCTCAGCCGGGTCCGTCACGACCTACGGCTGCCGCAAGGGCACCCCCACCCGAAGTCGACCGGGCGGGCATCGCCCGTACCCGAAAGGTGGTGGCCGATCGCGCAGCGGTCCTCCGGCTGGCTCTACAAGAGTCGCTGGAAGGCTTCTGTGTCGATATCGCAGAGACCTACAGGCCTCTCGATAACGTGGACCGTTTGGTTGATAGCCAAGCGGAAATCGCGCAGCTCATGGAGGACCTTAACAGGTCCCTCAACGAGCAGGAACTCCTGGTCGAGAGGGTAAACCTTCTCGATACGCAAGTCAACGGACTTCGCCGGGAGAACCAGGAGCTGCATGCGGAGGTCACTCTGCTGCGGGCACAGGCCGCGCAACGGGCTATGCAACCCGCGTCTCCCCCACCACCAAGGGTAGAGACGGCTCCTCCGGTGCAGAATCCGATTCTGCGCCTGGAACAGAGGAAGTTGGAGGTCCGCGAAAAGTTCAATCGAGCTTTGCGCGCGGAGCCGACCATTCCTCCGGGTTTCGGTCCGGGTGATCGTCAGACCGCCAAACCTCTTTTCGGAGGTGTAGGTCGGGGCACTCCCACCCATGCTCAAGCCCGCGCGCCCACCCGCGTCGCGAATACGAAGGTGTCCTCTACCGCGGGGGCATCAACGCTCGCTAACGCGACCCCTCTCTGTGGTACGGAGACAGAGATGGAGGTAGACCCGCACGAGGGGTCAACTGCTCGAAAGGAGGAGAAGGCGGCGGCACAGCGTCGTTTCGAGCAGGGTCGGGTTGAGGCAGAGCGGCTCCGTGTCCAACGGGAGACGACTCTAGCCGAGACACGCCTGGTCAAAGAGGCCTTGGAGAGGAAACTCCGGGAAGAGGAAACTCTGCGACAGGCGGAAGACCTACGACTCCAACGGGAGGAGGCTGCTCTACGGGAGGCCGAAGAGCAGCGACTCCGGCAGGAGGAGGCTGCTCTGCGGCAAGCAGAACAGCAACGGCTCCAACAGGAGGAAGCCGTTCGTCTAGCTGAGACGGCCAAGCGGGAAGCTTTCGAGCGACAACGTCTGCTAGACAAGGAGCAGTCGGCCCACGACATGGCATTCTTCCGCGAGGAAGAGGAGAAGGAGGAAGCTGAACGGCAGCAGGCCAAGCTGAATCAGGAGATTCAAGAGCTCCGTGAGACAGAGAGTCGGCTGCGAGTTGAGGCTCTCAATTCGCGCCGGCCGGCCTTTCCACTATCCCACGGGATAGAACCTCCCTCCATCCAGGTAGTGGACCCCGCGGGGATCCCTATGGATACGGGTGGCACGCTCATCGGCGTTACTGACTTAACTCGGCAACGTGAGAATCAGAGCGTGTGTACGGGCACGGGATTAGCTCCGCGGATGTCAGCAGCTAAGTGGGGGCCTAACATGCCCTCGGCTAGCCAATCCGCGGAAGCAGAGGATTCGGTCGAGGTAACTCCGGCTGCTTCCTCCACGCCCCGTTCGTACAGACCACCCCGAGGGGACGTCTCCTCGGCGACCAAGCGCCTCTCCTTTATAGAGGACAAAACTTTGGTGGCACGGCCGGCACCGCCTCCGAGCGGTGAGGCCTCCCCAAAGTTGGACGAGGCGCTACCTTCGTTGGATACGTTCAGTCTTCCCGTCACCGCGCCCACGGGTACGAGTGTGGAAGGGGTCGAGGGAAATGGTGATGCGATCGCGCTACCATGGCCTCGCACGGACGAAGGTACCACTCCCGTGGACCATCTGGCGGCAGCAGGCTCGGGCTCTGACAAGTCGGTAGAAATATCGGACGGGGAAGAGCACGAGCTGCTGCAGGAGTCGGACTCCGAAACGGCGTTAATATACGACGATCTGGGACAAGAAGACAACGTAGTTGTCGTCCCAGATTCGCGTTTCGACCCGTTCGATGAAGCCCTTATTGGGAATCTCTCGCTTCACGGCATCTCCAAAACGGAGGGGGACGCTGAGGCGAAGGAGGCAGGGGAGTTCGTCTAGAACTCCCCCCCCCATAGGGATTGGGATCAGCACTGCGATCCCCCGAGGCGGCTGTCTCGTGTGGGTTCATCTCACAGCGAGGGGGGGGCTCTCCTCCTCGCAGGTGGTGGTTTTTATCCGCAAGGCTAGTATGGCTCACTAGCCTCGCTTTTATTAATAAAGCTCGTGCACGAAAATTTTTTATTGCTTCGAATGTACGCTTCCAGTTGTACCGCGCTGCGAGACTGGGACGGACAGGCATGTCCGGTGGCCTCTTTAGGCCTATGAAGGCTACGAACCTTGGGGGCGAGTGCAAGCCTGGCTCTAGGATCCGTGCGGCGGAGTGGCATAACATTTGCCCCGCTGCACACGAGGATCTGGAGCCACGAGGATCTCCTTAGTGCCACGGCGGACCCTACATAACTAGTTATCGTGGACCCCTTCAACTCCAACTAGTGAGGGGGCAGTGTAGTGGGTCCGCCACCCGGAATACAGCGAGGCTGTCGACTATCGCCAATCACCATCCAGGCTACGACAGCGGGGGCACTTCTACCAGCGCCGGAGACGACTACCACCAGTTCCGGCCAGTTCCGTCAGGGGGCGACATACGACCACCGTGCAGACGACACTGCAGACACCCTCCGACGGACGGTAGGCGGAGGATACTACTACCTCCGCAAGGGGATCCAGGCTTCGCTTAACACTACGGACTCGAGCCGCGCCGCGGACCGAGATACTTCTGTTGTTCAAATTAAGCACCCTTGCTTCAGTAACAAAACCTTTGTAACTGTATACCTTTGGGAAATAAACCAGGTTCAAACGAATCTCCTCGTATTCGTGATTCTTTACGGAATTTCCAAAACGGAGGGGGACGCTGAGGCGAAGGAGGCAGGGGAGTTCGTCTAGAACTCCCCCCCCCATAGGGATTGGGATCAGCACTGCGATCCCCCGAGGCGGCTGTCTCGTGTGGGTTCATCTCACAGCGAGGGGGGGGCTCTCCTCCTCGCAGGTGGTGGTTTTTATCCGCAAGGCTAGTATGGCTCACTAGCCTCGCTTTTATTAATAAAGCTCGTGCACGAAAATTTTTATTAATAAAAATTATCGATAAGTAGAGGTCCCAATTTGTCTGTTTTTGAGTCACAATCATCCTTAAACACCCTATGATTCCCTGGTTCGCTCTTTCTACACAGCCATTTGATTGGGGACAATAGCTTGAGGAGAAAATCTGCTTAATGCCCCATGATTTGCACTTATCTTTAAAGGTACTTCCGATGTAACAGCCTCCATTATCGCTATATAGATGCGCCGGTATTCCTACATATGCCACTACCTTTTCAAAAAACTCCTTAGAAACTCTCTCAGCTGTAATTGCTGGAGTAGGCCATATAAATATAAATTTTGAGTAGAGGCATATGCACACTTGAATGTACATATTATTCCTCTGAGTTCTTGGTAATGGTCCCATCGCATCTATCATTAAATAACTAAAAGGTCTGGGAGCCTGTTCTCGTAATGTCATTGGTATTTTAATTGGGTGCTTTACTGATTTTGCCCTCAAGCACTCATGGCAAGTTTTTATTATCTCCAATATATCACTGGCCATTCTCGGCCAATAAAACCTATTCTGAATTATTGTTAAAGTCTTGGTATATCCGACATGTGCTCCAGACGCCTGACCATGAATAAATCTCGTCAAGGGTTCTACGAGCACTGTGGGAACCACCACTTGAAAGGCCTTTTCCGTATCTATCTTCCTTGTGTGTTTTGGCAGTCTACATAAAATTCCCTGTCTTTCAAAGAACAAATCAAAAGTGTTGTTAGGATGACTCTAGCTAATGCTTTCGTTTTGGGAATAGTTCCCCACTCAATGTAATTCCTCATGGCCATACAAAACGTGTCCTTCCCTTGGAGTTCTTTTATCATCCCGCTAGTCGGGGGATTTACTAACCTTATGCATTTGCCTTGTTTCGCATGAAACGTCGGTATCTTGTTATCAATTAATTTCCTAGCCATTAGCTCTTGTTTCAAAGGAACCTGGGAAACATCTGCACCTGATGTTAAGGGGTCCCTTTTTCCGCCTCCTGGCGCTTCTACCTTTCGATCATGGTCTCCCGCCGATTCTCTTATAGGGGGCCGGTTGTCCCAATCTAATTGTGGTCTATTTACCACATCTGATTCTTGCGATGCCCTTTGAGCTCTAGTTTGGACCGGTGCCAATAAGCCACTAGTCGGCTCCCTTTCTAGTGTATCTTTCTGCTGTTTGAACCCTAACGTACTATCCTCTGATTGACAGGGGGGTTTTTCCTTCATTTGATCTTTTAATGTTTGTGTCTTTGAGAGGTTATTACTTATTATCTTGGCTTCGTTTTCTGTGTGTTTCAGAATGGGTCTTTTCTTGTAAATCTGAATTAGATTGTTTTCGCAATAATCTTGGGCATGGAATAATTTCAATGTGTGAATGGGATTAAAATGAACTTTTTTTGTTGGGGATTTGTTTATATTCGTATGGTCCTCTTTATCATATTCTCTTCTAGATAAAATATCTGGGACTACATTAAGTTTACCCCTAATATATTTTATAGAAAAATCAAACTGGCCAAAGAAATCCAACCATCTCGACATTCGTCCGGTCAAATCTTTCTTTTCGTTTATTGCCGTCAGGGCTGCATGATCGGTCAATATGGTGAAGTGTCTGTTCAATAGATAATGTTTAAATTTGGACAAAGCAAATTTGATCGCTAGTAGTTCACGGTCAGTTGCAGAATATTTTTTCTCAGCAGAATTAAGGCTCCTTCCCACAAATGAAATCGGCCTTAGATTATTGTACTGGTCATATTGATTGAGGCAGGCCCCGATCGCAAAATTAGACCCATCCGTCCCCACAAAAAACTCTTTCCCATAATCAGGATATACTAGCACTGCATCTTTCAGTATTGAATTTTTTATAACATTAAATGCTTTTGGGGTAGATTTTTCATTTGTGCTAAATTGCAGAAATGGGGGGTCATAGGGCGGCCTAAATTTGAATGTCCTAAAGCTTATTTTCGTTATTCTTATCATAATGTTCAACAATTTAGCTACATTTGACACTTTATTCCAACAAAATCGGACCAGTGGTAAAAATTTTGCAACTTTGCAAGGATTTTCTGGACTTTACCCTAACATCCATAGGCCCTTTTTAGTTGAAATAACTATAGTCCTCATTCTGTACTTTAAATATATCACATACTTTGACCATACTTAATTTTCTGAGTCTTTATATAAAGTTCTTAAGGCATGGGAGATATGATCTGTGAATATTTAACCAGTTTCATTTGGGAATCATTTATGTGATATGGAATTTTTCTGAAAAAAAGCATTTTCGATCCATATAAAATCTATATTACTTTTATTTAATCTCCTGTTTTCTAATCATGCTTTTATTCACTTTTAAGGCTTTAATTCTTTTCCTGAGGAGTTTCTGAGCATATATGCACCTTTTCTAAAACCCTTATGTCATAATTTAGTCCACCATGCATCTTACAACTGTGTCTAAAAAGGGCCTATGGACGTTATGCTGCTTGTAAGAAATCCCCCAATTTATAATATACCCTCTGAATTAGTTATTTGTAGGTTTTTCTCACTGCCCTTTCGTAATAATACAATTGTACCCCAGTTATAATTGTTTGAATCTTCAAATTTTTATTAATATTTTTGTGGGATTGGTTTTTTTTATTTATTTTTTTTTATATATTTTTTTTAACTTCAATTTCCCATTGTATTATTCTCAAGATAATAGGTCATTTGAGTAATTAAAAACAATCCAGACATCATGGCAAATATGTTTACAACAGAGAAATAGCTATTATTTCATGCTTGCCCATGTATAATTCTTCTCGCAGGCCAAGCAGTCAATAGTCCAAAAGGGGCTATGGACGTTATGCCAAAGGGTAAACATGTATGTCATCAATTAGGACATCATTCATCGGGGAAATATTCATTAAACCACATGGAATGATTATAAATGATGGGAAACATACTTCTAGATGATTTTGATTCCAGAAAACCTCAATAGAAGAAACATTCATCTTGACTTCACATAATTTGGGGCAAAAAATTATCATATTTGGTTGAAGTTTCAAACTTTTGACCTCAAAAACATAAATAACTAATGTCCAATCATATTCAAACAAGTTTTTTCACACATCTATATATATTTCCTTTAAATAAAACCAGTTACATTCAATATCAAACACAATAGAAAGGTACCAGACCACTCAATGTTATCCCTATACCAGGGACTATGGACGTTAGGCATAACCTAACGTCCATAGTCCCTCAAATAATCTTCAAATTGCACCAGATAATATTCCTCAGAGGACATGAAATAAAGAGAATTCATTAGAAACATGTTTCTCCATGGTCTTAACACCAGCAAACCTAAATAGAACAAACATTTATGTTGCCTTGACATCATTTGGAAAAGAATTCTCTATTACCCTAATGTCCATAGTCCCTAGATTTAGACCCACACTTAATCAATATTATTTTCACTAATTATACCAGATAGCAAAGATTTGTTCAATACATATTAACAAGGAATAGTTTGCCTCAGATTACACCTAATATGAACGACATGTGATAATTCAATCTTGGTTAACTTTAAAAAGACAATACGGCCCTAACGTCCATAGGCCCCTTTCATATAGTCTTCAATTTGCAAATCAAAATGCTTATGAAGGAAGTCAATAATTATACAACCTAGCAAAGATTTGTTCAATGCATATTAACAAGGATTAGTTTGCATCAGATCATACATAATATGAGTGACATTTGATGATTTAATCTTCATTTACTCGGAAGGAAAATATGGCCCTAACGTCCATAGTCCCTAGATATAGACCAAATTATATTCGGTATTTTCCCCAATAATACGACCAGATAACAAAAATCTATTTCACAGATATTGATACGGTATAGTTTGCCTCAGATTAAATCAAATATGAATGACATTTGATAATTTAATCTTTGTTAACTTGGAAAGAAAATAAGGCCCTAACGTCCGTAGTCCCTAAATTAAGACCAAGTTGGATTCGCTATATTTTTCAATAATGCAACCAGATAGCAACGATCTGCTCAGTACATATTGATAAGGAATAGTTTGCCGCAGAGTGTACCACTTATGAATGATATTTTTATAATTTAATCTGTGTTAACTCGCAAGTCAATTGGACCATAACATCTGTAGTCCCTGTGACACTGCTCACTACCAAGTCAATGCAAAAACACAATAGCATGTATCTACGATCAATGGCTTTTCAAACTCTTTTCATAATATACATCTAACTTATATCTACAATGCAAAGAGAGATGGTAAGGAACATTGTGAATGTGGTAGGGAAGATTTAGAAGGTGAGGAAATTTTGAAAAAAGGGGCTATGGACGTTATGTTAGGGAATTTCAGGGAATAGTTGGAAAAATATTCAATTGACAACTTTTAACTTTTACCAGTGTTATGGTATGTAATGATGCAATGCATGTAAGGATATTCCAACCAAAAATTAATATTTTCCTTTGAGAGAGGATTGAATTAGGCCCCCTAACGTCCATAGGCCCGAAAAGTTGGAATTTTGGAGTATTAGAAACGATCAGACATTATAACAAAAAATTGTGGATCTTTTTAAAAGATTTTTTGGGGGTGTGTTCATAAAGTCGACCAGCTGAAATTCAATGCTAATTTAGCCACTAACATTTAATATGTATGAACCTAATATGGGTATTAATAAAGGGCCTATGGACGTTATGCTGTTAGTTGGAAAAATTCAAGGGGTCAGGGGACAGGGGAAAACTGTCCGATTTATGAAAAGAAATTCTGGGGGAACATATTAAGGCATAAAGTATTGGATAAAATCATAAAGATTAATATAAAGACAGGTTAAATCAAAATAACAAATATTGAAGTTTGTATTTGTTTCTATTTTATACTCAAAAACAGGCCAAAAACAACTTTAATGTAAAAAATATTGACTCTACATATATTAAAGTTTGGTTGGAATGAAAGCTGAGGTTGACAGGAATCCAATGAAATGTACAGATATTAGATAATAGCTATATTTATTGATATAGAGTCCGAAAACCTCCATTTCTGCAATTTAGCACAAATGAAAAATCTACCCCTTTTTCTGCCTGGTCGTTCCACTTGAACTTCGCCTTTGCTTTTGTCAAGTTATAAAGTGGTCTCATGATATGACTAAAGTGGGGTACATAACACCTATAGTAATTGGCAAGTCCTGCAAATGATCTGACTTGTTTTATTGACCTGGGACGGGGAAACGATTTTAATGCATCTATTTTCGCTGGATCCGGTTTTATTCCTTCCTGATCAACTATGAAACCTAAAAATGGGACCTGAGTCAACCCAAATGCACACTTTTCTTTTTTGAATTTAATGTTGGCCTTTGAAAATGCTTGGAATATGTTCTGTAAGTCTTTTAAATGATCTTCCCATGTTGGTGACGCTACTACCACATCATCGACATAATAGAATGAGTGTGGTATTGCTCGTAATACTTGGTCTATCATATTGTGAAATGATTTGGGAGACGATTTTAATCCCATTGGCATCACCCTGTGTACATATACCCCAAAGGGCGTCGTAAACGCCAAATATTTCCTATCTTGTTTCCTTAAAGGCACTTGGTGGTAACCACTAAAACAGTCAAGGCGCGCATAATACTTGCCATGGGCCTGACCCACACTTTGAATTGTGTCGTCTGCTCTAGGGAATGTGTGTACCTCATCAATTATAAATTTATTTATCAGCCTATAGTCTATAACCAACCTGAATTGTCTTTTACCATCCGCTGATGGTGGCTTTTGAACCAAAAATGCAGGTGCTGTATACTCTATTGTCTCATCGCAATGTTCAATAATACCTTGTCGCTCCTGCTCATCCAATATAACTTTCATTTCCCTGGCCATTTCAGGATTCAACCTATACGGTTGTCTCACCACTGGTTCAAATCCAGGCTTCAACGTGATTTTGTGTTCATATTGTGTCGTTACCCCTAGTCTCTTATCTTTGCCCACAAACACTTCTCTGTTTCTTTCTAATAATTCTATTAGTCCATCCCTTTGATCTTTCGTTAAACTCGTTCCCAATTGAAATTCTGGCTTGCTCACCTTTGTGTTTGCACACCCTGGTTCCATATCATTTTCTTCCAAACTATTTATGTTTGCCATGTTTATGAATTCATCTTCACTTGTGATGGCATAGATTCCTAATATTGAACCCTTTTGGATCGTTATTGTGGCTTCTGCCCCATTAAATATTGTTAGTGGGACATGATTCTGTTTAAAAGGTCTTACTAGTGCATGTTTCACTAAAAAGGAAACAGGTCTGTCACGTTCTAAATTTTCTGTTATTCCTATTGTTTGTGATAAATCCATGTGGGATGTTACTATTCCCGTGGTTGTTAATTCTGATTTGGGTGGGACGAGAAAGGTTTTTATTGCCCTAACTGGATATACCGTGGTTTTCCTGTCCTCAAAAGCTACTCTAGCCTTATGGGCGCGTAAGAAATCAACTCCTAATATCACAGGCCTGTCTAACTTTGGTAATACAAGAAATGCCTGTGTGAGTTTTATGTCTGCTATCCAAAATTGGATTTGTACTCTCCTATAACAATGATACGCTGCTCCATCAGCGACAAACATTTTTACATTACATTTTCTTATCAAGCATGGATGTTTTACTGTTCTAAGTTTCTTAAAAAAAGATGCGCTCATGCATGACTGGGTTGCCCCTGTGTCGACAAGAGCTGGGAGATTTAATTTTCTTACTGAAATTTGGATGCAACCGTTATATATATTGGCTTCAAGTGATATTTTCCTACCTTCCCCATTGACTGCCTTCAAGGTCACGGCACAGTTATGGTCATCGTATTTCCTTCCCTCATCACACTCAAACAGATAACTTGGTATTATTGTCCCATCATCAAAATTCTTTGTTTCACCCAGTGTGGCTTCTGTATTACTGTGGCCGTCGCCCTCACGGTCACAGCCTATCCGTTTAAATCATGTGTTTGTTCTACTCCTTCTTCATTCCTGCTGTAATATGGAGTTAGATCTCGTCTATTGTATGACGAAGCTGGTCTTCTCTCCCCCTGATCATTATGAGGGTCCGTTTGTTTACCCCCATACGGTGACTTGGAACTTCTTCTATCATGATATGTACCTCTGTCATCATATAATGGTCTTGTGTCCCGGTCATATTGCATTCGGTTATACCTGTGTGGTGACCTAGACTCTCTTCTCTTGTATCCATAATCCTGTCTGTAACCATCTCTCCTATTGTCCTCTAGCTGTCGATCTTCGTAGCGTTGATTATTGGGTGACCTCCCTCTTGTTCCATATCTGCTTGGCGATCTTGGATTGGAGTACTGATTTGAGTATTGGGCAGACCTATATCTATCATCATGATATCGCTCCCTGCTATCTGCCCTTCTGTCCCTTGTGTCATATACACCACAATGGTACCTGTCCCTGCTATATGACCTGTTCCGTCCTTCTTCACGTCGTCCAAAGTCATTTCTCTTATCCTGATATCCCCTATTGTCATATCGTGGCCTCTCTCTACTCTGTGGCCTGTCATATCCTCTCGAACTAGATCTGTTGCGTCCACCATAATCTCTTCTATCATCAAATGAAACATTTCTTCTTTCCCTGAATTCTTGTCGTCCTCTCTCTTGTCTTGGTGTTTTTGCTTTATCATCCCCAGGTGTATATATTACTGATATTGCTTCTTCTATCGACTGTTGTTTAACTGGCTTGTCTGTTCTCATCATCACCTCATGTTTTGCAGCCGCTCTTGAGGCCTGTTCCAATGTCTCTGGAAATTCGGCTGCCACGCGTTCTGCGAGTTCTGGTCGTAAATTCGTTGTATAAAACCGTATCTGCATATCTGTGGGGATATTGGCCTTTGCTAACAGGACCAACATGTCATTATCATAGTCTTTTACCCTCTCTGACACTCCCTGCTTCCTGTGTGAATAGTCTTTCATTACCTCTTCTAGGGGTAATTCTCTAAATTTTCTTAGAAAAGCCTTTTTCACGCTGTTATAACTGTCACACATTCCTGGTTCACACATCAGTTGTTGATAGAACGTTTTCGCTCTGTCTGTTAGATAATGCCCTAATGTTGTTATTACCAGTGCATTGTCGTCTGCTATTGGCTCTGTGAAAGCTTCAAAATCCATGAAAAACTCTGTCACTGGTCTTTGAGCAGTGGGTGCACTGAATGGTTTTGGTGCTTTCCTATATTGTCTAGACAAGGCCCCCGTCGTGTGGGCCCTGCTATCTCCCACTTGTCTTCTCATCGATATGTCTAAAAAAGCATTTTGATCCTATCTCATCTCCTTCAATTCATTTACCAATGCCTTCCAGTCTTGTCTCGTATCCATGACTTGTGTGTAGGTTGGGGGAGGTACTGGTATGTAACCTTCTCTTGTGCCCTGTGTGTTCTATTGTGCTTGTTGTTGATGCTGTCGAGGGGCTTCATTGGGTGGTGGTCCTCGAGGCTGCGGCGGCCGTCTCTGGGGCCCCTCCTGCGGCCGCTGTCGGTAGCCCTGCTGCGGTTGCATGTTCACATGCCGCTCGGCCGGCCGCCTGTATCTCCTATTCTCCATTGGAGGGTCCTCTTGTCGTTCCCGCCTCACTGCGGGAGGTGATGGCACCTGCTGTTGTATTATATTTTCTTGCCACTGTTCTTGATTTCCCTGATCGTGTTGGTTCTGAATGTTCTCCTGATAGTTATTCCCTTGTTGCCCCCTTGGTGTGTGATGATTGTTAACTTGTCTCACATGAATTATTTCTCTTGGTCCTTCTTCCCGAAATTCTACTCGCTGGTCCTCCTGTCTGTTGTATTGAATAGGTTGATGTTGGTGGTTTAGAGGTTCATTCTGGGTTACTTGTTCCTGTGGGTCGGGAGGGATATTTGGTAGCAGATTGTGTTGAATATTTTGTTGTATAAATGCCTGCCAATCGGCTTCTGTTATCGGCATAGGTGTTTGGAATACCTCCTGGTCCCCTGGGGTTTGGGCTACTGTTCTTCTCCTTCCTAAAATAGGCCTTATCCCCTGTATAGAAGTTTCATTTGTATCCACTGTACCTGGGGGTCTCCCTAAGTATAGTCGGAGGATTCTATTATCATTTATTATTAATTGTTGTCGTCCCTGTCCAGGTTCTATCCTCATCACATCCTGCACGGGAGAGTTGCGTTGTAACTCTTGCGGCTGGGCCACACCTATTTGAATTCTGTCAGGTGTGTCCGGTGGTTGGCCCCTATTCAGTTGTTGCCCAGGCGCTTGATTGGGGGGGTACCGGTGCAGCTTCTGGTTTTACTTCTGGCCGCTCCCGCATTGGCATCTGCTCCTGGTTTGGCTGCTCCTATTGCCTACCTGCACCCCCTTGGTCCTCTTCTGGTAAATTGTTTTGTTCATTATGTATTATTTTTTCCCCTGGCACATTCTGGTGGATTTCCTCTCTGACATCATTTATAATATTTTCCCCTGGTAAATTCTGTTGGTTAATATTTCTGATATTTTCTTCTGGTAAATTCTGTCGAATGTTGGGCACTATATTAACAGGTTCTTCATATACATTTTCCTGTTGTTCTTCTCCCCTTTCACCTCCTTCTTCAAAATCCAATACAGTTCTAACCTGATCTGGTTTTGGATTTCTCATTCTTGTGACTTCATTAATCGCTTTCCTTTCTCTCCTGGTTGTTCTCTGAGGGATTCTGGCCAGTCGTTCTACTGAATCCAACAATCTATCGAACAATGCTCTATTCTTCTCCTTTTCTTTTCCTGCCGTTTTTCTTGATTAAATCCGTTTCTTAAAGATATTGGGGACTAGCTCCTAGATACTCTAGGATGAGCCGGGTTCTACTCCACCAGTGTTACATGAAGATTGGGTATCTATTAGACTTAGATCTATTGTATACTACAAAGAGAATAAATGAGAAGGTGTAAAGGGTATGATCCGAAGATCTAGAATGTATATTTATTGTAGTCTAAAATACAGGTAGGTGCTTGGTCCATGTGGCTATTGTTGATTGGAGGAATATTGAAGTAGGTAAAGGTGCTACCTGAGTTCTTACATGCTACCGTATATATTGCAATAAATTCCTGGGTACTGGTGCTTTATGGAAATTAGTCATAGTTCTAGCTTACCATCGTAATTCTAATAAGTAATAATTAATGATAATTATGATCATAAAGTGGTTACCCATTGTTACGTCATCATTACGTAACATGATGTAACAGGAGGAGGAGGGGGAGGAGGGGGAGGAGGAGGAGGGGGAGGAGGAGGAGGGGGAGGAGGAGGAGGAGGAGAACCGGGAATAGAGACAGGGAGGTTTGTATGGGGAAGAGTTGAGGGAGGAAGAGGAGGGAGAGGAAGATAAGGGGACGTAGGGGGAGGAGGGGGAGGAAGGGGAGGAAGGGGAGGAAGGGGAGGAAGGGGAGGAAGGGGAAGAGGGGGTAAGGTGGGGTCAGAGGAGGATGAGGGAGGAAGAGGAGGGAGGGGTAAGAGGGGGAGGAGGAGGAGGAGGAGGAGGGAGAGGAGGGAAAGGAGGGAGAGGAGGGGGAGGAGGGGGAGGAGGGGTAGGGGCGAGGAGGAGGAGGGAGAGAAGGAAAAGGAGGGAGAGGAAGGGCTCTTAAATTTGCGTTATTTGATAGGTTTGGTGGAGACGAATTGTACTTTTTCTAGTGATTTCACCCATATGTGGTTGTTATAACTTGTATCAACGTGGCCTGAACAGACTGTAGTCTAGGGTGGAGGAGGCGTGTGTAGGGGAGGTTGAGATGGCGGCAGTAGTGACACCCGTCTACACCAATCATCTCCGCATTCAACACCTATTAAATACAGCTTTATATACGTGGGTGAAGTCGCCAGAAAACGTACAATTCGTCTTCACCAATCCTCTCAAATAACGCAAATTTCAAACGAAAATAAAGTTCAAAATGCAGTTCAACCGAACGAAAGAGATTGCTAGAATCAATGCAATGCCAAATATACTCGGATTTACCTAGTATTGACCAAATAGCAGCCTAATTTAGCAGAATTTTTACTAAATGTGTAGAACTGCTGATTGTACATTTTCTGAGAATGAGTCACAAGTCGCAAGAATGCTCTTTTTCAATGTGATTTATTCACAAGATCCCTTTACACAGAATGTTTTCATATTTGGGGTGTTTGATAGTAGCATAAATACGTGTACCACATCTGATGACTGTATTCAATATATTCATGCATATATCTGAAGTTATCCTAAGGAGTATATTTCATTAAATTGACCTGCTTTACCATAGTTATTAGCCATTCAGGTATATCATTAACATTTTTCATGCATAAATAAATATGGGAGTAATTATTGGATGCTCTAATGTTTACTATCATTGGAATCCGCTTCATATATTTATGCATTTCGAAGGTCATCTGTATAATCTCATTTGTATAATGGTCTGCGTGTGAGAGCGCGGCGCAGGTGGAGGGTTGTTTTTTAATGTTACACGCCGAATATATACTAAGTATATATCGTTGTCGTTGACAAAATCAGAAGAACAGCTGTTTATTTCACCCCTCTTGGAAGTTGCCCATACCTTCAGCATTGTATCACCCAGTTCATCAAGGCGGGTGATAACATGAAAATTACCGCGCCCTTGGCTGATAAACACAAATAGGTCCGGCAGCTAAGCCTGATCACCGGAAGTCAAATTGTGTATTCATGTGCCGACACTGATGATGGAATTGTCGATCGTTGATCTTATTTTTTCTTGAAATAATAAATATAAACCTTCAGAATGAAAAGTTCTACCATGTAATCACATTTAAAAATGATATTAAGCTAAATTATATCGATGTAGACCTGCCATGAACAAAGATCCTATAGCGAATCGGGTAGCGAATAGAACACACCTGACTCTGACAGCACCATGAGACCCACATTGTTTACATTTTACCGTAACTTCCATGACCAATTGTTTCTCATGAATTCTGGAATTGATTAATGCAGATTGAAATCAAATACTTCTAGATAGAACAAGAAAGGTTAGATTAACTTCTAATATGCCTTGAAAGCCAGAGAAACTTTTATTTGATTGCAAATTTTCCGTTTTTCCAAGACACTTGGAAAATGGGCCTAGTAGCTTGTCTGACTCCTGCTAGATTGCCGTGTGGCAGTCAGTCGAGTGTGGCGTATCCGATTCGCTGCCCAGATCATTGCAGAAGGCCAGATCGTTTCTCCTAAATTCTCTGAAAATGTATAAATATAATAAATATGGAAGCAAGCTACATCTCGGTTGCGGAAGGAGACCTCGGGGCTACGCTCCTCGGTCTCCCCCGCAACCTCGATGCATGAGACTTTGACAGACCGCACCATAGCTAGCTTCCATCTATTTACATCCATTTGGTCGCCATCCTGGATAAACTTCTTGTCGGAAGTCTCGTTTCACGAGGAGTCTGATTTTACATCTTTCTGGTCTTTGAAACGACAATTCTTTGCTGAATTTGCAATTTCCACAGATATGAAGCCTAGTCACTGGGCCATAGCCACTGGGCTAGCGGGGGCTAGCGGGGGCTAGCGGGGGCTAGCGGGGGCTAGCGGGGGCTAGCGGGGGCTAGCGGGGGCTAGCGGGGGCTAGCGGGGGCTAGCGGGGGCTAGCGGGGGCTAGCGGGGGCTAGCGGGGGCTAGCGGGGGCTAGCGGGGGCTAGCGGGGGCTAGCGGGGGCTAGCGGGGGCTAGCGGGGGCTAGTGGGGAATTGACAATGTCACCTTTACATTGGCACTTTATATATATCTATAGTTTGAAGTGGCGCCCAGTTTCAAACTAAAAGCATTGCTCTTGGTCTATAGAATACAATGTAGACAAAATTAAATTAAAATATAAACCCGACAATGCATGCTGGGAATCCTCCTCCTTGGAGCCCTTACAGACAGTCTGTCAACTATCGATGATAATATGGAATCAGTTGAATGCTTTTGCTTCCCGTCCGGAGATTTCAAGGATTCCATACCAATCTTTTGCAAATACTCCAGGTATTTCGGATCCACTTTGTCCGTACACCCAGAAGCTTCCAAAAGGGACATAATGGAGGTAAGTTTCTCCACGATTATATCACAATCACCCGTGTATTTACAGCGAGATCAGTGTGGGCTATAATGTAAAAATCCACAATTGGAACATTTGCCGAGCTTAGGCATTGAAAAAATTATACATATTTGTCTGGAGACGTATGACCACCTGCAGCGACAGATCAACTATGGCGAATGTGGCCAGTCGTCGTCTAGGCGACTTCCGCCAAGGTCAAGAAGGCAAGCACTTCCGGTTCAGGATATATGTCCATAGGCCTCCGACATATAGACAAACATAACTTGTATAGACTATAATTGATAATTTGGTAACTGAGCTATATGTAAAACGTTATATTTGTAGATCCAAAGATTCTGAGGCTATTCTGAGAATATTTATGCTAGGTGTATAAGAATGTTTATCAGTCCTGAATAAAATATTTACAAATCAAATCAATCAAATCTCATGCAGTATATTTAGGTACTTTATTAGTAAGTATCCACCTTAAATGTCCAACTGTTTACTACCACTGGCATCGGTTTGATCTCATTTTTTCAAATACGATTAGATGGAAAAAGCTGCAGATCAATAGAACAACGATAGGTAGACTTACAAGCACCTGGAATAAGCTGCCTAAAAGAATTAGAACTATAGTCTTAGTTATAGAGGGTGATATGGGTTTTAAAGACTCAATTAAAAACTATTATTATCAACGCTTCATCAACTCTGGTGTTGTTGAGATGTGAAATATGTAAAGATATGCTGATCATGTCAATAATATGACAGCCAGTGTTAGTCTGAATCGATGATTAATGGTATGCTTGTAAGAATTCTGTTATCAATTGCTATCAATGGTAGAGTATAGCTTGAAAAGCAATACAGTATTGCATTGTGTTGTCTGACTTACCTTGCGACCAGGCCTTTGTTGATACTACGGATTGCATTGTCTTAATGTTAAATTAATATGATATGACAATTTAAAGTGTAATACCCAATGGTATATGTGTAAGAGCACAACGCAAATTTCTAGAGATTCTTTTTTCATTGTTTTTAAAATATGTTTTTAGACAAAGTTCTGATTTTGAATATGTAGTACTATTGACTATTGTGAATTTGATCACAATGGATCCATCATGTCTTATGCCTTTGAAATGATTAATATCTTATATAATTTTTCTTTCTTTGTATTATTGAATTAATGAATTAATTTAGTGCCTTGCCTTATGCAATCAGGCAACTTCTGAGAATATCAACGCTTGTCGCTGAAATGTATTACTGTTGTCCTGAATAAACATAAGTTAAAATCAAATCAATCGGAATTCATTTTCTGCGAATTGTGGCTCATTTTGCAGTAACACATTATACATTGCCCACTACGCAAGGGAATCGCTCAAAGTTAAGAATGTTTGGTAGAGTGTACTTTCTACCTTGATATAATAGATTTCTTTTATATTATAGGAATACTTGTATACAAGAAACATATCATCAACACGTTGTTATTATTATCAATCTATAAATGTTCCTTCGTTGAAGTTGATTGTGGAAAACCCCTCAGATTGTCCATACAGCCCAGAATAAATACTACAGCAGAAGTTTGATCCTTCAACTGTGCTACATTGATCAATGTCCTACATATTTCATTACCAATCGAACTGCGTAGGTGTAAAATTACAATAGAATACCAACCATACAGCATCCCCCTGAGGTACACTCAACCAAATTATTACTATTCAATGGATGTAATTTCTATTGATTTAGATCACTCACTAGTTGTTAATTGTCTAAGCTTTACTCTTCTGTTCACAGTTTTGGGAACATTTCCTCCTTTGCCAAGGAGCTACATGTGATGTATCACAGGGAAATAGGACTTAAATCGGAAGAAATGGATTTTGAGATGTGTTACAGTAAAATGAGTCACAAGTCGCAAAATTGATATTATCTCAGGTTCTTATGTCGTCCTACAGAGTATATAATACACCTTTTTTTATATATAATACATGGATAAATAAAGAAACACAAACCAATATTTAGCTACTTTACAGGTAATTGCCCAGCCAGAAATATTGTTAACATTTTTTTAAACAAAAATAAATCAAACATAAAATATAGAAATACTTATACGATGTTATTAATGCTTACCATCATTGGAATCGGCTTGCTCTCATTTTTTCAAATATGATGATATCTCAAAATCCCTTTCTTGCGACTTACTTCTTTGAAACCACATCACATATATATGAAAAAATGTGAACAATGGTGCAAAGAGATTTTGTGAACAATATTTATTTTGCGACATATTTCTCACTTTTCTGTAACATAATTATATATCCATATAATATACGAGTAGAGCGATTTCTATGAAAAGAGGTAGAAATTCATATAAGGAAAAGAGGGGTTCTCGGACTTTGTCATCTTACAAACAATCTTATTCATCTGTAGAGTTCTGTCCACCCTCTCTGGAGGTTTATATGTGGTTTGTGAAGGTATCTGGGGTGAAAGTGTGATTTTGAAGCCTTTTTTAAATTGCAATCTCTACATTCTCTACATTGCAAAAGTTGCAAAATAGAACACTTCGCTTGATTTATGGTAGAACATATGACATCGAAGGTATTTTCAATATGCATGTAAGATGTAAACTAATGCCGCTTGCCATAAGACGTGAATTACGAGCGTTGAATTTGTTAAAAATGACGGGTGTGTTCATTAATGAAGATACTGGGCATTTACTAAGAGGTGGCTTTCGGAGAAAAATACAATCAATTAGATGGAAAAAACAACGAATTAAGAGAAGCATGCTGGGGCGACTAACTGGTTCTTGGAACCGATTGCCGGAGAGAATTAGATTAGTGGAGGATACCAAATCCTTTAAAAACGCTCTTAAAAAACATTACTTAGATGGTTTTATAAACTCTGGCAGAATTGAAATGTAGAAGACCTATTACTGTGATTCTTTTTCTTTCATTACAACCTTGACTGACTTTGTTCGCTTTTTCTTAGCTCGCTTGATCGCCCTTTCTGGGTTTTTTTTTTTTTTTTTTTTTTTTTGTGGTATGCTTGTGAGAATTTGACTGTTTTTTGTTGTTTGTCAGTGTACAGACTTCCATACATATGCAATGACCTATCGTTTTGTGTGATTATTTTCCGATTGTACAAATGCTATTCTTTTTGTTGACATAAATATGTAATACCCAACGGATCTCTGATAGAGCACGACGCTATACTTATGTTTTTAACAACTGTTTTTATATTTTAAATTGCCCAGGTTACAACCTGTTTACTATTGTATGTCTCGATAACAAGTGTATGACCGCAAATTGATGTTGTGTACTACTGTCTTTACGTAACTTAATTACCTATATTCCCTCAAATGGTGTATTATTTATATTACTGAGATTATCTCTTCTTATCATAATAACTTCTGCATTTGTCATCTCGCGGAATATGTTCCATAGTAATGTAACTTTTTTGTAACATCAGGCGTTTCTGAGAACAGCATCATCGATGTAATGTTTTAAGTCCTGAATAAAGATATTTTATAAATCAAAAATCAAAAAATCATTCTATTTATAGCCTGGGAAAGCCCCTGTGAGATACTACACCATTTCCCACAACCTATGTCCACACTGTCATACCAGAGTCTGGCAAATGGCCGGTTTTTTCCCCAACAATACTGACAACTCATTTCCAGGACAATCATGGGAAAATACTGCCACCGCACCATGCACCATTAAAAACTGTTGCACTACTACTGGGTGCGATCATTTTCATGTCAATAACCAGCGCTGCCGACGGCAGTATAATGCACTAAAAAGGTGTGCCGCACTAGTGGCGTTCCTGGTGGTGATTTTGGGAACTATGGCACGCCAATTGTGACATTCATGGTGGCGATCATGGTTACTATGCTAAGCTAACCCACCATGAGAAGAAGTGTATAAGTGTTGGTTCTAACTACATACCTGCAGCTGACAGGGACTAAACATCCATGACCTTTAGTTTCATGCATTAATTCATCATTTGTCACAAGTAGCTGGCCCTAAGAGTGAAGGCCCATTTACAACTGACTGCTTGAAGTTTGAATGTGGAATGCATGGGTCCAATGGGGGTTGTACTAATATGGATGTATGGGACTAAGGATGTTATGATTACACCATCTCTAAAATAATACATAGATTATTTACAGAAAAGAATAAAGAATACCAGTATGCATAAACTCCCTAGATATATAATGATTAATGATTACAGCGAATAAAATACATATAAATGCATTAGAAATGTTTTCAAGATAAATTTATTAGGAATAATGAGTGGTTTGCTCATACTGCCGCCTAGTGTTATAGGTGGCGCCACTGGCGCCACCTAGTGTGAAAAATGTGCACAATAGTAAATGAATGGTCTATTTACATGTGGAAACAAAATATCAAAGCCTAAGCATCATATTTCTTTTAATAAATATAACCTTACAAATTTAGGACAGTCAGATATACATGTCTGGATATTTAATGT
This sequence comes from Sthenelais limicola, assembly GCA_942159475.1. NCBI lineage: Eukaryota > Metazoa > Annelida > Polychaeta > Phyllodocida > Sigalionidae > Sthenelais > Sthenelais limicola. Next base: position 20,456,436 of record OW804101.1, read on the forward strand.
TTTTGGATTTTATAAAATTCTCAAATAGTCACTGAGATATAAGCATAAAAATTCACTGCATTTAGGCACAATGATATTATTTTGATGAAAGTTGGATTATTACAGGCTTGTTAAGTATACAGGCTTGTTAAGCTCATCCTATAGGATGAGCTCATTTTCCTGTAACACATCGCATATGATTTTATCTTAATACATTTTGAATATAGATCTATGCAAACATGTATACATGTATATCTATACATGCACAAGTATAGATACATCATATACGTGTATATATACATGCCAAGAGGAAGAGGAACTGCTCACCACATCAGACCAGAGATCAGAAAAAGGGCCCTGTAATAGTAGTATAGGGAGCAGGGAAATGATGTTTCCCGCCGTGTTACGTGCACTGAAAACCAGAGCAAAATGGTGCAAAATTAAGAATTCGGAACACAACTTGCTAAGTTATGGTCATTTTTGCATTGGGCCTAATGATTGTGTTGCAAGTATTTAGTAACTATGGCAACCATATTCCCATGACAACCTATCTGATGCCTATGAAATACATCTTAAATTGTGTTTGCATGACTTGATTGGAACCAATGTTATGTTGGGTTGATAATAGTGTGAAATTCCCCAAGATATCTTAATTTCATCAAAGTTTTGAATAAGCATGGTAACCATATCTCCATGACAACCAATCTGACTCACTTGAAAACTATTTTAATGGATTCCTTGACCCCAAAAACCATAGCAAAGTGGTGCAACATTAAGAATTTGGACCACAACTTCCTAGGTTATGAGAAATTTTTCCATTGGCCCTAATGAATGTCTTGCATGCATTTAGTAACTATGGCAACCATGTGCGCTTGACAGCACATGTGATGCCTATGAAATGTATCTTAAGATATGTTTGCATTGCTGAAATGAAATCATTGTGATGTTGGGTTGATAAACATGTGAAATTCCCCAAGAAACCTCAATTCTTGAAAGATTTGAATAACCATGGTAACCATATCTCCATGGCAACTGATCTGACACCCTTGAAAACTATTTTAATGGATTCCTTGACCCCCCAAACCATATCAAAATGGTGCAACATTAAAGATTCGGACCACAACTTGTTTAGTTATGAGCACTTTTTTACTTTGGCGGCCATCTTGGTGGCCATCTTGGATTTCTCAAAATGCTAAAGGGTGGCAATGCGCCATCCACCTGAAAATCATTGGCCAACACCCATATATTAAGAATCCAGTGAGAAAAAAACTATATCACAACTTTTGTATGTTAGCCATTCTGGCTGCCCGACTATAATATATGGCATGTACTTTGGTATGGATTCGTATGGTGTGGATTTCGATATGTGTATATAGTAAGGTATGCATTTTGGTATGCATTTTGTATGGTATGTATACAGGTATGTATATCGCTATGGTATGTGTACGTAGGTCCTTTTATTGATGCATGTTATGCATGTAGAGCCACCGATTCCATTTCGAATTTAAGGCACTGTCAGACTAAATAAAGTCGCCGAAATGTATTTCTTGGATCTTCTCTTCTCTGTTCAGTGTTTGGTCGGCCATTTTTCATGTTTTTCACCTATGCATGTACCTACACATGTATGTACATGTTTGGGTTATATGTATCTGGCAGTGTTGGCACCCCCATTATATATTGTGTACAAATGTTATGACTGAAATACAATAATATTATGACCGAAATAAATCTTGTTCCTTTATAATTGTTTGATTCGACCTTCAAAGTATTCTATATTTCAATGATTTGAAATATTATATTTCAGGGTTATCAATGCAAAGATCATTTTGTGAAATATTATATATAAGTTGATAATATAATTATATTTTCGGTGGCCGAATAAATAATTTCGGCGGCCGAAAGATTATTTTTGCAGCCACAAAAACAATAATAAGTAATAAGGACATAAAAAATAATTCAACTGATATAAAAGTGGCTAATTTTTCAGTATTCAATCTCAACATATAGTATTCGTTCTCTGTGCAAAAAATCAGGCATCTGTGACTTCAAGAAGCCAGTACAGTCCCAATTTTGCACACACCTGCATTAGACACTTTGCTTTCACACCTCAATTCGCTCACCCATACACTGGCAGTGTGGGTTCAGTGTGATACCCTTTTACAGCTAAATACGAAGCCAAATATTGGTTAATGTGTTCAGGGATCAGTGCAAATGGTAAGGTTGGTGTAATTTACAACAATCTAAAAAAAGTTTATACTATATTGTTGATTACCAGTTTAACCTTTTAAAAAAATCGAAACAAAAATTAAAATTTTGAAGCATCATATCTCAGCAACTATTGATGGCGGATACACAAGTAATATATGAATTGAACGGGTATGAAGTCATCTAAAACTGGTTTGATGTTACCTAGGCTCTACATATATTTCGGGAGTTATTTACAATGAGGTGAATTCAACTGTTCCCTTTATTTTGGTATGGAATTCTGTCATGTTGACGAAAGGATTTTAATGGAATTTTGGGTCGGAAATTTTCTCATAAGATATAAGATTTAGAGGTTAGTTTTAGTATAATAAAATTATTAATGTTGTAGGCATATTGTAGGCGCAATTGTAGGCGCAATTGTAGGCGCAATTGTAGGCTAGTATGTGCATTATCCTGGCGTCATGGTTCAGTGCACACAGAAAGCTAGCTGCGCAGAGCATGGCCGGTTTTTCCTAGAATGGCAGATATTTCCAAATGCTGGCTGATATTTTCAGATCACCTTCAAGCTTGGACGATATTTTTAGGTTCCTGTAGAGTTGGCTGATAATAATAGTTAAATGACAAAGAAATGCTACTTGATGGCAGAAAAATCTGAGGAGCATGAGGAAGAGGGGAGGGAGAGGGGGGGAATCGGAGATGGGGTTGGGAGAGAAAAACAGCTGGTATGAGAGACAGAGAGGAGGGGAGGGAAAAGGGGGAGAGGGGGAAGTGTGGGGGGAGAGGGGGATCGTCCGGAGGACGGGTATTTTTCTAGTACTTTATATATATATATATATATATATATATATATATATATATATATATATATATATATGAATATTGAATTTGTATTCCATAAGAAAATACAGAACAGGACAAAAGCCTCTAAAAAAGATCTACTGACGAGCCCGAAACAATAATAAAGGATGGATAATGTCAAGCTTTACATAGGTTACGCGTTTCGTTCATTACATCATTTCTATCATGTGTTGATTATCAGTTATTTACCATCTCGCATTGATACTAATATTTTCACAGCTATTTTCTACGACATTAGTTCTTTGATAATCAAATAGCAATTTTGACTGGTAAGTACATACCCGTCTTAGAACTTTTTGTGAGACTTTTTTTGGAGATTTACCTTTCAAACTACACATTTGTAATAAAGTGTTTTTAGAATAGCTTGTTATAAAATAGTGTTTTACATCTATGATATAATGGTAATCATAAATTTTATATTATACGACCTTTGAATAAAAGTCACCCCCTATATACAAGGTATTTGGTTTGAAATAAATAATTTCAGTTTGAATGAACAAATTGGCTGGGTAAACAAATATCAATATTTTGATCATACAATGGCATTATGCACCTTGATTACTATGTAATAAAAATTTCTTCAGATTAAATCTGATTTACATCTTCTTGTAAGTATTGATTAAAAGCGACAAAATAATCTTGACGCAAATAACGTCTAAACTCTTTTCTGGTGGCCAACAATTGAGATTCATCTGGCAATCCATTCCATAAAGCAGTCAACTTAAAAATATGAGACCTTTTGAATATCTAATAAAAGTATCAACAACAACAATTTAGGTGGAATACAGGCCAGACATATTAACCCAAGGCATGCATAGGACCAAGCCCGGCCAGATAAGACTGAGTGTGGTAGAGACGATCTAAGGTAAATGACCCAGATTCAGGACAGACACTTTTATTCCCGTGTCCATCCCAGCGTTTCCTTATCTAATTCTCTCTGTTGGAGTAGACACGGAGTGACCAGTGTAGGGGAGTGGTGACCAGGGGTCAGTCGATATGGGTGGCCAGCGCCTTAACAAAAATGTACTTCATCAATCCTCACAACAAATATTTTATTTGATATTTTGTTTGCTATATTTCTGGGTGAACATTAACTAGTAAATTAGCTAAATATACCCTATAGGATGACCTTAAAAATGTATAGATATATTTAATACACTCTGTTGAGTACTCCAAACAATGCAAAATTCAGCACTTTGTATCATTTTTAAAAAGAGTAACAGGACTAATGTTCACTAAGAACACTCAGATCATATACTATATATTTACATCATTATCTAGTTGAGCAAGTGCCATTATATTAGCCTACTCTACTCTAGCCTACTTGTAGCCAACCTTTATAGCAATAGACCTTAGACCGTAGCAATACAATAGCCAAAACATTGTTTCCCCTAATTTATAACTAATCTACAATTACTTATAATTCTGACCCACACCCTCTAGTTAAGGAACATACTGGAAGACCTGGATTTATATTCAGATGTATGGCTCCTATTTGTATAACACACTAGATACAAATAACAAATGTTTTCAATTCAATTCAATTTATATGCGAATTATATGTAAAAGCAACAGAAATGCCACTTCCGTTTCACCCCTACCGGTAGGTTTATTTTGCATAAATAATATTGAGAACATTCCTACAAATCTCGTGAATAAAACACTTTGAAAAATACCAATTTTGCGACTTGTGACTCATCTATCTCTAACACATCACAAATATGCCGAACTGGCGATTCTCCATTCTTTGATGGTCTGACCCATGTAACCTAGTTCAATAGCCCTGTATAAGGAATCCATGCATAATCAAACTATTACCCTGAGTAATCTCATCTCAGGGCAGTAAGCATGAAGCCGTCTCCAGAAATAGGTGAGTGTGCACCTTAAAGCCGCATTCACAGCTATTTTGACAAAAGTTATCTTACCAAATTCACTCATATTATGACTTATAGGACAATAAAGATAATAAATGAAGTCATCATATGAAAGGATCTTCCAAATACAAATAAGGACGTTTTAGAAGCGCTTTAACAAAATCAACTGGATGAATCGTGGCCCATGCAATGCGAAAACCATTTTCACCGAAAATAAACATTTAGCTTAGTCCTGCCACCCATAGCATAGCTCTGAGAACCATATTATCCCCCAAAGCCATCTAAGTCACGTTTCTTTTTCTAATTCTTTCGAAAGGGAATAACATCAATAACTAAATGGATGACTTTAAAAGAAAACCGAGTCCCAGATGTAAAGATATTAGTGAAATTAAAAAATAAAATGACTCGTAAATGAGACAAATATAATTGCTCTGCTCTGGAATTCGAATTCAAAATGTCCAGGCAATTTAATGATTCAAATTATTCATAAAAATCTTGCATCTGCAATCTATTTCTATACTATGCGAATGCAGAAGGTGCACCTTCTAGGTCTACACGCTTCCTGGACAAAATCCTCCAAAATATTGGTCAAATGACCTTTAGATGGGTTTAAAGGAATGAAAGAAAAAGTGGAAAATGTCCATTTTTAGACCTACGTTAACTGAGTGTACAGCTTTAAAACAGTGTTGCCGGGTTAGATTGCCAATTGTGCATTTTCTTAAAATATGATCCAGATAACAGTGCCCTCAATGGTGCAATAGAAACCCTCACCAACCCCCAACCCCCTAAAGTAGATATAATAGTCAACCACAGTAGTTTTAGAGGCATGCACTGGAAGGCCAGATTATTGTTGTTACTGTCTTAGCAAATAAATGATTCATCATTATTTTATATTATTATACTTTATTAAAAAGCAAGTCCAGTATGCCCGAGCTTTCATGTCTCGGGCGGTACTTATCTTGTCTCATACACGTGTGAACATTGTGATATCGTTTATGCACATGTCAGTGACCATTTTCCCTGTATGGGGCAGATCTTCAGAAAATGTACAATTGGCAGCTGTACACATTTCGTGAATTCTGCTAAAATAGGCTGCAATTTGTTCCATACTCGGTAAATTCGATTATATTCGGCATTGCATTGATTCTAGCAATCAGGCTGGTACGGTTGAATTGTATTTTAAACTTTATTTTCGTCTGAAATGTGCGTTATTTGGGCGGATTAGTGAAAGCGAATTGTACATTTTCTGACGACTTCAACCATATACCGCACTAAAGGCGGTCCCCACTCACCTCCATTAGCAATATCCTCCTACTCAGTCAATTGGTGCAGTCGCTCAATTTGCCTGACAGTCGGGACCCACTTTCATGCAATAGACTCGCCGCCCGGTCGATTGTTGCTTTTTACACTGCAACGATCCATATATGTTGGCTAACACTTAGGCACTATCTATCGCTCTCTCCTCACGCTTCTTTCTGCTCTCTCTCTCCTCTATCTCTATCCTTCTCCTCTACTCCTCACTCTCGTCTATCTCTTCCTCTTTGTCTCTCTCGACTCCCTCTCTCTACCTCTCTCTCCTCTCTATCTCTTAACCCCCACCCCTTGTCTCTCCCTCTCCCCCTCTCTCTCCCTCCCCCCCCCCCTCTCTCTCTCTCTCTCTCTCTCTCTCTTTACAAATTGTTTTTCTCATATCCAAATTTAAAATAATGTACAGCTTCATAGCTTTTAACATATTATAACAATGCATTTTACCTCTCAACTGTGAAAATAACATTCTTTTAATTTCAGTCTTTATATCTATTTACTTTATCAAATTACATATGGCCCTTTTTTCCACTAGGCTTCACATGAGAACGTAAGTACAAGAAATATACAAATATATTCGCAGAGAATAAAAACATAACAGGTAGATAGTATTTTTACACAATTTTTTTGGTTGTAAATTCCAATGATAGTAAACATTAGGACATCCAATAATTGACCATCCAAGGTTAGCATTCACTATAGTTAAGTAGGTAAATTAAGTGAAATATACTCCTTATGATAACCTCATTCATGCATAGATATATTAAATACACAGTCATAAATTTGATAGCTAGTGACAGCACTAAACACCTCAAATATGAGAACATTGTGAGCAAGGGTTCTTGATAAATCACTTTGAAAAATAACATTTTTGCAACATATGACTCATTTATCTGTGATATTGTCGTTCACTCCAGTTCTCCCGCTATCCCTCTCCCTCCCTATCTCCACCAGCCAAAGACTGCAGAGGAGAAAAACTAGCTACACATCATTATATTCTAATAAGAGCTGCAACAATATTAGTAAAACAATTGTATTATTTTTACTCGTGTATCGAGGATAGCTTGTCTTTTTGTCTCTACCTCCCTCTCCTCTCATCTGCCTCCCAGGTCCCCTGTCTCTGGCATATAATCATTTAATATGCTTTACCTCCCCCGGAGTGGTGGATATGGGAGGGGGGGGGCGGGGGCTACAGATCTCCCAAGAAACCAATGATCATTATTTAAGCCACTTCATTGTGGATACAATATATCTGTTACAATGTCACAAGCGAGTGAGTGAGGGAGTGAGTGAGTGAGCGAGTGAGTGAGGGAGTGAGTGAGATTGGTTGCTTTCCCCCCTTATCAACACATTTAATATTTTTATATCAAGGGCGGAAGAGCTGAGAGGGAGGCACCTTATGATCATCAATTCTAAGCGAGTGAATGAGCATACTATGCTATAAGTCATATTATTAAAAAAAGATCTTTACTTTAAATTTTACTGTAAACTTTTGCAAGAAGCCAATTTACAGTCTTTGAATTGGTATTTCTTTTGCCGTTCATGACCTGAATAACATTTTTCTGAATCTGAATCTAAATCTAATTCTGATCTATTTGTGATGTGTTACAGGAAAAAAAGTCATAAGTCATAAGTCACAAAATATTTTCAGAGTGTTTTATCCACAAGATCTCTTTGAAGGAATGTTTTCACCTTTTAGGTATCTGGCGCTTTAGGTCATATGTATTGCATATATTTTTTTACAAAAATAAAATTAAAAATATCAAACTTAGAATATAGAAATATTTATTAGATGTTGTTTACCATCATTGGAATCGGCTTGAGTTCATCTTTTCAGATATGACTTCATGTCAACATTCTCTTTACTTCCTTGTGACTCATTGTCCTGTGACACATCTCATCTGAGTTTTGTTTTTTTTAAATTTCATTGAGCACATTTTCATCATACATAATAATATCAAGAGACTCAATTGAGAAGCATAATTTGGATCAAAGTGTACGAAATAGACATCCTCTCCTCCCTGCCTGTAACTGCCCCCCTGAAGGTGTGCCCCCTGGAGGAAGCCCAGGAGGATGATGATAAAAAGGTATATTGATCATGCTGTAATGGATAGAAAGCTCTGCGATTGAAGGCTGCCAGGAGGAGGAGCAGCAGCAGGAGGAGCAGCAGGAGGAGAGTAGGATCTGTAGAAAATGTACAACAGGCAGCTCCACACATTTAGTCAATTCTGCTAAATTTAACTGAAAAATCGTCAATAGTAGCTATATCTAATTTATATATACAGTGGTTCCACCATAGTTGATATTGTGTTGACTCAAACAATCTCTTTGGTTATGTTGAACTATATTTTGAACCTCATTTTTGTCGTAAATTTGTGGAATTGTGGAATTGTGGAAGGTGAATTGTACATTTTCCGGCGATTTGACCCAGCAGGAGTAGCAGCATGAGGTGGAGAGTATAACGTTAGGCCTGTTGTGTACATTATTTAGGTGTAATATGACTGGAGGGCGGGACTAAATGCATATTGGCTTATGGATGGGAGGCCCATGTGGCACTGCGATGTATTCACTCCATCATAGCACTTACACTAGACATCTACAGAAACAACTGAACACATTAAAGAGAAATATGTTCACAGGAGAATGAGTAGCAAAATATATATTTCTCAAACTCAAACACGATCTCTATGTTGGAATGTTCTCATTTTGAACGCCCAAAGGCTGATGAATGTTCATATGCCTAATTTTAAGACAGTGCATTATATATATCCTTGTGTTTCGAAGGCCATGCTATGGAGTATATTCAGCTGTTTTACTGGGAATTGCCTACCCAGAAATATTGCAAACTTTGTTTACAAAGATAAAAATATCAAACTTAAAATATGGAAATGTTTGATAGCTGTCTTAATGTTTAACATCATTAGAATCGGCTTGATATCATCTTTTCAAATATGATGATATCCCCAAATCCATTATTCAATTCAATTCAATTCAAGTATTCTTTATTAGCTGATCTTGTTGCACATAGGGTTTCCATGTCAGGTTCATACAAAAATTTTTACAACTTTGAATGGGCCTGTTCTTCCAAAGAGTGCCTGTACTTGATTGCGAACTTGGTTACAACAGAGAACTTAGTTTGAGAAATTATAAATAACAGTAACAGGTGATATTATGAGATGAGATATGTGTAAGATAACAGACAATGGTGTGGTCGATACATGATACTATTGGGAGTGATTATAAGACTTCAAGTTTTCGATACAATGCTTATGCCGGAAATTCCAGTCATTAAAAGTAGAGAGATATGCATTCGAATTAGAAGCAGTGTAATAATTATGAGTGAGTTAATGGTATCATTTAGTTTTACACCCATAAGGCACATTTCAAAACATTATTTTCATTTCGATTGGGGTAGAGAACAAAGTGCACCCACAGATCTGAGCATTAATTTTCTACTGAAAATAACATTGATATCATGATCAGAGATCAAATGGGATAGAGTCACCGGTTGCTTGATCAAGAGGGATCACAGGCACTAGAGGAAGTTACACTGCCACCCATATTAGTCCAGCAACACAGGCTCATCTAATCCCTGGACGGTATAATTGATATGAAATTCTATAATAAGAGAGAATGAGATTGTTGCCTATATTTTAGGCAGTCAATATTCAGTGTAGACAGTCCAATATATACATTTTTGCATGTCAATAATATGCAGTTATAGTTCGACACATAGTGAATTGTGAATGACAGGTTGATTCGATATATTATAATATCAGAGATTATTGAATCAGAGTAGATATAAAATTAAATTTAAAAAGGGGATAGCAGTTTGTCCGTGTAATGTTTAAAGGTCAGTTTATCCTCAATACCGTGTGCCTCAGAAGCTAAGTATTTGACATTTATAGGTTAGGGAATTTATTATTTTAGTAGAATGTGGGGGAAGAACTAATAGGTTTCTTCTACCCTTGGCATGGCTTCGGGTTGGAAGGGACCTCGTGTCTAAGTTAGTAGGATTCTGTGACATGTAGAAGGCTATATCTAGAATATGTTTGTTTCTGCGATATTGCAGGGGCCATATGTTTAAGAGTTTGTGTTCCAGGTTGACATTATCAAATTTAGATTTATTATAGATTATACGAAGAGCTCGGTTTTGTTGGGATTGTAATTTCTGCAGGATGGAATTTGGAGCTGAATCATAGATAAAGTCGCAATAGTCAAAATTCGGTAGGATGGCCATTTTATAGAGGTCATGCTTGGCTTTAGAAGTTAGGGAGTTACGCGCTCGGTATAGTAGTCCTATTTTTGCCGAGACTGTATTCAGGGTATTTTGGGTGTGTTGTCTAAATGTTAAGAGCTCATCTAAAGTAAAACCTAGATATTTGTATTCCTGGACAGACTCTAATTTTTTATTTGATATGGATTTGCATTTATTGATATTTATTGATAATTTGTTAACCATGCACCATGTGTACACTCGGTCCAGGTCATGTTGTAAATTTTGATGTAGAAGTGTTACATCAGGATTATGATAAGATAGTACGGTATCATCCGCATAATGCTGTAAACAAGCGATTTCTATTACAGAGTGCAAGTCGTTGATATAAATAGTAAATAGGATTGGGTATAGTAGGTAGACGTGGCAGTATTCACCTTAACCTGTACGACCGTTGAATGCCTGTTGATGGGTTTGGACCAGTATTTATATGTGTCCAGATTCCCGCCAAATGTTGAAATCCTTTGTCCAGTCTGTGATCCAAGTTTTGGTCACTGGTCTATTTCTGTCTGCTCTGGGAGTGTTTGTCCCACCTCTGTGGAGGTAAGGCTAGACTTGCATAGGTCTCATTCCTAGTTTGGATGAGAGTTAGGGGGAGGGGGATGTAGGGGGGTTGTTTTGGAGGGGTTTATATGGGTTGTATAGAAGGGGGGGAGAAAAGGGGGGCCTAGGGGTAAACAGGACTTTTATAGTCTTGTTTGGGAGGAGAAAAAAGATTTTTTCTCTCTCTCCTAATTTTTGAAATAGATTTATTCAAACGGTTTCGGCTGTTGGGCCTCATCAGGTACTTTGTTTAGGTGTTAACTCTTTTCCCTTTTTCCACTATTTAAGTGTGGTTATAGGGCGGTCTTTAGAAATAATTTTATTTTTTATTTTTTATTATTTTTTATTTTTTATTTTGTGTTTTTTAGGATTTTCATTCCTGAATTATATAAATCAATTATATATCAGGGGCATTCGAAAAAAGAGTACAGGTCTTAGTGAGAGTCAGTCCCCTTTTGATTATTTTATAGGTGGCAAACCGTTTTCACCTTAATGATTTTATTCATTTGGGGAGAAAATTTTTTTTTTCTCCCCAAATGAATAAAATCATTAAGGTTAAAACGGTTTGCCACCTAGTAAATAGGATTGGGCCAAGTATTGTGCCCTGGGGTACTCCATACGTGACAGTACCCTCATCAGAATTCAGACCATTTACACAAACTGTCTGCTGTCCGACAAATAATTTGAGAACCACAGTTTTTCCATCCCTTGGATACCATATGTGGAAAGTTTGTCTAGAAGTATTTGGTGATGAACAGTATCAAAGGCCTTGCTGAAGTCTAAAAAGACTGTTTTATTAAGGGATTTATTGTTTAGATTAGTATATGTTCTTTGTAAAAAATCAGCCTGGGCCTGCTGGATCGAATGATTGGTTCTAAAGCCATATTGAGTGTTGCTAAATAGATTATTGTTTTCAAAAAAATTTGTAATTTGAGTTTGCACCACTTTTTCTAGGACTTTCGCTGGCATGGAAATGCAAGAGATGGGTCTGTAGTTGTTACAGAACATTCGTCCTCCTGCTTTGTGGAGGGGTGTGACTTTTGCCACTTTAAAATCAGATGGTATTTTTCCCAATAGCAAAGAAAGATTGACATTATGAGCGAATTGATGATGAAGTGCCAGTAAACAAGACTTCAGGATACTGGATGATATATTCTCAATACCTGAGTTTTTGGTCAAATCTATGTTTGATATAATTTTCCGAACTTCTGATGGCGCGACCTCAGTGAATCGAAAAATAGGTTTGGATGACGGCACCAAAAACTTGTCAAGGTAGGATAGGGGACTTATAGTATTTTGTGGAATTTTGTTGGCGAGGTTAGGACCAACATTCAGAAAAAAATTATTGAAGGTATTCAGGACTTGAGAGGGATCGATCATCTGGCTATTTTCTTCTAGATTTATTATCTCGGTTTTCTTTGATTTTTCTGGGCTAATGATAGGTTTTAAAAACTCCCAGTATTTTCTGGGGTCTTTGTCGAAAAACTCGAGATTTGACTTGATAAAAGCAGCCTTCGCCGATTTACAATCTCGGGTGGCCTGATTCCGTAGTTTTTTGGCTTGAATTAGTGTCGTCAGATCTTTATTTTTCTTTGCCAGTCTGAACAGACGATCTCTCTCATTCATCACAGTAATCAGGTTGTCCGTCATCCATTTGGGTTTCGAGCGAACCCTCCTGAATTCCTTGAAAGGGCACATCCTATCAAGGTAGGTTGTTATGGTTTTCAGGAGGGCTGCCCAACAGTGTTCAGGATTCGAGCCATTATAGAATTCACTCCAATCTAACTGAAGAAGTATTTCATTGAGAACCTTCTGGTCCAGGAACTTAGTATTCCTGGCCCAGAATGTCTCTGTGCTGTACCTATTTCTCGATTTCTTACGGGCAACGGAGATAGGAAAATGATCAGATACATTTACATTGATAATACCTGCGGAGGAGATAAATGGGGAGTTGGTATGAAAGTGATCTATTATTGTAGCAGATTTAAGTGTGGACCTTGTGGGTTGTTTGATTTGCTGCGTTAATGAGTAAGTACTTAGAAGGTTTCTGAGGTCAGCAGATATTGCTGACTTGGATGTTTCTATGGAGGTATAGTCCAGGTTAAAATCTCCCATGAGATATAATTCATGAGAGAGATCAAGTTTGGACAATATTTCTTGTAGGGAGTCCAAGAATACTTTTGCACTACCATTAGGTGGCCTATACAAATTGACAAGGGTGTACTTCTTTGCAAATCCTTTCTTAACTTGGATGATTTGAGCTTCAATATTATTATTAGAGATATTTAGTGGCTATAGGTTTCCGCGTCCACAACCAAATTCTTCTTTAAATAGATACACAAACCACCTCCCCTCTTCCTACCAGACCTGTCCTGTCTAAAAAGACTGTAATCTTGGAGTTGAATTACATTGTCATGGATAGAGCTATTCAACCAGGTCTCACAGAAACATAGAACATCAATGTTGGTACCATAAGTGATAAGTTCAAGTTGGTTAAAGTGCCTATAAAGACTCCTTATATTCCAAGATACCTTTAGTTTTGGAAAGTTCATCAAACGACTGTAGCACAGAGCTACCTAGGACAGTGTTCATAAGTGATGTGATGATATGAATTTAATCGCATGGTGCCAGGGTTAGAGCACCAGTAATGAATTTACGCTTTATAGCAACAATGCACTTACAGTACAAAGGAGTTATGCACATGGCGTTAGAGTGGAAGCATTTAGCCTCCCAGAACACTAATTAGACACTAAAGTAAGTTATCTTTTTAGGGACCGAGAGGCAAAAAACTGCCGTAAAAACAGACACGACATAAGATGTACTCCTATTAACAAATTGTGAACAAGAATTCAGTATGAACGACATTGAATATAAGTGGTAACAGTCATTTACCGCATACAATATAAAGAATAACAATCAGTTATCGCATCAGGATAGAATAAAATAGTCAGTTTAGACCTCACAAGATTACATATCAGATGTGTCCGATCTTGAAATTACATTTCAGTCATTCATTACATTGTAAAACTGATAAGGCACAAACCTTATTAATGATTAGCCTTTTTCTTAATTATAGACAGAACTATTCAGTAGTCTAATTGTAAGACCTTAGTAAATTAAGCACAGTGTAAAGAATAACAATCAGTTATCGCATCAGGATAAAATAGTCAGTTTAGGCCTCCCGAGAATACATAACAGATGTGTCCAATCTTGAAATTCCAGTCATTCATTTCATTGTCTAATCTGATAGGGAACAGACTGTTAAAGATTAGCCTATCTCTTGATTATAGACATGACTACTCATTAGTCTAATTGTGAGACCTTAAGAACTTAAATTAAATTACATTACTTTGAGGTGAGAGAGGTTAGGCAGGAAAAAGAGTTGATGATGGTGAAAGTGAAAACATAAACTTCCTGTTATTAGTGGTTACAACAGAATAGTTGTCGGAGAGAACTTAGAAAGTTAGTCTAATTATATGTTGCAATATGCATTGGGTCAATACAACAACACATATACTACAGATAAAGGTAAGATTGCGGTGGCATGGAGATGATCACCAGGAGAAGGAGGCACTAAAAAGAAGTTACCATTCTCTGGGATATTCAGTGTCTACCAAGATAATCATTAATTCCTTTTCTGAGTATTCTAAGTAAGAATAATTACAGTTCGCAATAATAATAATATTTGATTCCACATTTGACATACATAATGACCAATAATATTTGATACTCACATTTGTGAGAACTAGGGGTTCGACATTAGACAGATACATTTTACGACATTTTCAGGTTACTATTTGTACTTTGCTATTATCTATTTCGACAAGGAATAATTTCTATAGTTAATATTGAACCAGACAGATAATATTGTACCAGATAGATACATATTACGAATTTTCAGGTTACTATTGTACTTTGCTATTATTTACTTCGACAAGGAATAATTTCTATAGTTAATATTGAACCAGATAGAGTATTGTCAGAAGGCAATGGTGAGCTATTAATTATTAATTGTCAGCAAGTTTTTGGAATACGTTTTGAAGATGGCATTTGCCCAGTAATTTTGCAGTGTGTTCGAGAGGTGGCAGCCATCTTCAGACATTTTATCATAGTTATGGGTGAAGGATTTGTTTCTGGGATGATACCGATGTGTGGAGCAATGGGTCCAAGGTGTGTATTCATTATTGCTTTTGTTGAATGTTTTTATTATGCCTGCTGCCCTTTCGACCTGGGTGTTGAGTCGGTCTTGGTTCTCGTCAATGGGGACATCATTCGGGTCAAGTAAACCTCTCTGCAGCTCTCTTCTAGAGTTATACATACCGATGTTCATTCCTGTTATTGGAGCATATGTTATGTTAGAATGACTCGGCGAGTGTGCAAGGATGAAATCATAGGAGTTTTGGAGGTCTCATGTCAGCTGCTCTTCCATTCTGACATTTGTTGAGTGGCGAACTGTTACCAAACCAGATACACGATCTTTTACAGTTAGGTTGCAGAGTCCTGCCACCACAAATATCTGCCTTGGAGCAAATCTCCGTAATTTACTTGTAGCGACCTGGACCGACTGAAGAATAGTTGCCCCTGGTGCGGAAGAGATGTTTAATGGGGTATCTACTCCCATTATATTACGGAGAGAAGGGCCCAGCGAGCCGGCTCTCAAGTCACCGATTATCAGAATGGAGGTCATGTTTACATAGGCGATAACATGTGAATTGAGCGTAATTAGGGTTATAAAGATGCGCATAAAGATGTCAATCAATATTGTTGCAGTGGAGAGTTAAATCTAACCTAGTTCTTGCTTAATCTGACTCAAAATCTTCCCACACACGTTTCTTCCGGAGAAATCTGCCGAATTTGAGAGGATCTTTGACCTTGCCTGTCGATAACTCGTGGGAGGTTCAGTCCAGAGGCCCACTTCCGGTCGGAAGTCATCTCGTACAGCTTGGTGTATTTTAAATCAGAAAGTTTTTTCCTCAGATCCTCATTCTGATAAAACTTCTTTCTGATAAGGTCTTCAAGAACAGTTTCTTCAAGAACAGTTTCTTCAATTTCTTCCAGTCATCGGTTGATTTCAGTTGCCGCTTAGCCCTTTCTTTAACATCATAGGGATTCGGCCGGGTCCGGAAATCTTCGGCCAGTTCTGTCTGACCTAGAAAGCGTGCCTTGCTCGCCTGGAAGGCATGCTCGACTGAGGGATATACATAGTCGTCATGGCTGACTCGCGCAGGGAAGAAATTAGACAGAAAGCTATGCTCACTTCTGAAGCCCAATCCCGTACCCTCATCCACCTCAACTGAGCGAGCATTCTGAGGTCGGCAATGCTTTGGTAGTTTCTGAAGATCTCTAACGGCGTAGGAGAGTTTATCATTATCAGGGGAAGATACAACTAGATGGTTGCCTCTGTGCTCGGTCTTATACTTGTGCAAGCGTAACAGCTGATGACAGTCTCGTAATAGGTTATACTCGTGTGGCGGCGCATGCAGGCCTTGTTGACTGACTTCAATCGTCGCAAATCGAGTATCCGACCTACGGATTTCAGGAATTCTCTTGATTATCGCAGAGATCATCTTATCAGAGGAAGAACTCACCAGTACTGGCCTTATAATTGTGTTATGAAGTAATCCGATCCTATATACAGCTATCAGTTCTTTGACATCGAAGGTGGGATCCAACATCTTACAAATAGACTGAACTGTGGTGACTATTTCATCTTCAAATTCTGCTATATTATCTAGTACAACCACCCTACGACTTTTCTTTGGTGGGGGATTAGACCGTGATCGATGGAATGGAGGAGGCCTTGTTGGCGGGCCAGGATGGCCTGGCGGCGGCCTACCTATCCACGGAGGTGGCGGTGGTCCCATGAACGGTGCGTAAGGGCCAAGATGGCGAGGAGGCTGAAAACTTCCTGGCATACAAGGGAAGTCAGAGTCAACAGCCTCTCTACGGATTGTGTCCAGCTTAAAGTTTGTAAATTCCTTCAGCTCGACTATTGATGAGGTAATTTTAGAAGTATCAACTTTACTGGCTTCGCTTAGAGTTCTAAGCTCCACGCGGAGTGTGTCAGTTGACAGTGGATCGGAGAACGAGTGTTCGATTGGCGTGAGAGACTTCTCCAGCTTAGAGACACGTAGTTGAAGTGATTTGGAGAGCGTATCTACATCATTTTGAACTTTTGAGACATTTGAGTTCAATGCAGCGACCGATGTTTCAATGGATTGTTTAGTAAGTGACATTTGAGTTTCAAAAGTAGTTGTAATCAGAGGAACCAGCCTATCGCATAAGGCATCTAGTAGGCTGTCAGTTGTGTGACTTGTATCAACAGCGGACTGGCTGTCAGCCTTGTGACTCATATTTTCAACAGCGGGATGGCTGTCAACCTTGTGACTCATATCTTTGTGGCCAGCATGACTTGGGGAATTGTGATTATCTACATCTGAATTACTAGTGGGAGGAGATATAGATCCCATGACTTTAGGCGATTCAGGGGATTTCTCCATTGATCCCTGTGATTTAATCAGTGTGAGAGAACTATCATAATTGTGCAACTCATCTATACCGATCAGCTGCATGGCGACTGAGTCCTGACCATTTTCACCAGTCGGATCGATCACAGACTCAGAGAGAGATACGAAAGGGTCAGGATTGAAAAAAGATTTCTCCAGATCACAAGGAGGAGAAGGTGAGTCGACATTCACTAGATCTTTGCTAATAGATGAAACTTTGAATATTATGTCAAGTTCAGAAGTGTCTTGGGGCTGACGTTGATCGCTACTGTTAAGGTTGCCATAGCCTAAGACGGGCGTAGAGGTTAAGACATTTCCATCCGCCCCCTGAGTTAATCCTAACAACCCTGTAAGCATACTGGACATTGTTGATCTTTGAGACATGGTCATGACTGTTTATATCAGAATGATTGATTCAGTGATAATAATATCAAGTAATTTACGAAAGTCGCCTTCGCCGAGCTGGGCGATATTAGGTGAAGGGCGACACACTGTCAAATCCACTCGGTCACTACGAGAGATCCACGGTCGTGAGATTTTCAAGTTAAAAGTTCTTACTGTTTGTAGCGCTGGCACATATAAAGACACGAGAGTATTATCCTCGGATCCAAAGTCTTCATTAAGTAGACATTTGTAGAGGTGATTGATGCTCTAACCCTTGCAAAAATGCAATATTAGCGGAGAGGCGAGGTGATCGCACCCATCGCACCCCAAGTCTTCAAGACTTATTTGCG
Source organism: Sthenelais limicola (assembly GCA_942159475.1). Taxonomy (NCBI): domain Eukaryota; kingdom Metazoa; phylum Annelida; class Polychaeta; order Phyllodocida; family Sigalionidae; genus Sthenelais; species Sthenelais limicola. The sequence goes on from OW804101.1 coordinate 20,474,716, forward strand.
ACTTGTGACTCATTTTCCTGTTACACATCACCTTTAATATTGAACCTAAAGCTAGTGCATCCTATTGCGATAGTGTAGAAAACTAGTCATTTTTAGTATGTAATTATAACTGTTAATTGTTTTAAAAGGCAGCTTCTGAAAACGACCATGATGGTCAGTGCGTTTTTTCCTTTTGTAATTTCTCTATCAAATATCTTATTATCTTATTAAAAAAATTAAAAAATTGTGTCACCTTCTCTCACTAACTTTATTTAATTTTATTATAAGGGATCCTCTGGATGAGCTATGTCTGCCATAGAAGTGGGCCGTTCCCTTTTCCGGCATAAATTGTTGTAATGGCCTGTTTCCCATTTATTTCGTGTCAGGAGCCGAGATTGCAGTCTCTCCAACACAGGCTTATTTATAGCACCATATGCTGTAATGTATACCTCAAGAATATAACCATTAAAGATCACCCAGGTTGTAGTTTCTGTCAGGAGTGGGATGACCTTTCTCACTATTTTATTGGTCAGATTTTCAGAAAATGTACAATCGGCTGATGTACACGTTAAGTAAATTCTAATAAATTTGACTGAAAAATGGTCAATAATGTGTATATCTGAGTATATTTGACGTTGCCTTGATTCAAACAATCTGTTTGGTTATGTTGAACTGTATTTTGATTTTCACTATTGTCTTAATTTGGGCTTATTTGAGAAGATTTGTGGAAGTGAATTGTATATTTTCTGGCGATTTCATTCTCATACATTGCCCGAATATCAGAGAATTCTGGGATAATTAGAGTGTAATGTTCATGGGGTGGGGGTGGGGGTGGGGGTGGGGGGTGGGGAGCGGGACCATGAGAGATACCGCTGCCCGCGGTTTGAAGGATTGTTGCATTTTGTTAGGTTACATGGGAAGGAGAAGGTTTAAGGCCTTCCTAAACTGGTTTCTACTAATTGCCAAAAAATTATATTAATAGACAGAGGTTATATATGCTTGAGTGACCTCCTAAGTTCTATATACTACTAAGTGGTATTTGACTATTAGCTATTAGACTAGCACTTAGTCCCTTACGTTATTCTCATAGACCAGAAATTGGACCAAAGTGAAGTTGGTTATTATATGATACATTTCATTTCTGTTAAAGAATAATTAGTTTAACAATTGCTTTGTAGGTAATGCCCAAGAATTATAAAAATGAACAAGGTGTGCAAGTCTATCCATTACCATTAGGAAAGAGGTGAAAAAGGAGCCAATCCAAATGGTAATAGTTCAAAACGAGCAACTGAGATCTGTCATAACAGCCAATGGCACAGAACATAGGTAATAGGGGAGTGGTAATAGTAAAAAGATTCCTTGCAATTGCTTTGTGGTGGTTGGTAAAGGGATAAAAGATTTCAGTCGGTGCCATGAAACTATTTGTTCCAGAAATAGGAATATCTGGTTGGTAATAGAAAAGGTGTCTTAGTAATGTATTTTGGGTATGCGTAATATGTGAAAAAAAGAGGTAAAGTCTGTAACATTACACATATCCTACAGATTACAACTATAGGACGTAACAGGGGCTTCTCTTTTATAATATTAATGAGTTATATGAAGAAGGTTAGGAGGTGAGAAACCTGAAAATTAAAAAAAAATCATGAATAAAAATTTAAATACGACTCGTCTTTAAAGAAGAAAACTTGCTATGCATGGGATTTGCTAGTGGCACAGTGGGGCCCACATCCTCATCTCTCCTTGTTCCCTCTCCCACAATCTTTCTCTTTCAAGTTGTCTCTATAACTTAGTATCTTCATACCACAAATGGAACCCTGTTTAGATGCTTTTTTTGGTCACTGTTCAGTGTTGTGCTGTTGTTGTGTTGCCTGTCGCTGTCCCTATCCCTGTCCCAATCCCTCTCCCACTCCCTCTCCCATTCCCTCTTTCATTGTGAGGTAATTAGTGGGCGGGT